>JADRCH010000164.1:1883952-1903107 GCA_019843965.1 Rhynchomys soricoides
ACATACATATATACACACACATACATACATACATACACACACATACACACACACACACACACACACATACATACGCAGACACATAAAACAAAATAAATTAAAAGAAAACACATTTCTGCCTAATCTGTAACAACTAAAGCCTCAGCCCTCAGGAACCGAAGGACCAGAGGGCTCTGTGGTGTGAGTCAAGAGAGAGGTAGTGCAAAAGTATGTTCTAGAGATTTTAGGATTGTCAGGCTCCTCTGTCCCCACAGCAGAGAAGCCCAGCCCACAGGTCATAGGTGCTAGGGCTGGTGATCTGCCATAGGTCATAGCCCTCTTGGGATCTCTTGTCACTGATCTGTGAACAGCTGGGTAGCCAATGAAGGGATGACTTGGCCTCTGGAGGAGCTTGGGTTCCAGACTACAGGACTCACACCCTTAGAGGGTTAACCAAACAGCATGCGCGCACATGCTTCTAAGAAAGCCTTACTCGACAGACCAGAAGGAAATAGCAGATTGCCTAGAGCTGGAGCTCTAGGTGGTTGTGAGCTGCCCAATGTGGGCCCTGAGGACTGTACTTGGGTCCTCTGGAGGAGTAGGCATGCTGTCAACAGCTGAGCTTTCTGCACATAGACACATGCACACACGGAAGTAAAAAGTAAGGGTACTGGTGGTGGCCACACCTTGGATCCCAACACTCAGGAGGCAGAGGCAGGTGGGTCTCTGAGCGTGAGGCCAGCCTGGGCTACAGACTGAGCTCGTGGTTTGTTAAGGCTACACAGGGGAAAATGGCTGGGGAGATGGTTCAGTAGTTGAGAGCACTGGCTGCTTTCCCACAGAACCTCCATGTAAGCTCACTACCATTTCTAACTCCAGTTCTAGGGGATTTGGTGCCTTCCTCTAGCCTCTGTGAACACCAAACATGCATGTGTTGCACAGACATATGTGCAGACAAAATACTAATACACATACAATAAATTCTTTTAAGTAATACCAATAATTTTTAAAAGACTCCTCTAGCAGCAGCCTAGGCTTTTGCCCTCACTCCACAGCGACTCTTTCCCTAGAGTTCCCTTCTGCCCTGAGGGTGAACACAGAGGGAGCACTGCCAAAGAGGTGGAGGGAGCACTGCCAAGGAGGTGGAGGGAGCACTGCCAAGGAGGTGGAGGGAGCGTTGACAAGGAGGTGGAGGGAGTACTGCCAAGGAGGTGGAGGGAGCATTGCCAAGGAGGTCTATCCTGAGGGTGAACACAGAGGGAGCACTGCCAGGAAGTTGGAGGGAGCACTGCCAAGGAGGTGGAGGGAGTACTGCCAAGGAGGTCTATATCCTGAGGGTGAACACAGAGGGAGCACTGCTAGGAAGGTGGGGGGAGCACTGCCAAGGAGGTGGAGGGAGCATTGCCAAGGAGGTCTATATCCTGAGGGTGAACACAGAGGGAGCACTGCTAGGAAGGTGGAGGGAGCACTGCCAAGGAGGTTCAGGGAGCAGGCTTGAAGGGCAGAGGCAGTCCTGGCACTGTGTTCAGGGCAAGGATGGGTACTGTTCCCTCGTAATGTTTAGGGGAGGCAGGGCTTTGTAGCTTTTCTCAGTGAGGCCTGGCTGTCGCCTTAGATCCTCCTGCTGCTTCTTCCTGTACCACAGATGGGGACAGTCTGGTCTCAGAGCAGGAAGGGCTTAGAGTCTTTCCATGTCTTAGTTGTCTGACCCCAAAGCCATTGTTGTAGACAGGACGCTGGTATTCCAGGGTTCTCCCTACCATTTCCAGGCCTGTATGTCCACTGGAAGGTGAGCCTGTGATGCCTGACTTTGATCCAACACCATGCTGACCACGTGCCCTGTGTGGATGGATGAGTTCTGGGACACTCAGGCAAGTGGAGCTAGGTGCACACCCAGGGCTGCAGCCCGTGAGAAGGCTGAACTTGCTGTTAATGTGACCTCACCCAGGAACACCCTCTATCTGGGCCAAGCTGCAATCCAGAGTCAGCTGTGTGAACACAAACCTGACTTAAACCTCTGTTCTTGAGCTACTGCACGTGCATCTCTGGTTCGTCAGTATTAAGCTAACTGGACGTCATTGCTGGGTGCTGCTCTGGGGCACAGCAGGGACACTAGTGAGGCTTGAGGGTGAGTGTAGTGAAGCAGTCCTGACAATGGTCCCACTGAAGGCCGGAGAGTGCACAACTAGTGGTTTGCCTCATTTTGCTCTGTGCTGTTCATTTAGGTTTAGCAGGCCACTTGGGTTTCCATGGAAACCAGCTCTTCATGCTGGCTCCAAGTCCAACCGGAAATCTTTATTCCCAAAAGCAAGTTGTCAGATCCACTCAGTCAAAGCATGGGGGAAATGTTTTCCCAGAATGTCTGCCTATAGTTCTCGGGTGTGGGAGCCCACAGCCCTGTCCTCGGGTGCCATGTGTCTGGGTGGGGCTGTGAGGCCTGCCCCCTTGGAATAGGAGAGCCCTTGCAGGCTGTCTTCTGATACCCTGCTTGTGGGAGGGTTTGACTGGGAGCCTGGGGCTGTGCTTGTTGTAACCTCAGGGGAGCCCGAGGTCTTTACTGCGAAGGTACCTTAGAGGTAGAAGCCTCTTCTCCAGGGTGGCAGCTCTCCTGCCTCTTGCTGTTCCTGCTCTGCCCTGGGAATCTTTGATGTTGTCAAAGCCAAAGACGTACACATTTTCTGAGATGACTGGAACTGGAGAGCCCTGGGTGTTTACTTAGGACATCACCAAGTTGCTTCAAAGTTCTTGGCCTCTCTGGGATCTGGCTTCGTTTGGATAAGCATGGGCCAGTGGCCTGTGACACCAGAAGCCATGAGCTCTCAACCCAGAAAGGCTTTCTGCCTTGAGAGCTTCATTCTGTTCCATGTCTGGACTCAGTGCCACAAGTGAGTCTGAGCCCATTGCCTTCGTGTGGAAGCTCTGGGTTGGAGCTTTTGAGTTACCTCATGGGACTGTGAAGGGGGGAGGATGAGGAGAGGCGACTGGCCTATCCACAGTGGGCCTAAGGAGCTGACCCAGGCCTCTGCTTTGGGAAGTGGTTGGTGTCGCCTGTTCCTGACACTTCAAGGCCTCCTCTGATCTGCAGTCTCCACAGTCCATGAGTCTTGGTTGTGTGCACCCTACAGGCTGCCTACCAGTGAGAATTCTTGCAGCCTTTGGTCTTCTGGAAGATTTGTCGTAGTTTGAGCTGAGGGTGTCAAGTCTTCATGAGTCAACGGCAGTATCTGCTGGTAGGGGCTTAGAATGGCTAGTGGCTTGGCCTGGCCTCATCAGTCCTGCATTGAACAGGTCCTTCCTCTGCCCCTCTGCCCCTCTGCCGGCAGATCCTGTTGCTGTGAAGCTAGCCCCCGGGGCTGAGTCAGTCAGAACCTGTAGTCTGAAGTCTTCCCAATAGCCTCTGTGAGGAGAGAGCTACCATAGATGGAGCATTGGGATGGGGCTGGGGTGTCCTGGGCCCACATAGCCCCTCTGCTCACATAGGAGTCTGCTCCCATGCTTCCATGATGACAATATCCTCAGGCCAGGAGGCTGGACAGGACCTTGGAGATTAGGAGCTAGAAGTAACAATGATTCAGCCCTGGTGTGCTCAGGGATGGCAGCATCAACTACCAGTGTAGCCAAAGGGAAGTGTCACTTATATGGTTTGTTTTTTTTCTCTTCTCTTAAGGTACCAAAAAGCTGACGAATAAGGCCACCTTGTGGTATGTGCCCTTGTCATTGAAGAATGTGGACAAGATCCTTGAGGTGCCTCCTATTGTGGTAAGATGACCCCTTCACTTGACTCTTGGGGCAATGCAGAAACTGGGTCCCTCTGAGTTGTGGGAGGCCCATTTAGCTGTAGGAGCAGCCTAGAGCATCGTCGGGTAGACTGCTGCACTCGGGCCCCAGGGCCTAGCAGGGCCTCTCTGGATGGGTGAAGGGACATTGAGCTCAGGCCCTGAGGACACACTGGTCTTGTAGGACCTGTAACTCCTGGGATGCAATTGTCAGAGGCCTACATCCTATGCTAGGGTGTCCCTGTGTCATACTTGTAAGCAGACAAAGCTGATGATAGACTTGTGAGTGCTGTGTCCCACTGAGAGCCAGGCAGACTTCACCAGGCAAGCCATCCCCAAAGTCCCAGAGAATAGGATTGCACCTCAGCCGCTGGTGTACCGTGTGAGGACTTGGTCTCATGTGGCTCTGTTTCTGCTCTGCTGGTATCTGCCTCCTGTCTGTCTAGTGTGGATGGAACTTTGGTAGGATAAGAAGGGTCTGTGGTGTTTGTCTCCAGGGTGGGTCCCACTACCAGCAGGCTGTTGAGGGCAGTGTTGTGTGACAAATTTTTTGTTGGGGAGGCGTAACATACACGTTTATGTGACCCAGATAGGGGGTTCACGGTAGACCAAAGTTTGGATATCACCCAAGTCCAACTCGGTAAATCTGTGAATTTTGTTGAGGTTACTTACAGAAGAGATGACTTAGACAGCCGCATCACCAAGCCCACCCAAGCATGGGTGACAGCTCACAGAAGCTGGGGACCTGGAGCACGCTGCACAGCCTGTAGGTCACAACCCTCCACAGGCTAGAGAATGTCCTTTCCAAGTGACTGGCTTGGTCTGTTTAGACCTCTTCCAGGCAGCCGCTCTGATCTCAGAGTCTCTGAGGGGCTTCTTTGCAGCTTACCTTCACTTCCGTTTTCTTGGCAGCTGGTCTCGTCTCACAGGCATTTTTGTAGCTCAGCCTGTCTCAGACAGAGTCTTCTCTGGGTCTGCTCTTCTGAGGAGGACACTCGGTGTTTATTGCTTGTCTGGTAGGAAGGGGACTGTCTTAGTTAAGGTTTCTATTCCTGCACAAACATCGTGACCCAGAAGCAAGTTGGGGAGGAAAGCTTACGCTTCCACATTGCTGTTCATTACCAAAGGAAGTCAGGACTGGAACTCAAGCAGGTCAGGAAGCAGGAGCTGATGCAGAGGCCATGGAGGGATGTTTCTTACTGGCTTGCTTGCTTCTCCTGGTTTACTCAGCTTGCTCTCTTTTAGAACCCAGGACTACCAGCCCAGGGATGGCACCACCCACAAGGGGCCCTCCCCCCTTGATCACTAATTGAGAAAATGCCTTACCGCTGGATCTCATGGAGACATTTTCTCAACTGAAGCTCTTTCTCTGTGATGACTCCAGCTTGTGTCAAGTTGACACACAAAACCAGCCAGTACAGGGGCCTAGTGAATCTAGTCAGTTTCAGGGACTTCCTGAAGCTATTGTGAGTTGTTTACCTTTGTGTTTAAAGAACTTCCCTGTAGGATGGTATTTTTTCAATATTAGAGGAAACTGTGACCCAACAGGCAGGCCTTGTACCTGTCTTGTTATCTGTGCCAAGCTCCTCCCAAGTGTGATGGCTGCCTTCATGCACCAGGAAAGTGTTGGCACCGTGGTGAGGATTTATGTAGAGTGTGCCTTTAGGAAAGCCTGAGAGTTAGATTGTCAAGATAGGTCTGCTCTCTTCTTGCAGATCCACCAGAGATGGGCAGTGCTGACACCAGAAGCCCTTGTTCCTTTTGGGTGTCTTTGGGTGTGTGGGGGTGGGGGTGGGGTGGGAAGCTTCCCATGGGTGAGAGACTGTTTTCTCCATCCTTTCCAATGGCTCTGGGTCACCTGGGCCAAGGAGGACTTACTCCTCGTCATTACTCAGGGGTGTCCCCAAAGCTGGCTTTCTGTCATATCCCCCATTGTTGCTCAGTGGCCAACTGGTCTTGGGTAGCTGGTCAAGGTGTGGTTAGATACGTCTGTGATTTGCTTAATGCGTTCCCCTGTGGTGCTGGCTTTGAACTCACCATCTTCCTGCCTAGGCACGATCCTCAACCCCAGTGTGCTAGAATCACAGGTGTGGGCCACTACATCCAGCTGCTGTCTTATTTTTATTATTGCTCTTTAGTAATTAGGGTGTTTTGGATTGGACGGCTTAAGGCAGGATCTCACGTAGTCCAGGCTGACTGCTAGAGATGGTTCAGTGGCCCAGGATGACTTGAATTTCTGATCATCCTGCCCGCACCTTCCAGGTACTGGACTACAAGTACAGACCTTGGTGGTGGCTTTAGGGATAGAGAGGGAAAAGGAAGAAGGGCAGACCTGCCAGAGCCATGTTTGTCATGCTCGGGCTGGCTAGGTAGAGTCCCTTCACTCTGTGTTCGTGTGTGTGTGTGTGTGTCTGTCTGTCTGTCTCTGTGTTGTTTTTGTTTTTCAAGACAAGGTTTCTCTGTGTAGCCTTGGCTGTCCTGGAACTTGCTGTGTAGGTCAGGCTGGCCTCAGATTCATTCACTAGGTATTTTTAATAGCACTTTGATGACAGAGACCCTTCACCATTTCTTATAAAGGGCAGCTCAGCTGTGCTGAGCTGGTGCTGGTTGCCATGTTATGCTAAACCAGTGCCTCTCCACCTATGGATCATGTCCCTCTTGGGTTGAATGACCCTTTCACAGGGGTGGCCTAAGACTACCAGAAAACACATATATTTATATTATGGTTCATTACAGGAGCAAAATTACAGTTATGAAGTAGTAATAAAACAATTCTATAGTTGGGGGTCCCCACAACCTGAGGAACTGTGTGAATTAATTATATTATATTATATTATATTAATTATATTATATTATATTATATTATATGTAAGGGTTGTAGCATTATACACGTTGAGAACCATTGTGCTAAGCAACTCTTTCCCTGTGATCAAATCAGAGACAGCCTAGGGCTAGGCAATGAGGCAGGTAGTCCACAGTCCTGCCTGTGTTAGTGTCCTGAGACTGCTGTGACAATACAGAGTGAGTTCCAGGACAGCCAAGGCTACACAGAGAAACCCTGTCTCGAAAAACCAACCAACCAACCAACCAACCAAACAAACAAAAACAACAAAAAACTAAAGACCAGACATGGTGGTGCACACCTTTAATTTCAGTACTTGGGAGGCAGAGGCAGGGGGATCTCAGAATTTGAAGCCAGCCTGATCTACATAGAGAATTCTAGGACAGCCAGGGCTACATAGAGTGACCCTGTCTCAAAATTAAAGTTAAAAACTATAGAAGATTATTTTTTCACAGTCCTGAATGTCAGGCCCCAAATTCAGGTGAGGCCAGGGCCTGTGTCCCTGGGCTCAAGGGGAAGCTCCCATGTCCCACTTTAGCTCGAGGTGCTTCAGGTGCTGGCCTACAGGACGTCACCCAGACTCTACCTGTCTTGCTTGTCTTCCTCACCTTCCCTTGCCCGTGCCTTTGTGTGGATTTAGACAGACACCTGTTGTAGAACTCAGGGTATCTCCCGCCTACTAACCCTGGTCAACCTTAGTTTTGCCACTGCATTTACAAAACCCACTTCCAGAAATGTCCCCATTTTGAGGTTCCAAGGCCCTCTTTTGATGAGCCCTATTCACCCCTGGGCTCCCCAGGTCACCACGCCCTCCCGCATCCCCCTCCCTCCCTCCTGCCAGAGCTGTGCTACTCCTCCTGTTTGCAGTTTGGTGCTGATGGGGCTCAGAGCTCCTGGCAGTTACCTGCATGGCAATAGCACTAGAGCGCATCCGCACGCTCGCCTTGTCAGCACTGGAGCACGCGCGCATGCCAGGGCTCAGAGGAACACCCCACGCAGTGGTCGATGTTCTTCTGAGTCTATAGCTGATGGTCGTGGCGCCCTGAGCTGTACTCTTCAAGACTTCTAGCTTGGGCACAAGGCTGCTGACCGCCTTTTTGTGTGTCCTGAAGTCTGGAGCTGCTCAGGCTCCGACCAGTTTCATGGTGATCCAGAAAGTTCTCAGCACAGGCACAGGCACGCTGCCTGCTCTTAGCCTGTTCTTGTGCAGTCACGGTGCCCAGCACGTGCTGAGGAGTCCTGCAGCCTTTCTGTTTGCTTTGCCTGTTGGTGACACATAAGCACGTGCTGGCCTTCATAGAGGAGTGTGCTGAAGCACGCACCACACTGCGGGTGACGGGCTGAGAAAGGAAAACACATGAAGCCCAGCTGTAACAGCTGCTGGGATGATCCAGGCTCCTTACCACAGATGCCAAGGGCACGCAGTGGGACCCATCAATTCACTGGGAATATGGGCCAGCATTTGCCATGGCAGGGCCAGCAGAGACCTGCCCTGACCCTGGAAGTCCACCACCTCCCTTGCTGTAGGAGGTGAGTGAGCTTGGAGCTTGGTCCAAGCTTGGGCTTTGGAAGCATGAGCATCCTTCTGCTGCCCTTTCACAGACAGAAACATTTCTTCAGGAAAATGTCCGGCTATTTGCAGTGCACACGCATGCGCATGCACAGGCACAGCATAGGCACATGTGCACATGCGCACAGGGTAGTTACCGGTTAGTGTGGCTGCTTACTGCGGTCACTGTCACTTTAGAGTATGACTTGTGTCTTGTTCCACCTTCTTCCTCAGCCTGGCAGAGTGCAGTTTTCCCTATGATTTTTAAAAGAACTCAGCACGGTGGTTGTATCAGAGGCTTTTCTGGGGTGTCTCAGTGTGCTTGCTTCAGAGCGCCCATAGGACTGAGGATTTGGACTGAACGGTCTGTTGCTTTGAATCAGCTGGGTCTCAGAGACCTTTTGGGAAGGGTGAATTGTCAGCCTTTATGTATATATATATGTATATACCAGCAGTCTGCCTGCATGTGAGGAAGCTGAGCCTGTGTGTGAGGCTTTGGTTCAAAACTAGTCCCGCAGACCCCATGCATACCTTATAGCTCACACAAGCCTGCCAGGCACCATGAAGGTTTGTTAGGCCCAGCTGGGAGAGCTTGGCTCTTCCTTAAGCAAATTTGTGTATTGCTTTGTATGTGTGTTGGTATGCGCATGCACGCCATAGCGTGTATGCAGGGTCAGAGCACAGTCTGCAGGAGTCAGTCTCCTCTTACCATGTGAATCCGGAGATCAGGCTGTCAGGCTGGCCTGCAACTGCCTTTCCCTAGTGAGCCATTTCTCCGCCCTCCTGTTTTTGAAGGTGAACTCTTGTTCTGTAGTCCTGGCTTCCTGTCTCAGTCTCCTGTGAGCTAGGATTACAGGTGTGATACACTGTGCTTGGCTTAAGTTTTTTCTTTTTTGAGATTCTATTTTTATTTTATGTGTATGAGTATTTGTCTAAATGTCTGTTTGTGTTCCCCGTGTGTGAAGTGTCCTGTACAGGCCAGAAGAGTGTGTGGGATCACGGAAGACTGGAGTTACAGATAGTTATGAGCCAGTGTGTGGGTGCTGGGTCCCCAGCAAGAGCAGCTGGTGCTCATATCCTCTGAACCAGCCCCCCAGCCAGTGCTTAACCTTGTTGTTTTTATAGCATTGTGGGTGGAAACCAGCACTTTGTACGACTGAGCAGGTGCTATGCCACTGAGCTAAAGCCCCGTCCTCTCTAAAGTTCCTGCAGGGCGTTTCTTGAGGCTGTTCGGCCCTCAGTGTGAGGTAGACCAAGGACAGGCACAGATACTGCTCTTACCATAGAACAGGTATTAGGGACTAGGCAGCTAACCGAGGGGAAGGCTGAGCACCTCCTGGAGGGTCAGCCACTCCTTGCACTGGCTTGTTCGTTTTGAACACACCTCTCAGCTCCCTCCTTGGCCCACTTTGAAGAAGGTACCCCAGTAGAAGAGGATGGGTAGTTAATCCCCAGAATGGTGCTCAGACCTGCTCACCTGTGAAGCTAAGCCTGGAGCAAGAGCACAGCGAGGAGCACGGCCTCAGAGGGGCTTTGACAGCTAGAGAGGAGCCTGAGGGCTTGGCCAGCAATGCAGGCTCAGTGAGAGGTAGCAGGGGAGGCTAACTGCTGGGAGAATGGCTGGGCAGTGGTCAGTGTGGAGGGCTGACCTGAGGGGAGAGGGGACAGCCTCTGCTGGCTTGGGACCGGTGGCTTCTGGGGGTAGGCAGGCAGTAGACTTTAGAGCATACCTTAGGCTGGAACTCAGGACAAGCCCCTCCTATGATCCCAGGCAGGAAGTGAGGGGGCAGGGTATGTCCCCATCATGGCCAGGATTGACAGCTTTCGGCTTCTATAATAGTTTTTTTAATTATATTTTTTCATTTGGATTTTTTAAAACAGGGTTTCTCTGTGTAGCCCTGACTATCCTGGAACTCGCTCTGTAGACCAGGCTGGCCTTGAACTCAGAGACCCACCTGCCTCTGCCTCCCGAGTGCTGGGATTGAAGGCGTTCAGTGTAATAGGTTGTATAATCACACTTCCTGGGCTCGAGCTCCTGTGGTTGGTCAGGACAGCTTGGGCTCTGTTTCTGGCCAGGCTGCCTGGCTGTGCAAAGGAACTACCCGTTGACTCCTGGTGCTCTGCCAAGATGGCACAGAGGTGGTTGTGCCTGTGGTTCTGGGATTCTGCAGCTTTATGTCAAGGGGAGGGTTAGATACCAAGTAATGGAATGACCAAGGCTTGTTGGAGCAGCACCATTGTCATGGCAGAAGGTCAGTCACACAGGCTGTGCTGCAGTCAAGTAATGCAGCGGGGGTGTGTCTCAGCTCTCCTGCTCAGCAGGAGGATGGTTTGTGTGTCCGCAGGTACAGAGATCTGTCCATCAGATTGTCTCTGGTGAGGGCACACCCTGAAACTTTGATCTGCACCATGTTCTTGTTATGTGGTGGTCATGTCATCAGAAGAGAGGGGCAGGTACAGGATGCTAGAAGGGAGGCTGTGGCCAGAGCCTGGAGACGTGGAGAGAGCTGTGCCCCACTGCACTTGACCTCTGTCTGCCTTCCTTCCCACAGTATTTACGGCAGGAACAGGAGGAGGAAGGTCGGAAACGCTATGAAGCCCAGAAGCTGGAACGCATGGAGACCAAGTGGAGGAACGGAGACATTGTCCAGCCTGTCCCAAATCCAGGTGAAAGCTGTTGTCTGGGATTCCTCAGCACACCTCACAGGCCACAGAAACTGCAGTCATTATGCTGCACTCTGGTTCTTGGGTGTGGAATTCTTCCTGGAGCCAGGCTTTGTCCACTGTCCTGCCCTAAGCCAGGCAGACTTCTTTCTGTAGCACAGCTGGCAGGGGCAACTGGCAAGGGACCTCTTGAGGTCCCTTGCCAGTTCCAGCTCCTTCATGATCTCGCCAGAGGGCCTCTTGCCTCTGTCACTAGCATTTGTTCTTGTTGACACTCCTGAGTTTGCTTAGGAACTTGTGTTTGATAGAATGCACATATCTTTAGAAAAGGCCTGTGATCAAGAGATGACCCCCAGATTTAAGTGCCATTTCTCCACAGGCTCCTTCCTGTAGGTAGACCTCTGCCTCTGAGTAGCTCTGTCATCCTCACCACACAAGTGACAAGCCTCAGCTCTCCTTCCCTTCTTCTGTCCCCTGCCAGGCTGGTTCATGTTTTCATGTCATGTCTGAAAAAAAAACAAACAGAGCCTCCCTAGGTTTGCTAATGCCAGTTAGGGCAAGGTCTCGGCATGTCTGACCCCAGGAACTTGGTGAGGGATTGTAGGTGGGCCCCCCTTTAGAGGGGCTTCCCGCACCCCTACACTTACAGTCACCACAGTTTAACAGTATTGAGAATTCCTTTTCAATGTACTGTGTTTCTGCCTTGTTGGAAATGGCGTGGGGTCAGGAGTTCTGCTCCTCAGCAGAGGGCATCCTGGCCTCCGGTGCCTTGGGCCCCTAGGTGGGTAGAAGTTTGCCTCTTACTTGGCTCTCTCAGGCCATGTGGCCTGGCACACTCTACCAGTGTCCATGGGGTGCTGCTGCTGTGCACAGGTGTCCCACCCAGTGTCTGCCTCAGTGCCCATTGTGCGTTTCCCTTCCTCAGTTTACCAGAATTGAAGCTTTTGTCATCTGAGGCCAGCGGGACTGTGCAGGTTATCAAAGCTATCTGCCCCCCTCCCCCATCTGCTTTTAATGGGAGAGAAAGAAAAAAATCTGAATTGCACGTGGTGGTACCTCCCAGCGTTTAGACAGCTGAGGCAGAACCGCAGTGAGTTCAGCTCTAGCCTGCACTGCATAGAAAGACCCTATATCAAAAAAGCAAAAAAGACCCCAGTTTCCTTCTCTGGTCCTGAGAACCACACAGCTAGATAGATATGACATGTAGGGATCTTACACACTCTGTGCTGTCAGCCGGTCTAACTTCCTTCCTCCTGAGGTTGCTGGCTGTGCATGGCCTCTCCTGACTAATGTGATACTTAGTCGTTCTCACGGTCCATTGCCTTTTGGTGACAGTGATTGAAGTCGGCATTATGAACTCACAGCTTTCTGATGGATTTTTACATGTTACTTTCGTTTATCTGTATCTTGAAAAACCCACCTCTTCCTCAGCTGATTGGATTTGACACACAGCCCGGAGCCGTGTGAGCAGGAGTCACTTACCCAATCAGTACTCTTCCTTCAGTTTTCTTTCTGTAGTGAGGCTTGAGCCCAGAGCCTTGTGCACGCTAGGCAAGTGTTCTGCCGCCGAGCCGCCGCCCTCTTTCTGACTTCAGTTTCTTGGTTGAACCGTCCTTGTTCTCGTGGGTCTCTGTGCCCGTCCTCCTGCCTGTGTGCTGGGCTGTCCTGGGTGAGTGGGCTGGTAGGGTGCTGTGTCCCCAGGGAGCAGATATGGAGGACAAGGTTTGTAGCTTTCCAATCGTAGCTGTTGTGTGACCCTTCCTGGGGAGATGTGAGCAAACATCTCACCCCAGACAGCAGCAGCAACAGAAGGAGGGAACCATCCCATCTACAGGAATGGAAGAGTGCACCCCTCTCCCCACAACTGTTAACCTGGCAGGCAGGGGCCCACACATCGCCTCTTGAGAAGTCCTGTGAAGACTAGGGAATTTTGTGAGCAGGGGTTTGGTGTGTGTGATCAGCACTGCTTTTACTTCAGGATTGCAGAGGCCATGGCAGAGCTTGGAAGACAGAGCCCTGCCTGTCTCACTCCTGCCTCCCTCCCCTCCCCCACTGCATTCACTTTTTGTCCTCACCCCCACCCACTCCTGCAAATAGAACCTGGGCTCAGACAATGTTGCCTAGCAACCTCTGGGCCTCCTGTCTTTCTGATAGGTGTCTTCAGGGGGTCTGGTTCTGTATGTTTTCTCTGAGGAGAGAAAACAGTTACTTTTAGGCTGCCAGGTTCATAACTATGAGCTGGCCAGCTTTAGCACGGTGGGGATTCCGCCCACAAGACCCTGTTCCCAGGTTTCTTGGCTTTATGACACAATCAGCATGACCTCAGCCATGACCAAGTGCTTGTCTTCACTGGTCCTGAAGCTAGTGTTCACTTCCCTGGCTACCCCAGGCAGAGCAGCAGGGGGGCCTTGGCAGACCACCAAGCTCCTGGTCCTGCACTGAGATCTGCCTTCCAGAGTCAGCAGTAGCCAGGCAGATCTGCCCAGAGCCACCCCTGGAGGGCAAGAGCCGGCCAGCCTGGCTGTTGGACCTCTCTGATGTCCGTGACCATTCAGCTTAGCCATGATCCTGGTTCCTTCAATACTAGACTTGGAGGAACATGGTATGGAAAGACAGAAGGAAGCTTCTGGAGTTAGCTTGGGTTTCAGTCCTAGTCTTCTGGACAGCTAATTCTCAGTCGTCTGGAGGGGAACAGACAAGGCAGTCA
Source organism: Rhynchomys soricoides (assembly GCA_019843965.1). Classification (NCBI taxonomy): domain Eukaryota; kingdom Metazoa; phylum Chordata; class Mammalia; order Rodentia; family Muridae; genus Rhynchomys; species Rhynchomys soricoides. The sequence goes on from JADRCH010000164.1 coordinate 1,897,470, forward strand.
CTGAGCCGCAGGCTTCCTGGGTGAAGGGGTGGCCTGATGTACATGGGGCAGGGCAGTGACCCCTGGCAGGTGGACAGGCACGTTGAGGGCAGTGTGTCCAGAGCTACAACACCTTGCCTGGTGCTTCCCTGGGAGCTTTACTAGGGTCCCCGCATTGTCTGGAGACCTCCAGTTTAAATGGCAGGGTCATAGTAACTGCTGCAGCAAGGAAACCCAGCATGCTAGTACATAAATAGAGATGTAGTCGCTGCTGAGGTAGACTGTAAACTGCCTTTGCCTAAGGGTGGAGACAGGACTCAAGTCCCGGTGTTCCTGTAGCTTTGTATGTCTTTACCACATATGAGTGTGTGTGTGTGTGTGTGTGTGTGTGTGTGTGTGTTCCAGAATCCAAAGTCCCATGTATGAGGCGAGTGGGCTTGCGTACAACCTCATACACTAACAGATGGAGCCTACACATGCATAGCCTCCTGTGTATGTGAAGTCTTTTCATTATAGCACCTAATATATGTGAGTTATCAAATGGTTATTACTCTGTCCCTCTATATATGTACAGTACAGAGCATGCTCCTCTCCCTCCAGCTCTTTACAGTCAGGGTCTCACTAGATGGCTGAGGCAGTCCTTGAACTCAGCACCCTCTTCTGAGACTTGTGAGTAGTGTGACCATCGCCCTTTCCCTAGTGGAGTCAGACAGGCGTGGTCAGCTGTGTCCAGAGGACAGGGAGAGGACAGGCCTGACAGCTGGCTAGCTCTGCTTGTTCTGTCTTCTGTTCGTAGCATCTTCATGTCAGCGTCTTTGCACATGGAGAACACCTCGCCTCAAGGGCAGTCTCATGGTCCTGCCAGCCTTGATGATGTGTAGTTCTCTCTGGTGTTTGCATGCAGCACCTCATGTCCTGTCCAGCCTTGGTGATGTGCAATCCCCTCTGGTGTTTGCATGCAGTACCTCATGGTCCTGTGTGTGGTGTACTGGGAATGTGGGTTCTGTGCTTGCCCTAATGTGATTATGGCTGATGAGGGACAGAGCTCATGACAGGCACCTGAACTCCACTGAGACACACAGTGAGTGATCAACCCTCCAGTGCCTCAGGCCAAGGCCGTGAGGATGTCTTCTCTTGGAGAAGTTTCTGCTGCAATCTGGAAGCTTCTTCCTTGTACATTGTTGCAGCAGGCATGGGAAAATGGGGCTCACTTGCTTGTCTGAGTGTGAGCCTCAGACATCACTGTGAGACTTGACCAGTCAGAAGCTTCTTCAGTCCCTTGTGGATCAGTCACTTTTAGTGAGTTCCCAGGACAGTGGATACACCTCAAGTTCTTTCCAGGCCCGTGTGTTTTCTTCTTCCTCCTCCCTCTCCACTGCTTCTCCCTGGACACTCATGGGTAAGCACGTGACACCACCACAGGATTCTTGATTCTGAGCTTGGACAGGCCTTTGCTCTCAAGTTTCCCTCGGCTCCAGGTCTGGAGGCGGAAGTATATCTGAACTTTGAGGCCCCAGGTCTCTGAACTCTGCTTGCTCCGGGTTCTCCTTACTAACTGGCTGCTGTTTTCTGGAGCTTGTCTTTTTCCTGGTCTACCTGCCCAGGAGCAGTGAAAGCACAGGTCTCACCATGACCTGCCTCTGTTCAGCCTCTGTTGCCTTGGGACCATGACTCAGGAGCATGCCATTTATACATGTTGTGTGCCCTGCCTCTCATGCTGGTGCGATGGTAGCATCCCCTTGGCATCTAGAAAAAAAGGTTTTCACCTGGGCAGCACCTCACTTCTGGTACTAATGTCTGTATTCAAGGCACTTCTGTTTCTGTGGATGTATCTGCTCATAGCAGACTTCTGTCACATGTTCCCTGTGTCACTTAGAATGTAGAATGTGGGGGGCTCAGTAGTGGCCACATCAGACTCAACTGCCCAAAGGAAGTGCTCACTTCAGGAGCTGTGAACCAGATAGAAGAAAAGTAAATATCACCGGACCCACAGAGCCTGGGGAGTTAGCTAAGGCATACGAAGGAGGAAGCCAGAAGCTGTCACCGAGAGCTCCTGTGCTTGGGCTCTAAGAGCACAGGAGCCAGGAATGTGGCGTAACCAGGAGTGTTAACAGTACGGCATGACAGTGAGGCATCTCTCTGAGCTGGGAGCTGTAGGTGGTCCTTATGCTGTGCGAGCAAGTAGATTTCCATGTGAGAGAGAAGGGAGCAAGGCAGTGGCTTGGGTGGCGGAGAGCTTGTCTAGCGGGCACAAGGTTCTGGGTTTGATTCCCAGCGCCACATAGGTTGGGAGCTGGCTCTTGCCTGTAATCAAAGCAAAAGCTGAAGGTCATAGATGCAGACGGAGCTGGAGACGTCTCTGGGACAGGTAAGGCCCTTCTATCAAAAGGGATAAAATCAAGTTGGGTGTAGTGAATTCCAGATGGCCAGGGTACATAGTGAGACGTAGACATAAAATACAGTCAGTGTGAAAACATTTCTCTAAAAGAATTTAGTATGTGCGTGTTCGCATGTATGACCATGCAAATCTTTAGAAGTTTGGTCCCCTTCTTCCTCCCAGCCCCATACTTCCAGAAAAAAGACTTAGACTCAAATCATATTTACAAACACCTTGGCCATAGAGCTAGGCTCTCCTCTGACTAGATCATAACTTAGTCCATTCTAAATCTCCATCCTGTCACGTGGCTGGTTACCTGTGCTCAGGTACTATATCTGCCTTTCCTTGGGCAAATGTCCCTCATCTGGCACTCTGCCAGAATCCTTCCTGCTCCCCGATGTCCCACCTCTTATTTCCTGCCTAAGCCATAGGCCATCAGATTTATTACTGACAGATGCTGTATCCATACAGACACAAGATGTCCTCTCTACTTGGATCCCGGAATTGAACTCAGGTCATTGAAGTGGAATGCAAGGACCTTTACCCTGAGCTTTCCTGTCGAGCTGATTGTGTAGGAAAGATTTTGCTTGCAGTTTACAATCGTTTGATTTTGCATGTGTTATGGAATCAAGCCCAAGCCTTGAGCATGCTGGTGGGCAGGCATGCTGGCACCAAACTATCCTCCAGCACAAGGTTTGATGTTTCCAAACTGCTCATCTGATGGTCACCACATGCAGGTCTCCTAGCTGGCAAAGCAGGCCTGAGAGTGGCCAGATTGGAAGTCATGAGTGTCCAGTCATGCTCCAGAGTACTTACATTCATGTCATTGCAAGGCAGCCGAACGAAACGTTTGGTACCCTGGCCTCCTTCTCTTGGCCTGCTTCCATCTCAGTGACAGGCCAGAGGGATGCTCAGCACTCAGGGCTGTTGTGGCCCCTGGGGTATGAAGGGACTTCGGGGCTTTGCTGTTCACCCAGCCTCCCACACAGATGGCGAGTGTGAATGCTCATCTCTCTCAGAAGACAGTTCCAGTGTGTGGGCTTTGCTGCTCATTTTCCACTTCCAGGGGAAACTAGAAGCCAAGCAGAGCTTCAAGATCAGAGGAACCCTGGGCAGCCAGGGTCCTGGTCTTCACAGAGTTCAGTTTAGTGTCCCATGTACCTTTCAAGGTGTAAAGAAGGTGGCCTCAGCCCAGAGCCATCTGGGGGGTCCTAGTTCCTGGGGGTGACACTGAAGAGGTAGGAGATAGGTGAGACTTTCTTCCATCTGGTCACAGTCTCAGGTCACCTCAGCTAACTACCATCTACTGGCCATTGGGGGCCATCCCAGGGCTCCTTGCCTTTGCTGGTGGCAAATGTAAGAGTTAAGGGCCCTCATTTGTCACCTGACAGTCCCACCCAGTGGCCAATAATGAAGGTCTCTTGAGAGTCTTAAGACCAGACACCATGCTAAAACTAAGACTGCCTTTCAGAGTGGGTCTGGTGACTGTCTCAAGGCTCCCATCTGCTGTGGTCCCAGCGACCTAGGCTCCCTATGTGAGAGTTCTGAGCTGTCTTGAGGCAAGCTTCTGAGTTTAGAGTGTTTAAGCTCAGACCCCCCCAGCTTTCTGGCTTTCTTGATGCCTGGTGACTTCAGGCACCATGTGGTGTGTGTTTGGCCACTCAAGCAGTGCAGGACCCAGCCTGGTGGGTAACCAGCAGAGACCGCTGTCTCTCCTCTGGAGCTGAAGTCGCAGTCACTGTTAGCCTGTGGATGTTGGCCTCCCTGTCAGGTGAAGTTCTTTCATATCTGTCCTCTTACAAGGATGCTGGTGGTTCTGACCGGGTTGCACCTTACTAGCTTTGTTCTACCTTAGTCACCTCTTTAAAGTCCCATCTCTGTGTAGTGTTATGAGGACATAGGAATTGTGGATGTACACATTCACTCACAAACAGGAAGGATCATTCAAGTCTCAGGTGACGGCTGACACTCAGGAGACCCCAGGTCTCTGGGTCAAGGCCACTCCTCATGCCACCGCCTCTTTGCTGCTGAGGAATACTGTTTAAGGTCAGACATGCCTATTGCTTGGCTCTGGCCCAGCAGTTCCTTTAGGGCAAGAGTAGGTACCTCTCACTGACCCAGCATGGAGTGAATGGGAGGCTTATCCCCAACCAAAGCTTTTGGCGGGGCGTGTGTGCACACTGGTCTGGATCACACCTGTGGCTCTGTCTGTTCCACAGGGGTGTGTGCACACTGGACTGGATCACACCTCTGTCTATTCTTGCTGAGGACGGGGACCCTGGAGGAATGCTGCCTGCCCCCAGGGACAGAACCTGTGTCCTGTGTTCTAAGTGAAACAAGACAGTTTACAGCAGCCCTTAGTGACTGGAGCTCTGCTGAGGAGTATCCCATTCTTAGAAAGTTTGCACTGACAGAGACCGGGGGTGGGGGTGGGGGTGGGGAGGGGAGTCAGAGGGACCTCAGGCCAGACACCTGTCAAGCCTGAGATTTCCTGGGCCAATTCAGGAAGTACAGAAACACTGCCATAGCTTTTGTGTCGTTGGAAAGGAAAGTTAGCTGGATGATGACATGTGTGGAGGACCACAGATAACCCTGGAACCTTCCAGCCAAGGGATGTGATGACAGCCATGGACAGGGTCTAGTGGGCACCTGTACCCAGAATGCACTGGGACTCTGATAGGGGATGCTCAGTACTGCTGAGACCTCTGTTCTCTTCAGAGAAACCTGTCTCAGTGACACTTCAGGTAGATACTTCTGATGACACAGAATTCTGGGCAATGGTGTGGCCTTGCTACTGTTGGGCTGTGTAACAACTGATCTCTCTCCCTTGATTTTCTAGAGCCGAACACGGTGAGCTACAGCCAGTCCAGCCTGATCCACCTGGTGGGGCCCTCGGACTGCACCCTTCATGGCTTCGTGCATGGAGGTAGGGATAAAGTTGCTCTAGCCACTTCCTCATCACTTGCCTGCCCTGAGCATCCCCCATGAGGCTGTTTCCCTGCCATCTTCCCCGGGCTGCCCTGAGCATCCCCCAGGAAACCATGCTGCTTACTGACCTAGTTTTAGACTTTCATGTCTGGTGAAGTATAAATTTAAACTTTTAAGAGGTTGCATAAGAAGTTACTGAAATACCATTGGTGTCTGTTTTTAAACTGGGAATGAAAGTTGGATGAGGAGGGTCACATTGAACCTGGGGACCTCGGCTGTCAGGTGTCAGGGTGAGGACGTTCTAGCCGAGGTCACATTGAACCCGGGGACCTCGGCTGTCAGGTGTCAGGGGTG
>JADRCH010000164.1:1903117-1910617 GCA_019843965.1 Rhynchomys soricoides
AGGGTCACATTGAACCCGGGAACCTCGGCTGTCAGGTGTCGGGGTAGGGCCTTGCAGAGCTCAGGAAAATACCCTGTAACCCACTGTCAGCTCCTTTTTTAAAATGTTCTTCCAGATAACCACTTTACTGTTTTGAGTTATTGAAGATCTTGCCTCTAATAGCACAGGCCTTAATGTCCTGGCCAGGATCCTCTGTAACACAGAGACTTGGCCGTGGCCCGTGGAGGACACTTTTTACTTTAATGATGTATGATGTATGATGGTTTCTCTGTGACGGAAGACAAATAAAAGGAGCACATCAGTTGCACAAGGATATTGTCATTTTGGATGAGAGTAAACATTAAACATGAATCGAGGGCGGGGGGAGCTGGAGAGTTGGCTCAGTGGTTAAGAGCACTGGCTACTTTTCCAGAGGTCCTGAGATCAATTCCCAGCAACCGCATGGTGGCTCACAACCATCTGTCATGGGATCCGATGCCCTCTTCTGGTGTGTCTGAAGACAGCGACGGTATACTCATATATAATAAAATAAATAAATCTTTAAAAAAAAAACCCAAAAACCTGAGTCAAGGGTTGGAGAGATGGCTCAGAAGCCAAGTGTTTGCTTTGCAAGCATGTTGAACTGCTTGGATTCCCAGGACCTCAAGATGCTGAGCTGGGAGAATTTCTCAAGGCTGCCCGGGCAGCATTGAGATCCTGGCTCCAGAACTGCCATAAGTTGATTTAACGGCAAATGCCAGGCAAAGGCAGTAGAGTGATGCAGATGACGGCACAAGTTGGGAGGTGCCACTTGGTATCAGGGTTTGGGCACAACGGGTGCTTTTGTGCAGCGCTGTCCTGTCTGCCCTCAGTCCCGGCACGCCACTTCCCGCTTACTCTGTAGACGGCCCCTGAGCTGGGACTCTGCTTCCCGTTTGTTCCCCTCCGAAGGCTCCCGTTCGTTCAGGTGGCTTCTCCAGGTCTAGGTGATGTTTCTGCCAGGGCCCCTCAGGAATGGACGAGATTTGCCTTGGAGGTAGCACCCACCCTACAGTGAGCACAGCTTTTGCAATGGAGGGTCCTGGGCCTGCCAGAATCAGAGTGGCCTCTGCCTTCAGAGGGGTTTAATTAAGGCTGTTTCTATTTTTAACCAGCTCCCTTTGTGTGGGTCTGTTTTCAACATCATGATTGTTTGCCTGGTTCCCTGAGTGCTGTCCGCATGTTCTTTTGGTTGCCGTAGGTCCACCCAGGGATTATTAGTTCTACTTTATAGCGAGCAGTACTTTCCGGTCCCGTGACGGTCTCTTTCCACCCTGAGAACACCTGTGTCCTTGTCAATATCCCCACGTCCCTACCTCACTGGCTTCCAATTCCAGGTAGACAGCAGCCCTCCCTGTCCTCTGAGCACAGCCACCGCTAGCCCAGGCTTCTCCAAGACTCATTCTCCAGCTTCTTATGGCTCCATTCTGTGACAGTGAAACTGCAGCAGCGTAGGCTTGTCTGGTTTGCATATTAGAGTTTTCCAGCACAACTGGCAGCCCCATCGTACTATCTCCTGGGTGAAAGGACACATCCTGAGTGGGTCCTCCTGGCTTTGCCTGTGAGAGGCATGAGCAAGAGTGAAGTGAAGGACTGAAGAGCTCCTAGAGAGCCCTTGAGAGGCCGCACTTGCTCACACAGTGTAATCCGTGCTGTGATCCAGGCTCTGTTTTCAGTGTGTGAGTGGGAAGCGTTTACAGTAGCTCTGTGATGCTTGATGCCTTCTTAGGAGTCCCATTTTGTGTGTGATTTACACCTCCTAATGTTTACAGAGCCCACATCTCCTGGGTGCTGTCGGTTCACCAGAGAGGGTGAGGGTGAGAAATAACACCAGCAGCTACTCCATTGCACTTCCCTGTAGAGCATTGTCAGCAGGCATCTAAATCACTTGAGTCAGTCTTAACCAAAGCAGAAGGCAGGAGCTGCCAGTCACACGGGGTGAGGGTGGGGAGCCTGGACAAGTGTGATGGTTGCCCCAGTCCCTGGTTCTGTGCTGCAGTACTTTGGAAAGGTGTTGGTTGGGCCGTTCAGCTGGGACTTGGCCCTGCTGATGACAGCGCTGTGGAAGGTGCAAAGGGAACCTTTCTGGTTGGAGATGGCCCTTTTCCTCTCCAAGAGGGAGCTCTCTGAGTTGAGGTGCTGGTACGGATGCACACATGGAACTGTGGCTTTTGCCACCTTAGGAACCCCGTGTGAACCCTTCACAGCCCTTCATGTCCTGGAAGTGCCAGTGTCAGCCTGAGAAGGACCCATTTCCTTTCTTTCCTTCACCTGCCCCCTCCCGCTTGCATTATAGCTACCTGGGGTGATTGGCAGGTGTTGGGATCACAGTGCAAGTGGGGAGGATTCTGAGGGCATTCTGCAGCCCTGCTCACAGTGGGCATCCTGCAGCCCTGCTCACAGTGGGCATCCTGCAGCCCTGCTCACAGTGGGCATCCTGCAGCCCCGTTCACAGTGGGCATCCTGCAGCCCCATTCACAGTGGCCCCTAGAGGAACTGTCAGTCTCAACCCCCGAAGTTCTAGGCTTTTTGTTGATGCTTCATCTCTTGAAGTTCATTATTTTGAGCCACCTCTTGTCCCTTCCTCCCCCCCCTCTTGTAGTACTTTAAACACTGCTTCTGTGCCTCTAAACTTAGGTGTCTTGCTATCGTAGCGTATAAGACCAGGCTGTGACTACAGGAGAGGATCTCAGTTGTGCCAGGAGGACTCAGTTGCCTTCTGGGTAAGGTGGTTACCATAGCATTCACAATTGCCTGGCAGTCTGTGGTCTGGGCCAGGAGTCCCTGCAGACTCCACCATTCAAGGTGCCTTCTGTGGGGTCCTGTGCCTCTCACCTGGGTTGGGTGTGTGACTCCTGGCCTTGGGCTTTCTCTGTGGGCTTAGGTGGGTTCTGTCCTCCTCTGGCTTCCTACAGCAGGCAGCAGATGCAATAGGGTGAAGACCTGCCAGATGAAAGCCCCAAACAGCAGAGCTCCCACAAGGGTCTGTGTGGCCATGAGTGACTAGGGCCCAAGGGACAGCTTGGTAAACGTTGGCTGGGCGCAGACTCACAGAGCCATGACCCTCGGGTGCTATGTGATGCCTGTCAACTTGGTTAAGGAAAAACTCATTTGCAGGCATAGTCCCTGTTGTGGGGTGGGGTGGGGAATTGGAGGAAATTTTTCTGAGGTTTTCATACTTCGGGGTGCTCCATATCTTCAGGGTCCACGGTTTTAGGCAGGGACTCTAAGGGCTGGGTTCCCTTGCACTTGCACATTGGGGCCCTGCCACTGCTGGCTGCCTATGTGGTCCCCACAGTTCATTCAGGCCCCTGATCCATTGGCTCCCCCTGGTCTTCATGTCGCAGTCTATCAGCCCCAGCACTGTCCTGCTGCTTGCTGTGTAGTCACATTGGACTAGAGCTGCTAAAAGCTGTGCCAGGCCTCACCAACGCTCAGCAAGGCCAGCCGGGGGCTGAGAACTGGCATTTCTATCAGGTTCTGTGGGTTGTGGTTTCTGTACTGCTCTGGGGCGCCTCTTAGGAGCGTGCCCTTCAGTGAAGGGCCCTGTTGTACCTGTTGGGCTCTGACTGCCAGGTGCTGTGACCTCCCTTTCCTGTCTGGCAGCCCTTCCTGTGTCTCTGTCTTCCTAGGTGAAGATGCTCATTTGTGGAGCAGCCTGGCTGTCTCAGCCTCGTGGCCATTTGTGTTTGTGTTTGCAGAGCCAAGCCATGCTTCTGCCTGCACCTGTGGGGCTGAGCATTGTGTCTTTTCCGGGGAATGCAGCTGTGTCCTTGGGCCTGCTGGGTCCAGCCAGATGGCTGGCTGTGGATAACTGTCCAGGTGGTCTGGGTTGAATGGGCTCTGTAGCTGACAGTGAAGAGCTGCCCAGAGGCCGTTTCCGTGTTGTCAGGAGGAGCTGGGTGGAGGGGAACCTCATCCCCACGGTGACTCTGATGCTCTTATAATAACTTCTGAAGGTGCCGAAGGGCCGCAAGAGAGTTGAGAGAGTCATAGTCAAGGATGAATTGGGGACAGTAGCAGCTCCATTCCAGGTGTTCAGTGGCACCCAGCACCATTTCAGTCATGACTCTGTCTCGCTGAGATGTGGCTGTAGTTGTTGCCATTCATTTCCCAGTGTTCAGAGAACAAGCGCTGTGGAGGGGCAGGTGGTATGGCCTGCTTTAGATTCAGTTCTGGATAGTCTGGCTCTGCTGAGATGCACCCAGGGCCTCATGGGGAAAGAGTGATAAATTCTGAGGTAGTAGGCAGGGAGGGACGCACTTGTGGTAGGATACGGGGATGAGGCAGTTTGTCTTGTCCGATGCTTGGCAGTTCTCCTGGTGATCTAACCAGTTTGCCAAGCATGTGCTCTAACTGAGCCACACTTCAGGATGCTGACAAGACGGTGGCTGATGGGTAAGTGAGACCCAGCCTCAGGAAAACAGGTCCTGGCCTCCTGCAGGGTACACTGCTGCTGAGATGAGCTGGTCCCCAGGCTGGCACTTCATAAGGTGTGCCCTGGCTGGTGCTGATGATTCAGAGTGCTGAGGGAAACGTGCTTGGAATGTCTGTTTGACTCAGCAGCTGGGCAATACTGTTCTTATACCCTTCCCTCAGTTTAAGTTAAGTGTGTTGTTCGTGTGTATGTCTGTGTGCATGAGCAGAGGGTGCACGGGCCGTCTAAGGCAACCTTGCTGAGCTGCCTCTCCCTGTGGGGGCTGAGGTCAGGTTGTCAGGTTTGTACAGCCGGTACCTGTACCTGCAGAGCTGTCCTCTCGCTCTTGCCCTCAGTTTCTGAAGAGCTCTGTGACCCTGCCACAGCCCTGAGGCCCTGTCTGTGGCTCAGCACCCGCTCACTCACTCACTCACTCACTCACTTCTGGGTGGGAGGGAGTGGCACACTACAGTAAGCACCTGTGCCCGCGGAGATTTGTGTGAGTTGGTTCCTTCCTTCCACTGTATGGGCTCTGAGACTCCAACTCAGGCCATCGGTGTTGGTGACAAGCATGTTCTCCTGCAGAGCCATCTGGCTGGCCCTTGCTACCTTGCCCAGCTGGTCTTGAACTCCTGGGCACAAGTGATCCTCCTCCAGAGCCTCCAAAGTTGTTGGAACTACGAGTGTGCTTCACTGTACACAGCTCTGACCTGAAGCAGGCTCCATAACGCCTGAGCATCCTTGACATGAACACTGCTGCCTAAAACCAGGCTGGGCCTGGAGAAGTGAAGTCCCCATGGCATGCATACTAGAAAGGAAGGGAAAAGAGCTGCTTCTCCACAGAGCCAGGGGAAAGGGCGGAAGATGTTCTCAGAGGAAAAGTGGGTGGCTTTGAGCCTGTGCGACTTAAAAGGAAAATTAAAAATACCCAAGTGTTAGTGCTGAGAAGAGATAACAGAACCCGCCCACGGAAAGGGGGAAGGAGGTCTTTCCTACCTCTGTCTGGAGGGTGGGGTTGGTGGGGCTGTCTTTCCCACTTCTGTCTTGGGCCTCTGGGTTCTTGTGGTCGCCCACATACTGTTAGCACAGAAGCATAACACCCCAGTTTGTCCCACTGCCGAATGTTCTGTACTGGCCCCACCCAAGCCATCCTGGTTTGGTGCATGTCCCCACCCTGTTGTGGAGAGCTGACCCTCCTCTTCTGAGGCTTATCTGACCCTCTGCTGTAGCTTTGGTGACTATTCTGCTGCAACTACTCTGACACTTGGCATGTATGTGCCCTCGAGCTCTGTGCTTGGTTGATTGTGCTTCTGTCATCAGACTGGGCCCTGACCTATGCTTCAGCCTCAGGTCACAAAGTGGGTATCAGTTAGGAAAGGGAGTGACAGTGACCAGTGTCTATGTGGCGTGCTGTTATTGTGGGGCTTGGGTCAGGGCACGGTCAGCTTCCATCCTATACTGTCTCAAGTCTTTGGCTCTCATGGTCCATGGGAGTAGATGCAATTCTGGCATTCCCAGGGTGGTTTCAAGTGGTGTGGGTTTCTTTGGCTCTGCTGTTAGCTTGGTTTTGGAAAAGGGTCATAGGTAGTAACTTTGAGGAGGCCTTATGAGCTAGGTGGCAGATACTGCACTTGTGGAACTGTCTGGGTGGTTGTGGCTCCAAGGACAGCAGCGGTAGTCTGCTGGGCACTCGGGGCCTCTGCCTTCTCCCTACCTTGAGCTGTCAGAGATGACTGTGCCAGCACTCTGGGCTCCTCCTCTCCTGAACCTATCACAGATATTCTCTCTCGCCTGTGACTGGACAGCATCTGAAACCAGTAGGCTTCTGTAAAGCTCGCTGCTCCTGCTCCTCTGTAGACCTCCCTGGCTGTTCCTTCCCTGCCCTGCCAGTCCCCGTGCTGTTCCCTTGCCCGCCCTGTCTGCTTCAGGCCACAGAGCCTCACACTGCCTTCCTGTGCTGCCTCCTGTCTCTGATCCCGCACTCATCTGAGGCCATCTCCAGCCCCACGCTCTCCCCTGGACTCTGGCCTCAGCTTTGTCATGGAGCCTTGGCACTTCCTGATAGTCTCTATCCTCAGTGTCTGGCCAACATTCCTGTAGGTGGCCCTGACCTCTCCTCTGCCTTTCCTCTTGGCCCGTCCTTCTGACTGTCCTGCCTCATGTTGACATCTGAGCAAATGTACCTTATTTCCTTCTGGTCCAGACCCTGGCCACTGTCTACACTGGCGTCTTGTTGACGACCGCCCCACCACACGCCTTCCCAACATACCAGCGCCATCCTTGCAACCAGGAGCTGTACAATGCTTGGGATCTGACTTGACCATTCATATCTCTGAGCCCATCCCCTGTGGCCAAGTGGCCTGCCTGCCACCTCTGCACTCTGATTGCTGGTGTGTCAAGGTCCTAATCCTAGCCTTAATGTGCCCGACCGTCATCCCCACACAGCTGACCTACCCCCTCCCTCCCTGCTGCAGCACACGAGTCCTCTGCAGTCCCAAGCTGTGCCTCTTCTTACCATCGTCTTTTCTCCCTCTTTGTCTGTGTCATTAGGGTGGCCAGGGCACACGCCACTAGCAACTCTGTCCTGTCCAGCGACCAGCGGGTTGCATAAATAGTAGTCTGTCTGCTTCTTGGAGAAACCTGCCCTTTCCTGGCCCTAGGCCAAAGCTAAGCCCTCCCCCTGGCCTCTGTCTCCTTTACCCTAGGCTGAGGCTAAGCCCTCCCTCCCCCTGGCCTCTGTCTGCTCAAGGGCTGGATGTAGATTTATAGTGCTGTACTTTTTTCCTAGTCCTCAAGACATGGGGTGATAAATGTGCCCTACTGCCTCTCCTCTGCCATGTGGATTGTTGAGCAGCAGTCTGCAGATTTATTTCTAGGTTTCCTTGGCTTCCAGAGGTGTTGTGGCTGCCTATGTCATCCTGCTCTGATGCTCCGGATAGGGATGCGTGTGCACACACACACACACACACACACACACACACACAATGTGGATAAAGAGGACAGCTTGCCAGAGATGGTTCTTTCCTTCCACCACAGGTCTACCTTAGTGGCAAGAACCTTTTTGC
>JADRCH010000164.1:1913117-2004498 GCA_019843965.1 Rhynchomys soricoides
TGAGGCAGTGGGAAAGATGCCATGACATTGCAGGATGCCACAGACTGCAACTCCAGACTGTGAGATGCCGTGACATCGCAGGATGCCACAGACTGCAACTCCAGGCTGTAAGACACTACCTTGTTTGAGATATGTAGCTTTGTGCTGAGCATGGTGGTGCACACCTCATGGTTAGCACACAAGAGGCAGAGTTGGATGGATCTCTGTGAATTTGAGGCTAGCCTAGTCTACCTACCAAGTTCTGGGACAGCCAGGGCTATTCAGAGAACTCTGTCTCAAAAAACCAAAGTAACTAAAACAAAAAAGAGCCTGGTACAGAGATCCCCAGTGTGTCTGTCTCACAAAGAGCTGCACGGGCATTCAGAAGCGGTGTAGCCATGGCTGAGGGAAGGGGGTCAGCAGACCTTAGCACCGGCTCCACATTGGCACACAGAATTCAAAAGATAGTCATTGAGCCATCCGCCTAGATTCTGAAGGAAGCCTGAGGTTCGGGCAGAGTGTGGTAGGTTAGGCTCCCTCCCGGTGGTTCCATGTGCCTGAAGACCCCAGGGTTAGGTTAGAGAAGATACTCCAGAGGGGTAAGAAGCAGCAGCCCAGAAGAGACCGTGTGCTACACCAGCAAGACTGCAGGAGCGGGGCTCCCCAGCCCTGCGGGGCTCACTTGCTGGACATAGAGCTGTGGGGTCTAATATTTATGTTTAGGGCTTGCTTTAGTCTGTCCTCTCTTACTGTTCAGCCATTGGTCCTGCATGGAATAGAAGCTCATTATGAACTGCTGCATGTTGCGAGTTTGTGACCTGCTTTTTGCAAGGGCTGACAGCTAGTCTGAGTATCCCAGGAAGCTTACCTCTGGCTTTTGAACCTTGTTAGAACTCTTAAAGCTTCGGGGGTCCCTGGAGGTAGACTGAATATGGTCTGCATAATGAAGTGAACACCAGTCTGTAGTGAGGAGAGGGAGAATGTTGCTGTTTAAGTGACCGTTTTGAATGTCAAGGTGACCAGGGTGGACACTTGCCCAAGTTGACTTGGGATCTGTAGTGTTTTTCTTGGTCAGGCATTCATGTCCAGCAGCCATCTCTTGAGCACCAAGATCCAGGGTCTGTCTTGGGTCAGAGAAACTGAGGCACAGCTCCAGTTTCTCTGTGCATGTTCCACTGCACTCTGGGGTGCCAGCACGTCACTCATGAGCCAGGAGCTCATCTCCAAACTCTCCTGGGGACACGAGCCGTGAGCACTACCGCCATCAACATTTTAGAGACAGTGGCCCCATGGTGGACCTGACAGCAGCTGGCTGGCATTTTTGGTAAATACAGTCTTAGGTCAGCCACTTCCATTGTACTCTGGCTTTTCAAGACAGGGTCTCTGTGTAGCCCTGGCTGTTCTAGAACTCACTTTGTAGACCAGGCTGGCCTTGAACTCCCAGAGATTCTCCTGCCTCTGCCTTCCAAGTGCTGGGATGAAAGGTGTGTGCCACCACCCAGCAAGTTCTAGATTTGACACTAACTCTCCTTTTCCTCCTCATTACCCGTCCCACACTCATCTAGAGACCAGTGAGACCAGTGAGGGCTCCAGGCCATGACCCCTCCACACACTGCGATTTTTTTGCCTCTCACCATGATCTGAAATCTCTGCCATCACCCTGTTCCACTTCTCCCTTGATCTGACCAAGCAAATTGGAAATGCAGCATAGCTTAGCCTCAGGAGCCCCCTGCACAGGGTCTGGACCCAGTTCCTGCTGTGTGTCTGGCACTCACAGCTCCCTGTGACTCTGTGCCCTAATTTGCCAGATAGAGGCAGCAATGCATCCGTCTGCTGGGGTTGCTTTTGGAGGGTGGGGAATCTCAGCATCAGTCTGTATTTCTTGAGAGGAGTCTATGGGGACCTACCCCCATGGGCAGAAGCCCTGGACTTCCTGAGCTGATCTCCTGCCAGGTCTTTGAGATCAGCTGGCTTTGCAGTCTCTGGGTCTGTGTCCACCTTTCTCCTGTCTGCCAATGCTGGGCTTCATTTTCTCCATCTTTGTGCTTTCCCTGGAAACAGCCAGTTCATCCTTGTCAGAAGGGTTGGGCTTCCTGAAGTCTGTCCTGAGAGGGCAGCTGTGCTGATTGTCACAGTGTTGTGAACTCAGCATCAAAGGAGCATTGTGCCTGTGAGTTTGGCAACCTAGCTCCTAGGCTCCTCCTCATGGCCATTCTGTGCTGGACTGGCAGGTGTGGTCTAAACACACACCTAGATTCTGGGCACATCTTTTCTTGGTGTTCTTCAGCCAATGTTGATAGTCCTCTGAGCCAAGGGAGCTTCTGTTGACTACCAAGGACTTTGTCCTGACTTGCTATGGTAGGAGGGTGGTCTGCCTAGAACTCAGCCTATGAACATGCTCTCTCTGTTCTCTCCAGAGTCCTTAAATACTTGCCAGAGTGCACACACAGACTTGCAGTGAAGCCACGGCCAAATCAGGAGGTAGCGGCATGGCTCAGGGCACGCCTCCGTGTGAGTGAGAGGCTGTCTTCTGATCCCCCGTGCTAACTAACCTGAGCAGAGTGCATGTGGTCCCTGAATCCTCCAGGGGCATCTTACTTCTCTCTCCTTGTGTGCTCACCTCCAATCCTGAGCCTGCAGAGACCCACGGGAAAGCAGAGTTCAACAGTACTCGCTTCTCTCATGATAGCAGCTGCAGCAGCCGCTGGCCCCTCACCTTGTCTGTTTGCTCCACAGCCACCCTGGACTCGTGCTGACGCCTCTTCTGCATGGATCACAAGGGTCACCTGTTCACTGGGGCACCCAGTCATGCTCTTGTGTCATCCATGGGCACGTACATGGTTTGGAGTGTGATTGTGGAGCTGAAACACGGGGTCAGGCATGTACTCCAGGTTACCCAGCTCCTGACCCTGTGCCCTGAGCCACTGTGGTGGGCTCCCACACTCGCTCAGCTCTGAACCCCATCTTTCCAAGGCTGTGAGCATTGACTCATGGAGGATCCTGTTGCACTGTTGAATCTTGGACATCCCAGGCTGTGGACTTAACAGCCCCTCCCCTGCTGAGCCCTGCTTGCTCTCAGCTTCTGCAGGTTCCTGGGCTAGTGGGAGGACCGTGGATCCTATGGTGGGCCCAGACAGGGCTGTAAGTGTCTGTTTCTGTACCAGATCTTCCTCTTTGCATAGAACAAGCCCAGTGCAACCTCTGCCCACACCCAAAGTGCACAGCTACAGCCCCGCAGCTGTCTGCACAGGAGGAGAAAGCTGGTGCCAATGGCTGGTTCTTTTGTCCTGTATTTACAACTGGGGGGCTTTGGCTCTGTGCCCCTGTTCTTGCTTTGAGAAGTGGGCTCTTGACCTCCTGTGTACGCTGGGCAGGACTGGCACCTGTATGTCGCACTTTGAAGATGGTGCCTGCAGCCAGCTCTCCATTTTCTTCCCCTCCCCCTCACTGGGGTTAGCTGAATCTTTCCACTTCCCTAGAAAGTCCTGTTAGTAAACATGCAGTTTGTCACCTGCCAGCACGTGAGGAGCATGGCTGGACTGGTGCCTGAGCTTTCTCGGAAGGACCGACGGGGTGCCTCTCAAGTTTTGCTCCTCTCTCTGCATGTCCGAGAGTAATGACCATTGAGCTTCCTAAGCCTCCTGACATCTGTCTGTAGGTCAATATCACTTTGATGCTTTTGTTGCCTATAATCCCAGTGCTTGGGACACTAAGGCAGGAGAATCTTGAGCTTAAGGACAATCTAGGTTACATTAGCAATACCTTGTCTCAAAAATAAGCCAGCAAGGAACTGACAATACAGCTCAGTGAGGAAAACACTTGCCATGTAAACCCAATGAGCTGAGTTTGATTCCTGTGATCCACATAAAGGTGGATCCTCTGACCTCCACACGTGTGTCCTGTGGTACATGGGTGTGCACCATGGTGATGGTGATGATGGTGATGATAATGGTGATGATGATAGAGATGATGGTGGTGATGATGGTAATGATGATGATGGTGATGGTGGTAATGATGATGATGGTGATGATAAAATTTAAATAAAATAAGCAAATTGGGCTGGCAAGGTGGCTCATAGGGTAAAGGCAGTTGTCACCAAGACTAATGACCTGCATTCAATTTCTAGTTCCCACATAGTAGGAAGAGAAAACCAACTCCCCAGAGTTGTCTTCTAATCTTTACTGTCAGTCACACATCTGCATAGGCACTCACACAAATTCACACACCCGAGTGTGTGCACACTCCACCCCACCTCCTCACACACCTAAATAAATAGCACTTGTCATGATAGAGAGGCAGGCCATGTGCTGCTGCTGCTGCCTCCTCTGCCTCTCCACCCAGGGAGTAGAGCCGGATTGTGGGTGTAAGAGATCAGTATCGGCTCAGGACCCCCAAGACCAAGTTCTCAGCACAAAGGAGATATTTTTGCTCCAAAGGGACAAAGGGTAGGGAACAAGAGACAAAGACAAGAGAGAGGACAGGAAGAAGAGGAAGGGACAAGGGAGAGAGGAGGGGGACTCGTTTGTTCTAGAGGGCAAAGGGTTGCTTCTGGGTAGAAGAGAGAGCGGTGGCCAGGAGACTAAGGGCAGCTTATATAAGGGAGACCCTGTGTTAGGGGCTCTGGATCAGGATGGGTGTTGACTTTTAATTGGCTGTGTTACCTAGGTGAGCCAAAGGGGGCTTTTGATTGCTGGACTTCAATACTTTGATAGCTGCACCTTGGTGGACAGCCTCAGGAGGAGGAAGTGGCCAAACAAAGGGATAGGCCTTGGTGGCCGGCCTTAGGAAGGTAATCTAACAGTATTTAACTAGACAGGGAATGGGGAGATGGGGAGGCCTGCAGAGCCGTGTTTGCACTTCCGGGGACGCTAGAGGCCCTGGAGCCGGGTGGCTGTGTTTCCAGTGTCCTGAAGACCCGCTACACTGTTTCCCATAGCGGGTCTTACATTCTCACAGTATGATATTTTGAATGATTTTGTATGTTGAACAGTTCTGCAGTATGACATTTGCTGCCTGTGGCATCACATCAGTGCTCAGAGTTTTTAGCAAGTTTGAGAGTTTTGGTTGAGAACCATTCCCTCTGGAAGAGAAGCCCCGCCCCTGACATTCACTCACCCCACTTCCCCTCTGCTCTGCCATGCCTAGGGACTCTTGAGTCTCCTGAACTGCCACATCTTGCTGACCTTCATCAGCAGGCCGATAGCGTTGTGTTGCTTATTCTCTTTGGCTGTTGTGAATGAGACTTCTGTTGAAATTGCATTTGTGGGCCTGTTTCTCTGAGCATTTCTGTCCCTGGGTATGGAGCAGTTGAATCACCGTTTCTTTCTCCAAGTTCCAACCATTGCCCAGAAATTGCCCTTTCTCAGTCCTTTTTAGGAAGGACTAGGGATGTGGGATAGTGGTGGCACACATTTAATCCCAGTACTAGGGAGGGAGGACAGACGGACTGGTGATTCTGAACTGCCGTTGCTCTGAGCTATCTGACTTTGTCATTATTATTTTGAGATAGGATCTTGCTATGTATGTAGCCCAGGATAACCTGTGAGTATGTGGGTCACAGAAATGTGCCACCATTTCTAAGCAGCTGATGTTTTGACTGACACCCAGGGAACATTGTCATGAACTTTTCTTGGCAGAGTGAGGTTTGTGGAGAACTAGAAAGGGACTGCCACTTTGTCAATTGCCTAGAGTGTCACCTGACTCCACTGTCAGATGCTCCTGAGGAATTTTTCCTGCCACATCCTAGCCTGTTGCTGACTGGAGCCCTGGCCGGTGTGGAGGGAGGACTTGTTTCCAGGGTGTGGAGTGCTCCCTCTTCTCCAGGTCTCACCAACTACGTGCCCTTTCTCTATAGGTGTCACCATGAAGCTCATGGATGAAGTGGCTGGGATTGTGGCTGCACGCCACTGCAAAACCAACATTGTAACTGCCTCTGTGGACGCCATTAATTTCCATGACAAGATCCGGAAAGGTAAGCGCTCTCCCTGTGAAGATGAGGGGAGCAGCTCTTTGAGGCTCCCAGTGCCACTTCACTCTGTGCTTACCTGCTGTCTGCCTGTGTCCCTCAAGAAGCAGGAAGACAGAGCTGTGCTTTGCCCTTCACACACACTGGTGAGGCTGGTGTTTCTTGATCTGACTGGGATGATAGAGGCTTCTGTTCTGAACTCTATCTAGCTCATTCTCTGAAGACAGGCATACCCTGTGATACTCTCATCTGACAGCTGCCACCAAGCCTTGTAGGTTTCCTCCCTGTGGGATAAGAGTGACCCAAGACAGGATGGACAGACAGTAATGGCAGGACCGTGGGAGGTGCCTCAGGTACTTCCTCCTCAGCCAACCCGCTTACCACTCATTTAAGGGCTGCTTGGGAATTTTCACATGATGGAAATCTAATCCTGTGACTGGGCCTCTGAGGCTATGGAACAAGTTAATCAGGGTCTCAGCCTTGTGAACTCAGGCACAGGGTGAGTCCAAAACAAGGCACTAGGATCCTGTACCATGAGAGCAGCTCATGGGAGGGCAGTGGTTGAGGCTGGGCCCCACATGACTGATTACAGTCTAGGAGCCATGCAGCTCAAGCCTTGTCCCGGGCCTTGTGGCCCTGGTACTCCCCAGCATCTGGCGGGCTGCTTCATGGTCAGTGGAAACACTGTGAGGTTGGGGAGATGCGGAGCTGTCCCGTAAGGACATGCAGCAGTGACATGGCACTTTCCACTTCCAAGAATTCATCTTTCTGATGTGTATTAGTGTCAGTTGAACATTTGCCCATGACAAGTGGGTCTTGTTTACTTTAGCTTGCTTCTGGAGTCCTTGTGCTCCAGAAGCCCTGAGTGCTAGGCTGCTTGTAGCTCATGCCTTGTGCCTTTTGGGGGGGTGGGGGGGGAGAGTGTAGAAGTCTGGTTCTTCCTGCGTAATGTTCCCAGAAATAAGGCCCAGACTCAAAATATATTTACGGATACTTTAGCCATATAGCTAGGCTCTTCTCTGGCTAGATCATAACTAAAATACCCTACATTCTGCCACATGGCTGGTTATCTGTGCTCAGGTACCATGTATCTATCAGGTGAATCTTCCTGCTCCTGGCTCTGTCCCAGAATCCTTTCTGCCTCCCGGATGTCCCACCTCCTGTTCTACCCTTCCCTATAGGCCATAGGTTTTTGTAATTGACAAGTGAAGCATCCATACAATACACAAGATTTTCTCTGTATAGGAGCATCTTGGTGTCAGGTCTTGGGCTTCCCATTTCCCAGAGTTCCCACCTGCTGAGGTGGCATCTTAGCGCTTCATTGTTAAATATAAACCCAAACCCACTGTGGAGAGAGAGCGAGCAGCTGCTTCTGCTCAGTCCTCCCTCAGTGACTAGGGCTGAGAAAAGGGGCCTAGATGGCAGCATTTCCTCCATGTCTACCCAGCCGTATCTGTATCAGTGAGGCCTCCAGTCAGAGAGCCCTTAAAGAAGTTCAACCCGGATCTCAGAATGAAGAAACGGGGGGTGGGGACCCCCAGATCCTCACCCTGTGCCTCCACATGACCAGGAGCTGCTTGGAGAGGGCTGTTGAAGAGACTGGCTCTAGATTAGAGGATCTGCGTCATTCAAGGGGTCACATAGCAGATGAGTCAGTCAGCTTCTCTAGGGTCGTTTCTGCCACAGGCTTTGAGGACAGACTAACTTCTGAAGGTGCATTCATCTGCAGCACAGAAAGGGGTCTTCACTTCCAAAGGTCTGTGACTTCTGGTCTGACACTCTGCTCTGCACTGGCTTCCTCCTGGGAGGTAGGGGTGTGGTGTGGTGGGGTGGGTATCTATTACACTGAAGCTCCTGGCTGGCCTGGTCTATGTAGCTGAAGAGCTGTGATCTTGGTGGTGCACCCAGCACTCAGGAGTTCAAAGCCAGCCTGGGTTATGTAGTGAGACACTGTCTTTAAAAAGGTAAAATCTGTGATGTGAGTCCCTCTCTCAGTGTCTGCCACAGTCCTTTTCTTTGTCCTTCTACTGTGCAGCCTTCTGTGTAGAGACTTTTGAAGAATACATTTGGCTCCTCCCAGGAAGCAGCAGTTACTGCAAATGATGACGTCTTGTTTGGGGTTTGAAGGGATTGAGGCAGTCCTGGAATAGCACTAATGGAGTCTGGCCTGTTTCTGTGCCAGCCTCCCCAGGCTTTGACACGCTGTGGCCTTGCTTGTTGTTTCTACAGAGATGTCTGTGAGGTCCCCGTGTGTTGTCCTTTTACAGAGTGTGTTCTGGAATGTGTCCAGGGAAGAGGGTTCCTCCTCACATATCCCTGGCTGTGTCGCCACGACAGGCGGGTTGATTGCTCAGTAGAGAGGGCTATGCCACCTTAGAGCAGAGACATGAGGTTGATAAGTCCCTTCTACTCTGGGTTTTTGGTGACACAGTCCAAGTTGTGTCCGCAGCTGTGAGGAGGGAGGAGCCAACGACCCAGGTCTGATGAGACTGCTGAGGTCACCTTAACCCTGGAGCTCAGATGCTTCTTGAACTGTCCCTGTGACTTTCCTTCGCCTCCCACCTCAGCTCTGGCATGGAGGAGGCCACAGGAGACAGTTTTGCCACCTCTTCAGAGAAGGTGTGACATGCATCAGTGAGTACAGGATGAGGCAGCATCCACAGATCTCAGGGAACATTGCCTGGAAGATGGACCTGGCACACGTGGGCCCGTGTTATTCAAAATGGTGTTAGTTCCCTGGGGCTGCTGTGTCAGATGCCTGCAGATTGGGATGCTTAAAATGACAAAAGTGAATTCTCTCCTGGTTTTGGAAGCTAACATCTAAATCTAAGATATCATGAGAGCCTCATACACTCTTGAGCATCCATCCTGCCTCCTCTGGCTCCCTGTGTCCTGAGCCACAGGCCATCTTTTGGGTCTGTCTCTTAGGAGATCTGTTTGTCATTCAGTAGGAGGCACCCCCCAGAAAAATTATGGGAACAGCTTTACATGGTCACAGGACTGTCCCCAGAGGGCCAGAAAAGAATGTGTGAGCTTTAGCTGAGCAGGCATGTGCTAAGGCACAGTCAGTTGCACCCAGGTTTACAGGCAGAGGCCGTTTTCACAGCCGGGCTTCCCATGTGGCCATTCAGGCCACTGGTTGCCCCGCCCTTGCAGAGCAGTTGACTTGCTGTTTACACACTTGGATCTTTGAGGATAATTCTTCACTCTGCCAAGAGCAGAAAGGACTTCATCCCGCCCGCGGCTCACAAATACCATGACTACCTGCAACACCCGATGCTCAGCCCGGCATCCTTGTACAGAGGAAGGTTGCCATCCATGCACAATAAAGGTGTAGGTTGAATTAAAGTGTCTGGTGACTTCATCTACACACTAGGTCATGTCCAGTCCTGTGTCACTGACCCCTAGCCCCGTAAGAAGTGAGGAGGACAGAAGTCCGACTCCTTGAGATCAGCAAGAGCATCACAGAATCTCCATGCCAGTACCATGCATGCTGGGGATAGTAGGAGCCATGATCTGTGACAGGATGTGTCCAGGGCTAACTTTCTCCTTGGCTGAGACATTAAATTCTGAGCAGTTTCCTTGAAGAGTTGGTCTTTGTAAGTGCTAGCTAAGAAACCAAAGTGCAGTCATCTTGTGGATGACCGGCTCCCAGAGAGAATGGTGGAAGCAGGGACCGTCTGAGAGGCCGCAATGTTGTACCAGCATCCATTGGCTGCTCTGTGCTTTCTTGGGACAGTTCTCTGCCCTGGCTTTCTGTTTATAAACTTCCCAGTGCTTGGTAACAGCTGCTTTTTTTTTTTCGGTTTGTTTTCTTTTTCAAGTCCCTGGCATACTGCTGTAATCTAGCTGCTGCATCCTAGGGAGCAACACTGTCTCTGGGGGAGTCAGCCTGGGGGAGCTTCCAGACTTGTGGGGCTTGCCTTCAGGCTGGCTATCTGTGGCTTCAAAGCAGGCAATTCACAACTCAGCCACTTGACACATTGACCTTGGACACTGCTGATGCTAGTGCCCGCCTGTGCTGTGCTAAGACCCTGCCTTCTGCAGTCTGTTACCTCGGTGTTCCAGTCTGCAAACTTCAGCTTGAGAGGGTGAGCTGCCCACAGTCACAGGGGCTCAGGTGTATTTTGGTGACCCCCAACAGGACACAGCCAGGCATCCCGGGCACAGAGCAGCAGCTATTGTGTGAGAGGGTGTGACATACGATCTTCACAGGTCAAAAGCAACACTGTGTACCTTATATGCTCACGTTGGATGTGGTGTGACTATAGTTGCTTCCCACGTTTGTGTCTGAAGCTTCGTGCAATGAGTAGTGTACCCCAAGAAAGGTGCTGCTCCAGGTGCCCCTTGTCAACCTTTACGTAGTGTCCCTTTGTGCTGCGTTTGGAGAGTGTGGGTGGGTTGTTGACACTTCTGCCTCTGGCAGTTCCCTACATTCCACTCTGGGTGGTGGCAGAGGCTGCAGCTGTGACTTCGAACATCTTTGATCCCATCCCAGCGCTAGGGAGTCAGAGGAAGGTAGATCTCTGAGTCCCAGGCCAGCCAGGGCTGCACAGAGTACCCCCTCCCCGCCCCCGCCATTCTGGGGTGGCCTCACTGTGTTGACCAGGATACACCCCAGCTGTAGTTTTCATTTTAATTATACTCTGAATTATCCTGCGTGGACTGAGACTTTTGTGGGCAGCACAGTAGCTGTTAACAATGAAGCCAAGGCTCGGCAGTTAGCGCTCTGGTTGCTCTTGCAAAGAACTAAGACTCAATTCCCAGGGTCCACATGGTGCCCATCCACAACTCCAGTTCCAGTCCACAAGCACTAGGCACATACAAGATGCACACACATACATGTAGGCCAAACATGCATACATGTACAATGAACCTATAAGAAAAGGTGTTTTGGCAGAGGCTAGTGCTCTGCTTCTGAGCCCCTCAGTTCAGGCCTGTCCATTGTCCGCTCTGGGATAACAGCAGGGTCTAGGGCTCCCCTGAGCTCTGGGAGCCAGCAGGGTGCTAGGTGGTCCATGGCCCTGTGGGTCTGTATGTTTATTCACCACATAATGGGGACCGTGCTTTGCCTCCTGGGCATTCCAGACTGGGAGCCGTGTAAGCATTGGTGAGATCCATGAGTGGAAGGACTGCAGTGGAGGAAGATAGGCAGTGTCCCAGAGAAGGGACGAAAAGAGCGAACCAGTCTGCCAGTGTAGCAGTGTCTGTGGCTGGAGGCCCTAAGGGAGTGTGGTCAGGAGGTCAAGACAGAGCATCTACAGCCTTAGACCACTTTTTAGCTGCCTCTCTCCCCCGCCCCCACCCCCAGGCCTTCTTCCCCAGGCAGGCCTTGACACTGCAGGGCCTCGGTGCTCTGTGCCGACCTAGTCCCTGGAGATGAGGATTTGATCCAATCCAATGAGGATTTCAACAGGAGCTCTCAGTTTGATCCTGTTCTCTCAGCGGCTGCATCAGGTGCCAGCTCTGTAGCAGATTCCTGCGTCTGTCAGAATTCTCCCTGAGGCTTGTGTATGACATTATGAAGCAGCTCTCCTGAGACTGAAAAGGCCCGGCTTTGGGGTGCTTGCTGTGGTGTGGCATCCCTGAATCCAGACCCTTCCTGCTTTGTGTCCCCTGGTTCAGGTCTCAGAACCAGCCATTTCTGACTTAAACTTAGGGTTAAAAGCATTGGATTTCTGACTTAGACATTAAACCAGGATTTTGCCGTGGTGAATGGTAGGAAATAGGTTTCATGGACGACAGCGGACAGATGTGTTTCCATTTGTTCTCTGGAATTCACAGCATGTTTGGAGAACCTGGAATCTGCCCCTCACAGCAGTGAGTAGTAGTCGGCCTTTCACACGGTGGCCCTCATATGAGCCTTGGTCTTTGAGGACATCTTGCCGGCTTCCTCTTTCCCCTTTGCGATCAGCCCAGCTCTCAGTGGACTTTAGGACAGGGCATGGGTACTGCAAGGCCAGGGGTGACCTGAGCTGGTGACAGGCCTGAGATGTGGCCTAGGGTATGGTCACCGCTGGCAGATGCTCACATGTAAGAGCCTTCTAGCTATATCAGGCCACCTGTCACTGACCACCTGGCTCTTCCCTCCCTCCCTCCCAGAAGTGGCCACATCCTGCACTGAAATACCTGTGTAAGTATAAAGTTGAATGTGGGATGGAACTTTCTGGTACTTCTTAACAGAACAGCCCACTGCCTTCATTGTTGTCTCTTTCTCTCTGGCTGTCTCAGTGCGTCCTGCAGGGCCTGTCTTGAAGCTAGGACACTAGATATGTGTTGTAGAGCCCAGCAGTCAGCACTGGTCCCTGCTGAGTAGACCCTGTGACCCACATGGGCTGGCCCAGACCACCATGCTTAAAGATGGGATAAGGATTCTGGTGATGGTCACATAACAATTGTAAGTGGCAGCATCCATGAGCCAGCTTTAACCAAAGGCCCCACAGGCCAACACAGCTGTGGCCAGTCACATCGTGGGTAGGAATGATGACCCTTGGCAAGCACTAGCCTCAGCACCAGGTCCACTTTCCTCTCATGGTTCTCTGGAGTTCAGGCCCCCGTGTTCATTTGTGAGAGCAGAGCCAAGCATCCTGAAACCAGAAACTACCGAGAGCGGAAAGAGGTAAAACCAGGCGCCAGAGGGTCTGTGTGGAAGGGCAGGCGGTGACAGAGGGGAGACGTCATATCCAGAAGCAGGAGCCAGGCTGAAGCCCCATGTGCCCAAGGATGGGTATGGTAGATGTGAGAGGAGTCACTCGGGGTCTACAGGGTCAGTGAGGGTGGACTAAGGTCCTGATCACATGACACCATGTTGTTGCTGGCAAGAGGTGTACCTTGGTACAATCCTGACATGTCTCACAGCTCAGAGGATGAAACTTCAGCCCATGTTTGAGACCATAGGGTTCTAGAGCAAGCCTGACAATCACTGCTTCCATCAGTCCATCTTAAAGAATGTAAACCTCTGGACTCTGAATGGGGCACCACTCTGCCCTAGAGAACAGGGAAGGTGGCAGGTTCAGCCTCCCCCCTGAAGCGGGACTGAGCAAGCTTGCCCAGAGCCCGGCTGACTGATCTGCCCCTCCTGGCCTTGTGTTCAGTGGGTCTGGACCTAATGGTTGCCAGAAATGGTGGGGCAGCAGTGACTGTCTGCTGTAGAGACAGATGACTCACACTGACTAATGACACACACTAATAGTCTGCTGTAGTGTCTCGTAGTTGCCACCGCCTGTGCTACCTAACTCAGCGTCTTAACTGTCCTCAGTAACATAACTTCTGTCTGGCATGCCCTGCCCACAAGGTGCCCCGTGGGTAGAGACCAAGCTGGTGTCTAATCATGTCCTCCATGTCCTCTCCAGGCTGTGTCATCACCATCTCCGGACGCATGACCTTCACAAGCAATAAGTCCATGGAAATTGAGGTCCTGGTGGATGCTGACCCTGTGGTGGACAACTCACAGAAGCGCTATCGGGCCGCCAGTGCCTTCTTCACCTACGTGTCCCTGAACCAGGAGGGCAAGCCGCTGCCTGTGCCTCAGCTTGTGGTAAGTATCCTCAGGAGTAACCATCCTGTCCTAAACAGTGCAGGACCTGTGACCATGGGCTGTGCTCGGGCACAGTCAAGTCTCTAGAAGGGTGCCTTGTAAGCTGCTGGCTGCAGGGTGGGCAGATGGGTCAGGACAGACCTCTGAGCTCATCGCCATCCCTGACTCCTTGTGATATGCTAGCACAGTGCCCGGCTTCCTGAGATTGTGTATGTGTACTGGGGTGTGGTCTGCTCTTCTCAAGCTCATTAGAGGCCTAGGAGAGCTGAGGGTAGGACTGAGGCGCAGCCCCTCCCAATGTGATTTTGGACTTTTATGTCACCCGATGAAAAGCAAGCTTCAGTTCTATGCTACTGGGGCTCATGCAGATGGGGAAAGGGGTAGCCCACATGTCAGCTGTGTGATCTTAGGCAGGAAGTGAGGAGACTAGAGAGTCCTGGCCAGCAGCTACAGGGAAGGCTTTGGCCAGGGGCCTGGGGTAGGAAGCAGGGAAGAGCCATCTCAGGAGGCTGTGCAAGCGTGTAGAGGAGCAGATTCAAAACAAACCCGGGCCATGTCCAAGGTCTTTCTGTACTGCTGAGGGGTGGGGTCTCCAGGATTACTGAAGTAGGCACATAGGAGGGGCAGCTTCAGAGCTGGGTGGGTGGGTGGTCTGCATGCTTGCCATATCTGGAAGTAGAGAGGGCTAGTGCTGCTGTGGGCGTGGTCTCAGCAGGAGACCATGAGTCCTCCTTCCCAGCTTCAAGGTCAGGTGCACCTTTTTTGAGCTCCCAACACTGAGGCCAGGGTGAGCTCTGAAAGGTGGGGTCATGTACCCCGAGTAGCCTACAGTCAGGCTCCAGGCCCATGACTTCCACTGAAGCAGTGGAACACTTCGTCCTGAGGAGCACAGGAGGAGCACTGCTCAGAGAGAAGAGACAGCAGGACGTGGAGCACTGCAGGGGTTGGGAGGTAGGGAGGGAGGGGTGTCCATCCCCAGCTTTGAGATTCTGCCCTTGGTGGTGTCCTGTGGGTCCAGGCTGTTACTTCACACCTGTTGAAGATGTTTCTTTGACGCACTTTGGTTCTTCACCGAGGTGGGCAGGAGCAGTCAGCACGGAGGGTGGGAAGACTTTCTAGAAAAGGATTCTGCTGGGCTTGGGTGTGCTTGGGAACCAGCCACGCAAGCACAAATGCTGGGCCTTAGTACACACGTGGACAGCACACAGCTACATGAGTGTGCACGATGCCCCTCCTGCTCCCGCCTGTTCCCCGCCCCCATTGCCAGCCATCTTCAAGCTCCTGTCTATTTTTAGCTCCCTCCCCAGGGCCCTGCTGACATGGAATGCAGCCTCGCTTGCCTCTGTGGAGGTGTCTCCATGTGGAGAGGGCCTGTGTGCAGGATGCCTGCAGTTGCTGCTGTATTCAGGCTGACTGTTACACTGGCCACCCTGTGTGGGAAGCAGGCCCACCCTCTGCCACTCATGCTCCTGGAGCAGTGCCCTTTAACCTTGGAGTGGGGATGAGCTACAGACTTCTGTCTGAGCTGTGGATAGTGGGAAGGCGTGTTAGGAGAGCGGCCTCCTGTGGCTCAGGAACGGTGGCTCCCTGGGACCGAGAACCTCTACTGTGTGATATTTTTTTCTTTTCTTTTTGGCCAGGGTAAGAGAAGTGCTTCGGGGAAGGTAAGACTGACCATATGGAGTCAGTGTTGGGCTGAGGATCTCTCTGGCCCCTTGTGTGGGCAGAACTTGCTCCAGTTAGACTGCCATACCTCAAGGGCCCCAACGAGCACTCTGTAACCGGAGAATGCCCAGCCTGGGTCTGAGGAGATAGGGAGCTCACAAAGGATTTGATTTCTGTGTTCTCAGAAAATCTGGATCCAACTGCAGAGAGCTAGCTGCCCGTCACAGAATGTCCCAACCCATGCCCGGTTGTGTGCACTTTATGAATGGCACACAGGCAGGTGGGCCAGACCCTGCCTTAGTCCGTAGCCCTCAGATGATAATAGCATGTGGTCCATGTTAAAATGGGGGCAGTGAAGGAATCAGGGCTCTGGCCAACTTTTTTCTCCTTCCCAAAGTGAGGCTTGCTCATAGCCAGAAGCGCTCAACCCAGGGTCAGTGAGAGGCACTGTTTGATCTCTCGGCCGACCCAGTGCAGCTGCTCAGATCCCGGGCAGGGGTGACGGCCAGGTTTGCTGTGAGCCCTGATATCAGATTCTTGTTTTGGGGGTGCGGGGCTTATGATTCCTTGGTGCCTTGACTCTGTCACTGCGGGCCTCTGGTAGGTAGAATGTTGTGACACAGAAGACATGCTAAAGCAGACCTGCTTCTCACGACAGCTAAAAAGCAGAGAAAGCAAGGGACCTTCCAAGGATGAACTCCCTGTGACCCATGTCCTCCAAGTGAGCCCACCATTCAAAGATGCCACCACATGTCCTCCCTGCGGTGGCTTTCCCAGCTGTCCTCAGCAGGGCTGCTGCTGCTTAGGAGCCGGTAAACACTGAGGCCAGCACCTTACCGCAGCCGTCCCTCACCTCTGGGAAAGGTGACCATGGAGGGGTCTGAGGAGTGGAAGCAGCAGCTGGTTAGGGTCTTTGGCTGCTGAAGCATGTCCTTCTGTGTGCACATATGGAGTTTGGAGTTGTCATCCTCATCCTGACAGGAAGTTCATGATGGAGGGCTGGACAGTAACTTCCCAGGAATTTGGCACTGTCAGGCCAGGAGAGAGTGTCTCACCTCCTCTGTACCTCCTCTGAATCAGACCTGCTGATTTGGTCTCCATTCAGGTTCTGAGCCAGGTGTCTGCAGTGTGACTGAGCCACCTGCTCTGCTGGGCATGCTCCTTGCAGGGACCTCTGCATCAGCCCAGATGATGAGAGAATCAGTTTGGGGTTTGGTTCACACTGGCCGCACTGTACCAGCTGGCACTGGACCTGAGTAGACATATTTACTCCCATGGCCTGAAACACAGTTTCTTTCTAATCTGTCTCTCTGGGCTCTGAGAGCCAGGGGCAGAGAGGGAGGTTACTGTTCCTGACTCAGTACTACAGAGAGATGTACAGCCTGCTTCCAGGAAACAGGAAGGAACATTCTCACTAAGGCTCTTATCCTGGGGAAGAGGAGCAGGGGCTCTGATCTCTGTATGGACACCTCAGTCCACAGGCTTCTGCAGGCTCAGAGGGGCTGTGTTCACGCCTAGAGAATTCACCAGGCACAGGACCATTGAGCACTTCATTGCTGGGACATTGTCACTGTCTTTGGAATCTGAGGCTTTGTACCTACCTCCTCCACTCACTTGGCCAGAGTGTAGTTCTCAGCAGCCTTTGGCCAGAGTGTAGTTCTCAGCAGCCTTTGGCCAGAGTGTAGTTCTCAGCAGCCTTTGGCCAGAGTATAGTTCTCAGCAGCCTTTGGCCAGAGTGTAGTTCTCAGCAGCTTGGTACACCTGTTCCAGGAAGGCATGGGTACTGCCCAGCGTCAGGAGGCTGCCCAGCCGAGAGGGTATCTCCTCCTCCTCAGGCCTGCCTCTGCCTCCACGCCAATCTCTTTACCCACCTCTCTGTCCTCCAAGCTGCAGATGTCTCTTGAGGACATCTTCAGGTCCAGATTGCCACACGCAGTGTATACAAAGCATGATCAGCCTGGCTGTCTGCTGAGCTGCTCTGTCTTTCTCCAAGGAGGTTTACCAAAGGGCTCCATAATGGCCAGTCCAGTGGAATAAGGGTCTGTCACCTCCATGATCCACAAGAGGCCACAGAGCAACGAGGCCGCAAGGGTCCCATACTATGGTGGGGTGAGCACCGCCAGCTCAGTGGCCAGGAGGGCCATACAAGGAGACCCACCAGTCATTGTCCCTAGAGGCAAGAGGAGGAAAGTGTCACAGCCCACTGAATCCACTGTCTTCGAAGGGAAGTGTTTGGGGCGGGAGACAAGATGAGGCCTGGCCCCCCAAGACGGGTTTTATGGTGACCAGCTCTGGCCCCTAGTATATCCTGGGGCAGGGTACCCCCACCCCGCCATGCTTCGGCCTGCTACACAGTTAATACTTCATTTTAGAGAGTTGTGGCCAACGCCTTCAGACCAGACCCTGGTGAGGCTGTGTGCAAAGGCTCAGAGAGAGTCCTGGGAGCTTGCAGCGGGAAGGCGGATGTGTGGAGGCCTTCCACTCATGTGCACGTGTACACAGTGTAGAATCAGTAAGGCACACCGCTGCCAATGGAAAGGCTGAGCTTCTGGGCAGTTTCCTGGCGCTGGGTGCACCGGCTACACCCAGTCGTGCCTGTGTCATCGTGGCTAGTTCTGCCAAGCCTGCTGCAGTTGATTGGCAGGTGGTATCGGTGTTTGTTACAGACTGTCAGTTTTGAATCTGGACAAGGCTGTACACACCTGTGTATAGTATGACCTCCTTGGTTTGTTGTTGTTTGTTTGTTAAGGTTTATTTATGTGTATGAGTGCGCTGTCTGCATGTACACCTGTGTGCCAGAAGAGGGCATCAGATCACAACACAGACGGTTGTGAGCCACCGTGTGGGTGCTAGGGATTGAACTCAGGGCCTCTGGAAAAGCAGCCCGTGCTCTTGACTGATGAGCCATCTCTTCAGCCCAGGACTTTGTTGTTTGGATCAAGCGTGATTCATTCTGCTGGATCCAGGTCCATTTGTCTCCTCCAGCAAGGTGAGGAGGACTGGGCCAGAGCCTGAGATGAGGCACTCTGGCCAGGGCCTAGCCAATGACACAGCCCTTAGCTGTGTAGACAACTAACCCGGGAGCTGTAATCGAGGCTGCCAAGACTAAGAAGCCCATGCTCCTAGGGGACGCCTCTCAGGGGCTGGCTCTTCCCTTCACACAGCTAATCCTCTGCTTCTGCCCACAGCCTTCTGGCGGCCTTTGTACAGGGGATTTCTCAGCCATGTGGGAACAATGTGTGCTAGGTGTGAGCTCATCCCGCCCATGGTGAGGGTGTTGATGAGATTTCTTCCGGGGACCCTAGATAGGCACAGGGAAGAATTGACCAAGCCAGCTGTTCAGGCAGTGGTGGGCATTCTGCCTCCAGGTGCTAGGCCCAGCCCTGCTGAGGTCTCATTCTCAGGCAGAGCTGGACTGTTACTCTCTTCTCCCCTCCCACTAGGGAGACAGTCCTGTGCTGAGTCTCACTGTCTGGCCTGACTAGTCAGAAGAGTTGCACTGATGCAGAGAGTGTCCGAGACCCCTCTTGTGGGCCATGGGAGAGAGTGCACGGTGTGGCTTCCTAATGGAGGCCTGCATCCCTCGGGCTAGCCGGAATGGTGTTGTCACCACTGGATGCCTCCTTTTAGCTGGCACTCACTAATTACAAAAAGGACAAGGTATTGATTATGCAGAGGGGAGGGCTCAGCCGCTCACTCTCTGTGCTGTGTATATGTGTTCTTGAAACACAGGAAATAGAGTGGAAACACTTGGTTCGCAGCGTGAGGCTTGCGGGCTTTCCTCCAGTGGAAGCAGGCCCAGAAGACGGCACTTGGCAGGCCGTGTGGCAGAGATGCTGATTGGGGCTGGAGCTGCCAGGCAGGGGGAAGGGCTTGGCACCCAGTGCCAGACAGAGCCTGAGCATCCAGAAGGCAACGTACCTTTAACCTATGGCTGGGGAATGTCACCCTGGGCCTTATGTTCCTCTGAGTGGGCAAGCTGCCCTCAAGGCCCAGCTGACTTAGATGACCCCTGGTCTGTTTGGCTCTCCTCCCAGGCCACTGCCAGGGCGAGCAGATGCACAGCAGAGCCGAGCACTCCTTAAGCCCTGCAGCCCCAGAGTGCATATGGCCTCAGGTCATCTATGAAGATAGCCGGTGACTCCACAGATGGTCATGCCTGCGAATATGTATGAGGGACACATATGCTAGGCCACACAGGGAACACTTGAAGTGTCCCACAGAATTATTTCATGGTGAGGGAGCCTGGCAATAGTACATGGGAAACTTCACAACCAGGCCAGTTGGACCCAGACTTATGCCCTATGTCAACCTCTCCTCCGTCCCTCTAGGACTGTGCCTTCCGCCCCACACACCCCAAGCCAACACAGTCCCTTTACCATGGCAGGAGGAACCTACTGTGGCTGCTGGTGGGCAGTCTGGCAGCCAGGAGCTGCCCATGGCCCTGTGGCCATCAGCCCCTTTCTTCCTGGCAACAGCCTTAGGTCTCCCATGGAAGAACTTTGGCCTTCTCCCCACCTCCCTGGCCCATGAGAAATGTGCACCGTATGTGTGTATTTGCTTTGCCTTAAAGCTGTGCCTGTTGAGGGCTGTGCACAGGGAGCCATATGCCTCATTCTGTCATCTCCAGACCCAGCAGGGACATGGCAGCTCTGTTAGTCACAGGCCAAGAAAGCCTGCCTGCCTCTGCTGTCTCCCCCAGCTGGCTCTCTGACTTCTGCCCTGATAGGACCTCTAGGAAAGAAAAGCCTTTGTCATCTTGAGATGACAGTGAAGTAGAATTTGATTCCTTGGCCTGCTTGTATTCCTGCCTCTGAGCACAGGCTGCTGAGAGCAAGCCAGTCTCTAGAGATAGAATGATGAGGTCATCAGCTGTCACTTTCCTCATGGGTCCTCGCAGCCTTGGCCTTGCTCTCCTGGCCACCGGCCCACTTATCCTTCCCAGGCAGCATTCATTTTGGTTGAGGGCAGATTCTGGTGATGAGGTTACTGCAGACATTGGACATCAGAGACACGAGAGAGCAGCCTCAGGCCTAACCCCAGGCCCCAGCCGTGCCCTCTGCCCTGAGCTGACCGCTACAATTTCCTACACTTGGGCTCATGCCTTCTTGGGTCCAACCATCGGTGCCCGGGTGACACAAATGTCCTGTGCCATGAGGCACACATTCTGGAGCTGCTGAGGCTGTGGCGGTGTGGTGGAGAATGGTCCAGGCAGTCTGTCACAGCTGCCCATGGGCAGCTTGCTCACCTTCCCTGTCCCTGCCCTGATGACCCCCTCAATCACACCTACACACACACACCATCTCTCCCAAGCCTCATTGTCTGGGAGGAAGGTTCCTCACATATTCGGGAGTATGAGGAGATGGGCCAGGGTCTGACTTTCCCTGGTATGTTGTGATGTCATGTTGCTGTATCTCTGGAGACGTGGAGGGCCTGGCATTTAGTGTTGAGGTAACCTGGGTTCTGCTGGCCGTATATGGCCCACTTGCTGATTACTGTAGTCCACTGTCTTGGCACTTAGGAGCTCTGCCTTAATGGCCATTAGGATTATCCAGTGCCAAAAGGGGGAGAGCCAAGTGGACTGGGAGGGATTTAAGGTCTAGGAAAACAGCTCTGCTCCACCCCCAGATGCAGTGGGACGCAGACTCCGTGCATGCAGCATGGCTCTCCCTGGTAAGGGCACTGTCTCCTCCTCCTCTTCCTCCTCTTCCGCCTTCTTCTTCTTTTTTTCTTTTTTTGGTTTTTTTTTGTTGTTGTTGTTGTTGTTGTTTTTCGAAACAGGGTTTCTCTGTGTAGCCTTGGCTGTCCTGGAACTCACTCTGTAGACCAGGCTGGCCCCGAACTCAGAAATCCACCTGCCTCTGCCTCCCAAGTGCTGGGATTAAAGGTGTGCGCCACCACTGCCCAGCTTGCCATCTTCTAATGTTAGCTATGCTAGCCACCGGTGGCACCATTTGGAACATGGCTGTATGGCCACCAGCTTAGGTGGTGCGAAGAGGAAACACAGAGAGGTTGTATAAATACCCAGAGTGACACAGCAAGTGAGCTGTGGAGCCTCCACCTAGACTCCTGCACGTAGCTGCCTGCTAGGTCAAGGGTTTAATCAGCAGGAATATGTAAGCCAGCAAGCCTAAGGTCTTTGAATGGGAAGGTCTGTCTTCTGAGAACAAGCCTGGAGCCCTCCTGGACTCCTGCTGCCCCCTTGGATGAAGATAACCCTTCCTCTGTGGGGTTGCCATCCTGCCTGGAGATCAAAGTCAGGTGGTTTCTGTCTTGAATCACCTACCTCCTAAGGAGTACAGAGTTCCTGAGCAGAAGTACTAGGCCATGTGCTGTGGCTGCTCTGTCCAAGTGTCCCTCCCCCTACAGAGTTTCTGACCCCTGGTCCACCTCTTCCCCACTCAAGCAGCTTCTTCCTTGCGCCAAAGTCAACAGGGATCCCAGCTCCTAGAACTCAGAGGTAGCCGGTAACTCAGAACATCCATAGCTGCAGTCAAACACAATAGACTAGGTGGCTTATAACCAACAGAGCACAGTATCCCCTGGGCTATGGAGGCCATTGAAAAGAGCACACGAGGCAGGCTGGTCAGCACAAAGCATGGTACCAACCACCACCTGACCAACGACGCTGGAACAAACCAGTGTGGGAAAACCCCAATTTAACTGGGTTAAGCTACATGGGTTTTACTTTGAGATTTCAGGTCTTAGAGTCAATGCACAGTTTTCTGTGAGAGATCAATTAGTGTGTAGGTGCTCACGCCCGTGTGCCCTGGCCAGCAGAAAAGCAGCACTTAGCAACGGGGCTGCTCTGCACTTTTTCCTTGGACCTTTGTTTTCTGGGAGGAGCCGCCTTCCCTGTGTAGGGTGATGCTGATTAAATTTTCACATGGCTGGGCATGGTGACCCACACCTTTAATCCCAGCACTCTGGAGGCTGAGGCAGACAGAGTTCTAGGCCAGCCTGGTCTACACTGCAAGTTGTAGGACAGCCAGGGATACACAGAGGAAACCCTATTTTGAAAAACAAAAGATTCCATTTCTGTGTATGCACCTAAGACTCTGCAAACAGGAGCCAGGACCACTGTGGGAAGCATGGCAGTGTCTCACATCTCATTGGCTCCTAGCTGGCACAGCCTGGACAGTTTACACCTGGTGACATTTAGAGAGCAGTTTGGGGGAAGGCTGATGGAAGGAAATATTTAGTGTGATTTGACATTAAGTCCTCTGGCTTGTGGCTCTCTTTTGCCAATGTACCGCATGTCTATAAAGCATGTAGGGCTAAAATTAGCTGCCAGAACTTGGTGTCGTCCTGGATGAAGGGCACCTGCCCCATTTCCTTGGCTTTCGGATACCCTCCTAGTGTCACAACAAGATGTTCCCCAGCAGAGTTAGCATAGTTCATTTGACCCAGCTCCTTGGCCAGGGCAGTGCCAGATGGGACTTCAAAAGTGACCCTCCCTCCCACTGCTACCATGACATCTGCCCAGGGGTTCATGGTGAAATCAGGCCATCCCTAAAAATGAAGTCCCAGCAGGCCATAGATACCATCGAGACCGTCCCTGGCAAACCCAGTCCACAGCTGAATCCCTCTGCTCAGTTGCTCATACCCACTGATGCTGTGATCCCAGCTGCTTAAGCTGCTCAGCCCAAGGTGCCTGTGGATCTCACAGTCCAGGGCAAGGTGGTAGGGTCCTCTCACCATTGAGTGGACTGCTGCTCCTAATGAAAGACCTTTCTCAAGGCCATGGCCCACACAGCGTCCCTGCCCTCCCTTTGTAACAAGGTTGGGCAGTTGTTCCTGGAGTGGGGCATCCCCTCTCTTTTTCATGACACTTGTGCCTCTCCCCCCCTCCCCCCCGCAGACTTTCTAACCCTACAGTTCATCACCAGAGAGCCTGGGCTTGGGATGTGTGGCAGACCAGTGCCTGGTGCCCGGAAGCCCCTTGGCAGGGGTCCTTAGCCCCTTCAGCGACAGTGCACCCATGAGCTCTCTGGTGTCTCTAATGCATCCTTTTTTTGTGTGCCGCAGCCGGAGACAGAGGATGAGAAGAAGCGCTTTGAAGAAGGTAAAGGCCGCTATCTGCAGATGAAGGCGAAGCGACAGGGCCACACAGAGCCTCAGCCCTAGGTGTCTCCTCCCGTCCTGGGTCAGCACAGTTGTGGCAATAGCCCCGTATGCAGTCACGTAGAAGTTACCCCCTTGGCCAAACCCCGATTTCCATTGAGAGCTGGTGTTGTGAAGTGTTATGTGGCCGTTACCTGTGGCCGTTCCCAAAGCCTGTGCACCAGAGCTTTATTATTTCCCTCCAGTAACTGCTCCCAGTGTTGTCCCCAAGGCCACCATGGACACCAGAGCACACTGACTGGCCTGAGGAAGCCAGCACCACTAATAAAGTTGTATCTGGCTGGACCCATGAAGCCTAGGTGGTCATTTGTCCGGGGGGGGGGGGGAGTTCACTGCCTTCCCTTTGGGCTCCACCCCTCCCAGCACCAGCCCTGGAAACTTGGGGCCTTGCATCCTGGTGGGAACCCTGGGACGCTTCTGCCCCATGGCTTTCATGGAGGCTGCCTCTGAGCCTTTGTGCTTTCCCCTAACAAGGGCTTCTTGTCCTTCTCCAAACTTGACGGCCTACACAGGCGATGGGTGGAGAGAGTCTGCACTGCCTAGTCTGAGCGCCTGTAAAGAAGGTCCAGATGCCACATCTGCTGAGAGGAGGCATGCTGGAGACTCCAGCAGCTTGGGCAGGGGCTACTGGGGCTACTGGAGAGGCACCCTGTGAATGGGATGAGGGCATGGCTGTGTAACTGCAGGTCCAGTGTGTGTGTGTGCGTTGTGGAGCATGTCTGGTTTACTGTATGCGTATGTGGTGTGAGGCTAAGTGCACATGTGTCTGTTGCTGTATGTATGTGTGCTTGTGATGGGCGTGGGATGTGGAGCAGCTGTCTGTGCCATCAGGATGTATGTAAGCGTGCTGGTCCAGCTGCCTTGGGTGGGTGGGGCACAAAGAAGCCACCAAGGTCTCTGCAGGGGCCAGGACCCCACCTTCTGCCCACCAAACAGCCAGAGGTGGCACCTGGGTTTGTCCCTGAAGCCCAAACATCTCCATGTCCTGCCACATGGAGAAGGCAAACTGTCCTGCCAACAGCTCCAGCGTACAACTCCCTGAGGCCCCTGGATGAAGAACCCAGCTCCAGATGTGCAAATGCACCCGCCAAGAGCTTCAGCTTTCGTAATCTGTCTCGGCCTGGGTCCCAGAAGACGGGGTCACTTCCTGCCTGGAAGTAGAAGAAGGGGCCAGCTCTCCCACACGCAGCCACGTCAAATCTGCCTGTCCCTCAAGTCCCTAGACTTTGGGATCTCCAGCCTATGCCACAAGGGCACCCTTGATGCAGAGATGAGGCCACTCTTGGGCCAGCAGAAAGCACAAACTGCGAAGACCCAGCCATTGCTTCCTAAGCAAGACCTGGGCTCCCTGAGGCATGTCCTTTATAGACACAGCATTAAAATGCCACACTTGATTACAACTGCCCTCTGCTGGTAATCTATTTATAACCATGGCTGCCCAGATGGGAGCTGGTCTGTCTACAAAGGGGCCCTCTCAGAGCCCTGACCACTTCCAGAAACCCTGGGGAGTGTGGGAGGGCACCCCTGGAGTGAACCCTTTCTCTGTAACAAACAAACCTCTACTATTGACCCTGATGCCCTAGGGTACAGAATGTAAGCTACTGAGGTTGGCCTGCAGAACCCCAGACAGCTATTAGATTACAATTAATGTAGGTCTGATCCTAGGGACCCACATGGGCACAGAGCTTGCCGGCCCAGGGAGACTAAAGGACAGTCCTGTGCCACACAACCCTGGATGGCCTAGAAGACTGCCATTGTGTCGCCTGATGAGGGGCCAGGAGGTCAGCTCCACCCTTTCTGACTGGAGAGGTCTTAAGAGCTCCCATGGAAAGCAGGACATTTTCCTCCTCGTAGGAGCAAGGAGGGGCGTGTGACGGTGACAAGCCTGGACCACTAGAAACGTTAACTGAAGGTGGGCTCCAGGAGGGGAGGAGGAGAGGCAGGAATCAAGCTTCAAATCCTGGCGTCCACCAATTCGCTTGGTTGGTCAGAGCCTCAGAAGGGACAAGGTGGAGTCAGTGGGGGAAGGACAGTCACCCTGCATCCCTTGCAGTGCTCCTTGCAGTGCTCCTGGCAGCGCCCAAGGCACGGGGATAGTAGGTTGGAACCTTTGGCTGGCCCAGCCCTGCCTTCTGCTACTCTTGATTCCTGGCCCAGCAATCTGATTCCTAGAAGCCACTAGATCTCAGGCGCACGCATCCTGTCCCTGGTCCTCAAGGATGCTAACCTCTGACGTGGCTTCCTCCCTGACTCCCCATATTCCCTCTTCTGTGTCCTCCATCTGCGTCCAGACTCCCCTTTTCTCTCGCCTGCGAACCCCGCCCCTCAACTCCAGGCGGTTTAGAGGCAGCGTCCTGAGTGACCCCCCGAGGGGCCCCGGCGTGGGCAGGTCCTGTCGCGCGCTCCAAGGGGCATCACTGCGTCTGCTGGGGCTACGTGGCTGCCGGGAGTGGGGGGCCAGTGCGACGCGGCCAGGAAGGCGGGGCGCGGCCAGGGGGTGGCGCGGAGGCCCCGGCAGAGGCATGCGCCCTGGTCCGCCCCCCGCCCCCGGCCGCCGAAGCGCAGCCAGCTGAGCGGCGGGAGCCGAGCGCGGCCGCGGCGGAGGCGGCGCCCAGGGAGGGAGGGCGGCGGGGCCGAGCGCAGCGCAGCGCTCTGGCCATCGGCAGCCTCTACCGCCAGGATGCCCCGGCCCGAGGGCCGCTCCGCCGCCAGCCACCCCCGCGGCCCCTGGCGGCGGGCGCTCAGTGCTGGGACACGGGAACCGCAACCGGAGCCGGAGGCGGGAGCAGCGAGCTGGAGCCACGGGCACCCCAATGTCGGGTGAGCGCCGCCGCCCCGGCCCAGGGGCACAGAAGGGGAAATCGGGGCGGGGGTACTGGTCGAGGAGGCGCTGAGAGCACCTGGTGGGACGCGGGGCCCGTCGGAGTGGCCGTGGGCAGCGTTTAAGGCCAGAACGCCCCACCACTACAAACTTGGGGACCTTCGGGGTAACTTCTCCGTGCCAGCCTCTCCCTAGGCTCTCTGCTCCCGGGCCTGACAGCGTAGTCCTGGGCGGCTCGCAGGGGTCAGAAGTGGTTACTTTGTGGGTCCCAAGCCGCCCCCCTCCGTGCCCAGTGCAAACTGAGGGTGTGGGTTGAAGCACAGTCGGACCCCTAAGCTGTGAGCCACCCCCCACCCCCCAGGCTGTTGTTTGGACGCGCCCTCGGGGCTGGAACTGGAAGACCCACAAAGGCCAGGCCGGCACGGGTGCGCGCCTTTTAGGGGCGGGTAAAGGAACGAACCGAGACCTATTAAGTGGGGTATCAAGGGGTGTGCACTGCGCCCTGTGTCGCCGTCCAGCTGGGCTTTTGGAGACCCTTTGGCACACCAGAGGCCAGCTAGGAGGCAGAATCATGAAACGTAGGCTCCTGGGAGATCGGTGGGCGCAGCCCGAGCCCGGGGAATCCTTTCAAGTTCTGGGTTCTCTTTGTTGCGCAATACAGCCCTGGAGCTGCGCGGCCTCATTGGCCCAGGGCCGTGACGTCAGGACCCGGCCCTTCCCGCAGACCCTGCGGAGGGAGGAAGCTTCAAGGCCTTGGGTGGGTCTCTAGATTGCCTTACCTGCTTTGTGACCTTTCTTGGGGAGGGAGTTGTGGGATTCCTGATATGGTATCCTCCTGGGAATGTTGGAGGTGCTTGGAATTCGAATCAAAAGGAGCTTGCTGACTAGAGCAGCCGGTGGGACCTAGTGGGGTCTGGCCCCAGCGACTGCTGCTTCAGGATCTGTGGCAATCAACACTGTGTCCCCACAGCCTCTCCACTTAAGAGATCTGATGTCTGTGCATCCCCCCTTACACTCCAGAACATTCCTCTCCTCCTAGAATACAGCCTCCGGGATTTCTGGGCCCCAGCATGGCCTGCCCTGGCCAGCACTTTCCTCTTAACTGCCCTCAGCTTGGAAGCAACCTTGTTGCCAAAGTAGGATCTGTCCTGCAGGGACAAGCCGCTCAGACAGACCTTGCTTCTAGGAACAGTGCAGTGCTTTGTCGGGAACATTTCAGAAGGGCTTGAGAGACCAAGACATCGGTGTTTGATGAGTGAAGTTGACTCTTGGCTCCGGTACAATAAAGATGTTGGCAGGTGATTTCAACTCTCTCTGCTCCACCGAGATGCCTTTCTCTAATGGAAATGGCAGCAGCGACACCCATTACAAGACACTGGGAGAAGTGGTTCTGCCTGGCTTACCCACCAGCACCCCTCAGTCCTATCCACCATTGAATTGAAACCTGGGTAAGGGTCCCTAAACTCCATCCAATCCTTTAACCTAGGGAAGTGCTGACTGCTCGAGGTGCATCTGGCTCCACTCTAAGCACGGTGGAGAAAGAAAATATGGTGGTCAAGAAAGGCTCTGTCACGCCTGATTTCTGGATTGGAAAACCTAAGTGCAGGGGTGTCAAGTAACAGACAGGGAGCTGGGGCTGGACTCCAGCTTCCTGAGTCAAGTCCACTTTGTAACCTCCAGTCTGCAGCTGAGAAGGCTGACTAGACCCAGAAGCTGTTGGTGACGGGTACCCTTTGATAGGGTCGTGCTGCCGCCCAGGCTAGTTTCTGCAAGCAGAGACTTAATAAATGTTTGGGCAGATATTACCATGCCGGCAGCAGACTTCCACCTGAGAATGTTAAGACACTGTGCACAGAGGACCCTTCCCCTGGGTCAGGGTCTGGGCAGGCCTGAGACGGGCACACAAAAGTAAGAAGACTCCACAGCAGACTAAGAGGGTCGTTTGAAGAGATGGAGGCACATCGAACTCTGGAAGTTTACAAGGCCAGCCTGGTCTACATAGTGAGCTCCAGTACAGCCAAGGCATATAGAGTGACCTTGTCTCAGAACTTTTTTTTTTTTTTAGAAAAGGGATTGTAGACAAGAGTATCCAAGAATGTCTCAGTTGGCCAGCACAGCTTGCTTTTCCCCAGCATGAGAACTGGGAATTTTGGCTAAGGCTGCTGCAGATCCCCATCTGCCCCAGCTGGAGGCACTGGGCTCATCCTTGTCCTTGTGTCCTGGAGAGCTGACAGATTGGAGGAGGGAACAGTAGGAGGGCATTGCCCCTCAGCCGGCTGGTAGGGTGTGGTACCTCCCTAACATTTAACCT
Organism: Rhynchomys soricoides; assembly: GCA_019843965.1. Lineage (NCBI taxonomy): Eukaryota > Metazoa > Chordata > Mammalia > Rodentia > Muridae > Rhynchomys > Rhynchomys soricoides. The sequence goes on from JADRCH010000164.1 coordinate 1,941,520, forward strand.
GCTCAGCATCCTCATCCCATCTGAAGGCACCTGACAGTTCCTCTGCAGTCAAGGCCTGGGATTCAGGGTGTCTCCAGGTCGACACTAGTCAATAGGACCCTCTGGGTGAGAGCCAGGCAGGCCCAAGTGCTGGCTGCTACCTCACAGCACCTACTGTGTGTGGAACCTAGCTCCCAACATGCTGCTGTCCCCACACAGCACCCACTATGTGATACCCGGGCCCTAGGCTTTAAAGATGTGGTGTCTATTCACTTAGCTTCCCAGAGAAGCAACGTAACTCTTCTGCAGGTGGGGGCCTTGCCACTGCCCATAGCTTGCAGCTCCAGTCACAGTCTCTGTGAGAGGCTGTCCACCAACTCTCAGCGTAGGTGGTGAGTGGGGGCCAGCCCCTGTCTACCTCACTTGGGGGATAAGAAAAAGCAAAGGAGGGGTATTGGGGGGCTGGGATAAATGAAAGTCTAAGTACCTGGCATGTCTGTGGGGGGCCTTTGGAACACAGGGTAGAGAGAGAGCTGTGAGGCAAAGCTAGGACATACATGGGGGGAGCCTGTCCATCTGAGACACCTAAATTCCCAGCACTCCAGAGACTAAAGAGGATCAGGGGTTCAAGAGTAGCCTTGGGCTGTTTCAGATGACCAAGGCATGCATGGTGTTACATGTTTGTAAGACCAACACTTAGAATGCAGGAGGGTCGCTGCAAGTTCAAATCCAGCCTAGGTCTATGTAGCTCCTTCCATGATAGCCAGGGTCTCAGAGTGAATCCCTGTCCCTTAAAAATCCAGACTGAGGATGGAGAGACGATGGGTCAGTGATATGGGACACAGGACCTGGGTTCGGTTCCTCTCACAGCTGTCTGTAACTCCAATTCCAGGAGACCCAAAATCCTTCCCTGCTCTAGGCATAGATGTGGTATACTGACAAAGTACTCATACATATGGTCTAAAAGTAAATAAATCCAGGCTAGAGAGATGGCTCAGTGGTTAAGAGCACTGACTGTCTTCCAGAGGTCCTGAATTCAATTCCCAGCAACCACAGGGTGGCTCACAACCATCTGTAATGGGATCTGATGCCCTCTTCTGGTGTGTCTGAAGACAGTGATCATGTACTCACAGAAAATAAATAAATCTTAAAAAAAAAAAAAACAAATCCAAAGACAGCCAGTTTGGGTCCAGTCTGGCCTAAGACTGTAACTTGTAAGAAAGTTCAGATTCTGGGCTGGAGAGATGGCTCTGCGGTTAAGAGCACTGGCTACTCTTCCAGAGGTCTTGAGTTCAATTCCCAGCAACCACATGGTGGCTCACAACCATCTGTTGTGTCTGAAGACAGCTACAGTGTACTCATATACACAAAATAAATAAATAACCTTAAAAAGAAAAAGACAGAGAGGTTTTATATGACCTTTAAAAAAAAATAAGCTGGGCAGTGGTGGCGCACGCCTTTAATCCCAGCACTTGGGAGGCAGAGGCAGGTGGATTTCTGAGTTTGAGTCCAGCCTGGTCTACAGAGTGAGTTCCAGGACAGCCAGGGCTGTACAGAGAAACCCTGTCTCAAAAAACCAAAAAAAAGAAAAAAAGAAAAAAAAAAACATTTAGGCACACACACTTAAAATAAAGCCTTGATCAGGAGTGAGTGTAAATGAGGGAATGTGCACTTAGTTGTCACCCCTGTATACCACCCCTTAGGCCTCCAACCAGTGAGTAATGAAATTCTGGAGACAACAGCCTGTTGTAAGTCAGGGCCACACAGGTGATACCACACGGGGACTCTTCCCATCTCCCGTCCGGTGCCATTGTCAGAGTCCTCACCGAGTGCTCATTGCTCCCTCCACAGCTGCTCGTGGCCCCTGGCATCATCGGGCCCCCACGTGTGAGGGCTGCCCCATTACAAAGAGGCCTGGCTCTGAGGAGGATGCCACGGCCACTCGCCAGCTCCAGTCTGCACCATGAGTGATGAGCGGAGGCTGCCCAGCAGTGCGGTAGGCTGGCTGGCATGCGGAGGCTTGTCGCTGCTAGCCAACGCCTGGGGCATCCTCAGTGTGGGTGCCAAGCAGAAGAAGTGGAAACCTCTGGAGTTCCTGCTTTGCACACTGGCAGCCACCCACATGCTCAACGTGGCGGTGCCCATTGCCACATACGCTGTTGTGCAGCTGCGGAGGCAGCGTCCCGAGTATGAGTGGAATGAGGGCCTCTGTAAGGTCTTTGTGTCGACGTTCTACACCCTCACGCTGGCCACCTGCTTCTCCGTCACCTCCATCTCCTACCACCGCATGTGGATGGTCCGATGGCCAGTCAACTACCGGTGAGCACGGGACAGCCCGGTGTTCTTAGGGAGGGGCTGAGCTTGGTGTAAAGACATGCCTGGTGTACCTGCCTATATGAGGGCTCCTGCATGCCAGGATGGGTCTTGCAGTTGAGGGCTGGCATAGTCTAGGGCGGCTGGGGACATGAACGCTGAGGCACTTTAATGACTGACCATTTGTAGCTCAGTACAGCAGTGCCTCGTGAGAGGGACAAACAAGAATGCCTCTTGAATGACCAAGGCCCTGCCATGCTGGCCGGGTGCAGACTATGGTGTCAGTGGGGAGGGGTGATCAGGGCCCTCTGTGGTCCCATAGAGGCCTGTGAATAACACCAGGATTCTCTATCCTGCTCTGCTCCGTGCCAGGCTGAGCAACGCCAAGAAGCAGGCAGTGCACACCGTTATGGGCATCTGGATGGTGTCCTTCATCCTGTCAGCCCTTCCTGCCGTCGGCTGGCACGACACCAGCGAGCGTTTCTACACGCATGGCTGCCGCTTCATCGTGGCCGAGATTGGCCTGGGCTTCGGTGTCTGCTTCTTGCTGTTGGTGGGAGGCAGTGTGGCCATGGGCGTGGTCTGCACAGCCATTGCCCTCTTCCAGACGCTGGCCACACAGGTGGGGCATCGGGCTGACCGACGCACCTTCACCGTGCCCACCATCGTGGTGGAAGATGCACAGGGCAAGCGTCGCTCCTCCATCGACGGCTCAGAGCCTGCCAGAACTTCGCTGCAGATCACGGGCCTGGTGGCCACCATTGTGGTCATCTATGACTGCCTCATGGGCTTCCCTGTGCTGGTGGGTGAGCGTTGATGGGTAGGAAGCCAGACAGGGATGTGGCTTCTAGGACAGCCCAGGGACTGGGCATCAGGTGGCTGAAATTGCTAACCTAACAAACAAGCTGTCAGCACTCCCATTTTATGGATTTAGCAAGCAGAGTTCAGAGAGGTGTATGACTTGTCCAAAGTCCGGGTAGATGGGTGAGATTTGAACCCTCATCAGTTAGGACCATTTTGTCACACTGCAGGGCAACTTCCTCCCCTCACCCAAGGCCTCTTCCATGATAAGCAGTACCATTCACTGTCTTCTGTTGCCCAGGTCCAGGGCTGCAGCAGTTAGGCAAGGAGCATGAAATTGGCACAGAACAGGCCCCTAACCTTCTATGATACTGCACTTCACCCTAAGGACCAGAGAAGATCAAATTAAAGACTCACTGGAAGAAGGCCTTGCTAGCCACAATCCAGTGCAACTGCCCGGACTCTTCTGACTAGCCAGGTCTCGGCTGAAGTCTACACTCAGTAAACAGATCCTGCCACAGGAGGTCTGGAGAGACGAGAGCCCAGGCCAGGGCCAGCCTGCTCACAGCCAGGAGGGTTAGATCCCCGGAGTCTCTGCAGGACACTGTCCTAGAGAGGTGCCGGCTCAGTGGCAGCTTCAGAGTCACCCTGCCACCCTGCTCCCAGCCGGCCCCGCACCCTCCCACTCTGACAGTGGGGCTGGACACCCATAGTCCTTGTGTCAATGGAAACAGCTAAGAAACTGCCCTGAGAACCACTAAGTAGTGTAAAGACAGGGTGGGGCCTTAGAGCGAGTGGGGGGCCCACCCCAGCAATGTTTCCCAGCTGGAAAGTGGGTGCCATTGATGGAGCTCACTGCTTGACATAAGCAGTACCAAGAAGTCTTACCTCAGAGTAGAGAGACATCTCAGTAGTTAAAACACTGGCTGTTCTTGCAGAGGACCTGGGTTTGGTTCCCAGTATCCACATGGTGGCTCAAAACCATCTGTAGGCATGCATGTGGTGCACATGTATACATGCAGGCAAAACTAAACAAATGCTTAGAAAGTGAAACTATACAAAATCCTTTAGAAAAGAATTCTTACCTTCCGAAGTGTGGGGTGTTTTTAGCCCATTTCACAGATTAGGAAAACAGAGCCCCAGAGAAACTCAGGCGCTTCCCAAGGATCACACAGATTGCAGAACAGACATGACCTGCCCATTTTTACTGTTTCGACATCATTAAACACTTTGCAAGCAGATGTGGGGACCCTAGTAAGGGCCCTAAAGGCCATTGGGTCTCCTCTAGGGTCTGAGCTTCTGGGTAGGGTCAGAGCTGTGGCCTAGGAAGACACGGGAGTACACAGAAAAGTGCAGGTTTGAGGCCTGTCTCTCCTAGCATGTTCCTTTAGAAGCAGATGGCAGGAACCCACCTCACATGGCCCCATGGGTACCCATGAGACTGCAGCACTGAGGAGTGATGCTCATAGCTGAACTGTACACAGGGGAGACACAAGGCTCTGCCTTCAGTCACTTGGCCGGCCATTTCCTGGTGGCCTGGAACTTTCTGCCACCACCTTCTAGGCCTTCTTTTCCTCTGAGCAGTGGGTTATGGGCTCTGTCACACAGGTGGCTAGGAGGGATGTTGTGGGGGTGGAGCTGGGTGTTGTGTGTGTATGTCAGTCAGGCTTAGCCCTGTGCCCTCAGGTGGTGAGCTTCAGTAGCCTGCGGGCTGATGCCTCAGCACCCTGGATGGTGCTCTGCGTCCTGTGGTGCTCGGTGACCCAGGCCCTGCTGCTGCCTCTGTTCCTCTGGACTTGCGATCGTTACCGGGCAGACCTCAAGGCTGTCTGGGAGAAGTGTATGACTCTAATGGCCAACGATGAGGACTCTGACAATGGTAAGGATGGCCTCAGGGGGGTCCGGGGGAGGTCAACGCCTGGATGAGATCGCTGGGGGTGGGGTCAGCTGAACAGTAGTGATTTGGTTCTTAGGTGGCACATGGCACTTAGGTGACCCTGTTCTCCACCGCTAGATATTCCTGTTGCATCACAAGTCGGTACCATAGGGTGATGTGCTGTGTGCCAGGAGCGGTCAGCCTGTGTGGGCATTTAGTCCCATGCAGTTCCCACCCTAAATCTCAGATGAGCAAAGTGTGCCATAGCTGGGATTTGAACTTGGAACCCTTGTCTGCCGTTTTCTGAATACTAGTCCCTTCCTGGTGAGGATTGCCTAAAGCCTTCCTGCATGCCTTCCACAGTCCTTTTCTTCTGTCCTATCCTTCAGAGGCCAGTCTAGAGGGCAGCATCTCCCCCGACCTGGTATTGGAGCGCTCCCTTGACTACAGCTATAGAAGTGACTTCGTGGCTATGGACAGGATGGCCAAGTATGAACTCTCTGCCCTGGAGGGAGGCTTACCCCAGCTCTACCCTCTGCGGCCACTGCAGGAGGACCGGATGCAGTATTTGCAGGTAGGTTGAGGCAGAACAGAGGAACCTCTTATGTCTGTGGTGCCTCCCTCTCCTCTCCTTTCCTCGCCCTCTTCCCTTTTCTCTTTTTCCCCTCCCCCTTCTCCCTTTCCCTCGCTCCTCTCTCACACAACCTATGCGGGTGGGCCATATTCCCCGTGCTCTAGAAGAGGGCTCCATTGGTGTCTTGTGCTGTGAACCTTCCCATGAGCCTTCTCTCCAACCAACACAAGCTTCAGTCAACACCCAGGTTCTGAAGGGTTGTCACCTGCCCCAAATCTCACTTCTCCAAACCAGGGGGCCCTTGTCCCTGACCCACACACTGCTCTGCAGGGCGCGGGGAGGCATCGGTGCGGGTTTCCAGGAGGGCAGCCCTGTTTCAGCCCGGCCGGGTGCTCGCAGGTCCCGCCCACCCGGCGGTTCTCCCACGATGATGCCGACGTGTGGGCGGCCGTCCCACTGCCTACTTTCCTGCCACGCTGGAGCTCGGGCGAGGACTTGGCAACCTTGGCCCACTTAATGCTGCCCGCGGGCTCCGACCGGCGGCGCGGGAGCCTGCTGGCCTTCGCCGAGGATGCGCCCCCGTTCCGCCCGCGCCGTCGCTCTGCCGAGAGCCTATTATCTCTGCAGCCCTCGTCCCTAGACGGCGGCCCGCGTCGCGCCCAGGACTCGCCTCCAGGCAGCCCGCGTCGCCGCCCCGGGCCTGGCGCCCGCTCCGCCTCGGTGTCGCTGCTGCCGGACGCCTTCGCGCTGACCGCCTTTGAGCGCGAGCCGCAGGCTCTGCGTCGCTTGCCCGCCCCGGCGCGCCCCTTCCCCGCTGCCCCCGACGGCGCGGAGTCCGCTGAGGTCCCGACGCCCCCTGGTGGCCGTGCGCAACGCAGCCAGGGCCGCCGGGCCGCGCGCGCGCACGCGGGTCCCCTGCAGAGCAGCCTGAGCGCTTCGTGGGGCGAGCCCGGCGGCTTGCACGCGGCGGGCTGCGGCAGCACTAGCAGCTTTCTGAGCTCGCCCTCCGAGTCCTCGGGCTACGTCACGCTGCACTCGGACTCGTTGGGCTCCGCGTCCTAGGGCCCCCAGAGACGCCATGCGGATGGAAGAGGCACGGCACCAAAGATGGCGCCACATGTGTTAGGCGCCTGTCAGCGCCACCTGCGCTAGGGGTGAATGGATGGTGGACTCTGCGCCCCTCTGACAGTTCTTTTCTTCTGGTGTCGCCTGGAGGGACGATTGGCCACCCTGGATGGCTGCCCAGTACATGGACCTGCTGCTGGGTGCTGCATCTCCCAGGAAAAGGCAGGCATCTTCACGTTTTGTACACCTCAGAGGCTAGACCGGGTATGCGGAACCCTGAGACCCGATCTCCATGAGAAAGGACGTTCTCAGAGAAGTTCAAGCCGAAAGTCACGACTGCATCCAACTTCCCGCACTGCCGCTGCCTCACCTCTAGGGTGTGGCATATAGAACGTCCGCAAACACAGGGGTCTTCAGAGCCCAAACAAGTTCTGTTGAGCAGGCTTTCCATGTAGCCTGCCTCAGTTTCCCAATCTCCGAAGGGTGGATGACCATGATACATCTCTCAGGTCTGTTTGAAGAACACTCCCGATTTGTGTGCTCTCATATTTGAATGGACCAGGTGTGAGAGGTAGTCTAAGGCTCTTTGTTAGGGTCAGCCTTCAGCATGTGGGCCCCAGATCCGAGGCCTCTCAGTCTCAATGACCTTCGCCCTCTGGAGACTCGCCCCACTTTAGCTAAAGCACAACACCATGGGTATAACAGCCACCTCGACCCCTGTTAGTGTCCCCATGCTCAAGATTCCACCGTATTGCCTGTCTCCCCTATGTTGGCCACCTCTGTGATTCTGCTGTGAAGTCTGCGGGTGCCTGGCTCAGAGAACCAAAGCACGTGGAAGTGGACTTCCGTGTCTCGGTGCCTGTCTCCGGCAGCTTTGCCTTCCACCTACACAGGAAAGGGTGTCCTGTACCCCACCTCCACTGCAAGAAGGGCTTTGCTCTCTCCTGGGTGGACCCCTTTCTGGGTCTGGGCTGTGCCAGGGACATGGGTATTACCAGGAGAGACCCAGAGCTGTGAGCTGAGAGCAGAGGGGTAGAGCTGTCATGTACAGCAGACCCTCTGTGTTGGAACCTGGAGACAGATAGTTTCAAGGCCAGCACAGGGTCAGCCTGTGTCTTGTTCTCCTTAAGCCATGGCCAGCCCCATCTCCTTTCCCTTTGCAGACAGACTTTCAACCACAGCTGGGATGGGGGTAGGGGACTGGCCTATCCTAGGCCTCAGAGGTCTCTGTAGTCCCTGGTTAAGTGAAAGATCAGCCTCCACAGAAGGGGACTGTGGTCTAAGTTTGGATGGGAGAAGCTGCCTCTGGCCATTTGTTGCTGTGCCTTCAGGGACTGACATGTCATATGGGGGCAGAGGCCACCAGCTAGCCACTGTCTCCCTCACAGGTCTCAAATGACCGATTTACCACTCGGGTTTCACTCTGTATTTTGTATTCAATGGCAATACTTGTAATGGGGACATAGTCCCCTAAGTCACTCCTAATTTTTACAAAACTTTAAGGGCAAACCCTAAACAGAGGGCCTTAGGCACCTTGGGCTCTTTCACACACCTATTTCAGCCACCCTGTTTGCTGACAGCTGTAAGGACCTTGGGCCTGGGGTTACTGGTAAGAGGTAACCACCCAGCCCAGAGTCAGGGATTCGTTTGTAGTTTTTTGGACAAAAAAAAAAAAAGCATTTCTTTTCTGTACAGGACCCAATAAAAATTTTCTCATGGTTTGCACACAGCTTTCTGAGGCTGATCTCATGGAAATCCATTTTCCTAGGGCCAACCAGCTGCTCCCCAAATCTCTTCTCTACATCTAAAACCTGCAGCCTAGGCCAGTACATTCCCTTGGACTCGCCATGTCTCCAAGCAGGTGCTGCAGTCCCACTGCCAGCGAGACAGACCTGAGTCCACAGCAGGAGCGTTGTGTGTGGGCCCCGAAGCCCGTGGTCCTCTGTCACACCTGTGACACACAAGGGCTAGGATTTGGCTGCCACTGTGAACTTGATTCAGGACTAGGACTGACTGGGTGTGTCCTGTGAGATCATTGGCCTCGCGACACTCTGATGCCCCGTGAAATCACCGTCTGGTCGTCGCTGAGAGGCCGCCACCTGGCGGTAGCAGAGAAAACTTGTTGGCGTTTCTCCTACCCGGGTGGCAGACCAGAGGGCACTTTAAGATGGCCACAGCTAGAACTTCTGCACTCGTCCTTGCTCCAAAGAGCCTGCGTGTGGGATGGCGTGGGTCAGGGTGGAATAGCCACGTTGCAGAGAATCCTGAGAAGACCGGCAAGTTTACCTTCAGAGCAAAAGTCGCTGCAAACTTGAAGTTACCCCGCAGTTGGTATTTGTGGTGCACTCAGGTCTCAGTCTCTGTATTCACTCCCAGTCTTTATTCATGATTGTACGTTGGTGATAGGATGTGCTGGGATTTCGAACTGGATCCCAGACTGGTCCGCGACAGGAGCCCTCTCCCCAACACAGTCGCAGCTAACAGGCTCTTCGAATCTAGGGCTCAGAAGGCACAACAGTGGTCTTTGCAGAACACAAAATGCCCAGGTCTCAGCAGTGCTACCCGGGGATGAGTGGGACCCGGGGACTCTAGACTGTGGCGAGGCGAGGCGAGGCGCCAGGCATACTGTGTACCTTAGGGGCGGAGCCAGTGCTCCGCGCCAGCACGCCGCAGCCGTAGATATTTGCGCAGGGAGGGCCTGGGAGAGCGCGCCAGCAGGGTAAAGGATCAGTGCAGAGGGGGTGATGGGTTGCGATGTAGTGAGAGGGTCTTGGGTGGTAGTAGGATGGGAGCCCCTCGCTGAAGGGGCGGGGCCCGGCTCGCTTTGTGGCGGTGGGAACCGAGCGCCTGAGGCCGGTTGAATGGGCCAGGGCGGGGCAGCGATTCTCCTCGCTGCGAGGGGTCCGCTCTGCGCCGCTAGCAACCGCGACCTTCCCACCGTGACGCAGTGGAGAGGGGGCAGGGACTGCAAGCCCCGAGTCCCTGGGAAAGGGGTACAGCTCGCCCTTCCTTCCCATCTTCACTAGAAGCGGGAGGTGGAAAGCTGGTCTGGCTGGAGTGGATGAATTCACCGAGACCTGCAGACCCCCTCCGCAAATGGCTCCGTGGATTTCCCTGTAGCCCCGCCAGGCCACCGATTGATAGAGTGACTCCCTGCAGTCACCATGGGTACCTCAAAATAGTTTCCCCAGATTAGACGGCGGGATGATAGGGGCGGGGGAGGAGGGTTTGAGTCTAAATTCTTGCCTAGGCCTTACCAGGGCCGCCACACGCGAAACCCGGGGCTCGGACTCTCGGCCTGGCAGTTTGATGCAGGTTGTGGTGCCTGAACGCCAGTGGGGAACTCAAGGAGACCTCCAGGGAGAGGGACAGGGGACCGCGGGGACTGGGAGCCACCTGATGCGGGCCCAGGGGCCCAGGGGGCCGGGAGGCAGGGGCTGAGAACGGAGGCCGCCTGTGGGTTGGCGCTGTCCGTGGTGCTGCCTGCCCTGCGCTGGAGCAGCAGGGGGCAGCGCAGGCCGCTGTGGTCCTCTCCCTGCCGAAGCCTCTGGCTCACGCCGGGCAAGCCGCCTTGGAAGCCGGACGGGTAGTCCACCCCACTGGGTACTGGCCAGAGTCCTGGAGGAAGGAAGGGAGGAGAGAAGAGAAGAGAAGTGTGGAGGAAAAATAGGAAGAGAAGCATAAAGACAAGAAATAAGATAGTCTCCTCAGTGCGGCAGACCTGTGCTCACACTCCGCCTGCAAACCCACGGCCAGACAGACCTTAGTGTTCCTTCCCCACATCCGCCCCAGCTGGACCCTCCTAACCTACTTGTCCACCTCAGCTCTCCTCTCTATCCATCCCCCACCCCACCCCAGCATATCTCTTTATAGCTCTGTCAGACTGATCGCCGGCTCTCCATCCTCCCCCACAGCTAGCTGTCGCATGCCCCTCCCAGTGCCACACCGTGGATCGCCACTACCTTGCAGTGAGTTCTGGAGGCTTCTCATGTACTTAACACTCAGCTCTAGGATATCAGCCTTCTCCAGCTTTCGTTTCCGTATCTGCTGAGCCGTAGGAAGATGCTCTTACCAGGCAGCTGGGGAAGGGATGGACTGAGGACTCCCCCCCTCTCCTGCCTTACCTGATGTGAGTAGTGTCTCTCCAGAAGAGACCTGAGCTGCTCCAGGGACACGTTGATGCGTGCCCGGCGCTTCTTCTCCATCAGAGGCTTGGAGATCTGTGGGGCAGCCAGTGGTTTTTACAGGGAAGGCTGCAGCTTTTCCAGGCTCCCACTCCCTCCAAACCAGGGGTTCCCACCTCCAGGGGTTCTCACCCCGTACCCTTCAGGACCCCAGACCTTTCGGAAGCTGCTGGCTGGGCCACTGGGGCTGCCCCTCGATGTGGGCTCAGTGCCCATGTTGTGATGTTCCCACAGGCAGTGGGCTGCATTCCCTTTATAGGGTACCTCGTTTACATGTCAATGGGTCTCTAGGAACTAGAAAAACTCAGAGGGGGGAGGGGACAGAAAGGGGCCTCTTCCTATAGCCCAGGCTGCCTCTGGCTTTCTCACTTCCCCGAGAACATCTTTCTACCCCCAACCCCTTGACTCACTACTATTCCAGTCTCTCTCCTCAAGCCCATCCCCTCCAGGCATTGTTGAACCAGCTACTGTGGGTTCTGAGCCTCACCACTGTCTCTGCTGGCCAAGTCCTGGCTGCTTCTTATCCAACATTCTTCTGGGGGTGCTCTGCTGTGGCAGAGAGCTGGGGTCCACCCTAAATGATGACGGTGGAACTCTAGGTGTCCTGAGCCCTGATAAAGATGCTGAGGAAAGGCTGCTGCTGGCCAGTGATGCTTTTCTGCTCCCTTCACGCTCTGGCCACGCTGAGATGCTGAATTAGTCCCTCTAATGTCAGGACAATGTAGCAATTTTCTGCCTGTGGTTGCTCAAAGCCAGTTGCATGCAGGGCCTGTGGGGGCCACGCAGTAACATGTGTCTCATTAAAGCGTGCAGCCCGCCCGCAGGGCCACACAGGCCTCCTCCTTCCAAGGACCCAGCGATTAGACTAGGGAATGATAGGACCCAATATAGAGACTTGTAGCTGGGAGGTAGACCACCCCTCCCCCGGCCCTGGGCTTCCAGGTTTGCCACTCTGGTGAAGGACCAGTCAGTCTCTTAAGAGAAAACATCTGAGCCACGTGTGGTGGCACACATCTTTAATCCCGGAACTCAGAGGCAGGCAAATCTCTGAGTTCAAGGCCAGCCTGGTTTTAAAACAAATTCCAAGACAGCCAGGAGAAATCCTGTCTGGGAATGTGGTGGGGAGGGGAGAGAGGGGAGGCAGGGAGAGACAGAGAGACGGAGAGAGCACACCCACAACTGGGGTTCAGCTCCTGTGGACCTTCTGCTAAATTCAGTGAGTTGGGGTGGCAACCGTTGATTCTCAGTGAGTCCAGACTACACTGTAGGTTTCTGAACACCTTCCCAATGTCCACGTTGTGGGGACAGAGGAAGTCCAGCAAAGGAGGCTCAGTTCCCCACACCACTCCGGTTGGACCAGGGAAGTTTGACTCTGACTGGGACTAACAAGAAGGCTGACCTCCGGAGAAAATCTCGGGTTCAAACCTAGATACCTCCTTTTCTTACACTCTCCTGGTCTTAGTTAGGGAGGGGAGGGGGAAGAGACTGAACTAGCGTTTCTGACAATACCGGTGAAGCCATAGGAAGTCGCTCAAGTCGTGCAGTATCCTCTGTGGCCAAGTAATGGGGAGGAAGAGGCCTCTGTGAGGCCTGAAGAGGGGATTGCTGGGTCAAGATGCCCCCCAGATCGGGCACCTTTTTAACCCCCTCCACTTTCCCTCTCTCTGGGCATTGATGGGCCTCGTCTATGCGCTCTCAAATGCCTAGCAGCGTGGAGAATCGAGCCCCGCCCTCCCCCTTTCAGGCCCAGGGAAAGGTGACCACAACTCTGGAACGTTCTCCTGCCGCCCGATCCCCGCCCCCGTCTTAGGGCAGGCGGGCCAGGTCTGGGTGGGTTTGGACCCTGGGCTGGTGATGAGACTGAAGCCCAGTGGCGAGCGCTGCCACGCGCCGGGTAGCTTTAAAGCACTCGGGCCAGCCGGCCCCGGAGGCCCCCTTGCGAGTAGCTACGGCTCTGGGGTTGTGGCGGCGCGGCACAAAGGCACCGCGGGGCGGGCGGGCGGGAGGCACCGCACAAAAGGAGCAGCCGAGTGTTAAGGGCATTGTGCCGGGCTCACAAAGCGGCGCCCGCGTCCGCCTTCTCCGGGCCAAACTCCCGGCGCCCCGCGGCGCACGGGCTTCCAGCTGCCGCACATCTGTAGGAAGGCCCGGCGCGCGCCTCACCTGGGCGGGTCCTCTCCACCCTTCTGGCTCTCCAGCCAAGCCAGCAGCGGGGCAATTTGTCTTGTAATTACAATACTCTCCAGAAACTGTTGCCCGCGCCTTTCAGTCCAGTGCATTAGCAAACCAATGGTGCTGTGCACAGCTCACCCGACGCACCGCGGGGCGCCGGGCACTGGGCCCGCCCCCTCTCCAGAATTTGGGTCACTATAGAGTTCCCTTCTCTAGCCCCCCGCCCGCACCCAGTATTCACCGTTGTTGAGACCATCACCCCTTCTCAAGCTTATGTCCAGGGATTTTGGCCGCACTGGGTGGGGCCGCGCACGTGGGTGGCTAAGTGTTTTTTAGGTAGTGGAAAATTGACCACAAAATGCACTAATGCGCTAATTTGCACTATTCTGATTTGGCTGGAGGAAGTGAGGCCCGCCATGGGCAGGGACCGGATTCTCAATGGTTGCGCTCTGCTAGGATCTATTTAACTGGCCTGCCGCTCGGCTGCATCATGCCTCCCACTGCCCGTGGGACAATCTTTGGAGAGGAGTCTCATCGTGTGCGGACTTCTCTGCGGTTCCTTCCTCTGTTGCTTCAAAACACCCCCAATGCCTGCTCCTGCGGTTGAAGGTCGTGTAAGATCACGCCCAGGAGGGACCCCTCTCCTTCTCCCCACTCCCTTTCCCCAGAGCTCTGAAACAACCCTCTTCCTTCCACTACCGTAGCTTCCATTACAGCATTTTCCTCCGGGCAGCCTCTTCTCCCGCTAAGTTAAGACCTTTGCATCCAGCAAGGTCATTGGGAAAGATGCAGGCTGAGGACTGGTGCTCCATCTGCCCGCAAGGATGAGGATGTCTTACCTGCATCCACAGGCAGACCCACCCAGGAGAGAGAGAGAGAGAGAGAGAGAGAGAGAGAGCGCTTTCCCAGAGGTGAGGAGAGACAGATGCTCACCTTGTCCTCTCTGAGCAAGCTGTGTAAAGTACTCTCCCTTGGACTGCTTGGAAGGTCATGGACCAACTTAGAAACCCTGCTTATGCAAACAGGGATGTAGGCCACCAACTCCCTTTCCATCTTTAGCGCTCAGGTTTCCCAAGGCACCTGGAAAGGAGCACAGGCCCAGGAGGAGCAGGGAAACCCAAGCCCCTTTTGCTCATGCAAGGAAAAATCCGTTCCTCTTAGAATTCCTGGGGGCTCTCAGCCCACCTTTCTCAGGCTTTGGAACTTGGACTGAGACCCGGAGCGTTTGTGCTTTGCCCATTCCATTTCTTGAATCTTGCAAAAAAACCAAAGTGGGGCAGGGGTTTGAAGCTTCCCAAAAAAGTCCCACCTCCCACCCCAAGAGCCTGCAGCCTAGGGTCCTGGGGAGGAGCCACTTTATTCCTGCACTGCCAGCTTCAAGCCAGTGCTAAATGAGGAGCCTGGCACAAACTGGTGTGGGTGCTAGTGGTAACTGGAAGAAGCCTGTTCTCCTCTGCAGATGTGCCTCTAAGTGGGACGAAAAAGTGATTGCTGTGTGTAATTAACTACCAGGGACACAGCAAAAGCCCTGAAATGACTCAGCCGTTGGAGAGACTGCAATTGTTTAACTCTTTTTAGTTGTGTTGGGACTCCAAATAGCCCAGCAGCCAAGGGCTTTTCAGGGGACAAAGGCGGGGACTTCAGTGAGTGCATCCACACTGACCAGGCTGGCCCAGCTCAGGAAGAGTGAGTTCAGAGAGACCCTCTTTGTCCTGGCCTTTTGTGTCTCCCCTGAGCTGGCTCTAATCTTTAAATATTTACCCGGCCCTTTTGTGCACATATGACTTATGCGTCGAGGGCTGATGGGCACATAAATCATGAGTCATTTACTAGACTGGAAAGAGGTGCTTTCATTCCTCCAGCCTGGGCCTGAGGAGAGAAAACTTTCTTTTGGAAAACTGGGCTGCCTCCAGCAGAGATCTATAGCCACACTGGGCATACTCCTTCCTCACTGCCTCAGCTTCCACGTGCACTCTGTGTAAGCCAGAGGCCTTGAATAACCAGGAGCTGAGGGGCGGGGGACCGCTCTGCAAATGACTGATCTGGCATCCATCACGGAGGAGGGGGCTGTGAGCTTTCTGGGCTTTTCCCCTGGATAACAGGAGCCAACTTTCACCCCGGGCATTTTGTGTGCTGCTTGCTTGTGTGCCTATGTGAAGTGTCAATGTTTGTCTTGTCCATGCATCTGCCGTGCCTGCCTTGGGTTTACTCTGCTGTGCTCTTCATAGTCTCTCTTGCTCAATAAAATCACGATGCTCAGGAAACAAAACGCTAGGGGCTGGAGAGGTGGCTCAGTGGTTAGTACATACTGGGGGGGGGGCTGGAGAGGTGGCTCAGTGGTTAAGAGTACATACTATTCTTGTAGAAGACATCTCACAACCACCTGTAACCTCAGTTCCCGGGGGGGGGGGGGGTTCAACTGACCTCTGGCCTCCACTGGCACTTTCACTCATTTGCACACACACCCCACACACACGATTTGAAATAATCAATATAAATCTTAAACCTGATGAAATGAGACCTGATTTCATCTCAGCCTGTGGTTTAATTTGGAAATGTTAAGGTGATACTTTTTTTTTTGGGAAATAATTTGGAAATGTTAGTGTCGGTAATTTCCTCAGGTCATCAGGAATGGAGTCAGGCTGCTTGAGGCAATATCCGCTAACCGTCAAGGATTGCTTAGCCCCGGCCTGACCATTCTGTTCCACTTGCAGAAATGACATTCCCAAATATCAAAAGCAACCTGCCCTGCTTCAAGTCAAACCACAAAATACCGGTGACTTCCTGTAGCTACTTACATGTGTGTGCATGGATGCCATCAGTACATAGCCCCAGCCCTGTTAAGTGGACTCAAAACGAGAGGTCCTCTGGCTGGGCCCAGGCAGGAAAGCTGTGTTAGCCTGTGGTGATGGCATATAGGGATGGGGGGAGGCATGGGTTGCAGAGGGTCCTACTGCTTGTGAGAGAGGTCCTTTTGTGCTTGCCTGGAAGCTCCCAGGACAAACACAATCAAATGCTTATTTTCAAGAAAAGGCAAGCAGAGCATCCCAGACCTGGGCATTTCCCCTTTCTGACCCGCTCTAGGTACAGAGTGAGTCTATTTGATCAGACTCCTTTCCTCTCCTATGGAAAAAGCCTTTGTTTCCCGGGGCATCTGGGTGTATCTTCCTCTATGTGACAGTATCCCTGGGTGATATGCATGCTCCCTGTGTGATTGTTCCTCTGGGCATATGTACTCTCTGTGTATAACTGTTTCCTTCCGTACATATGCTCTTTGTGTGTGACTATGTAGCTAAGTCTATGTGTGCTGTGTGTGGCTGTTTCCGGGCATAGGCACTCTTGATGAAACTGTTTTCCTGGGTATATACATTCCCTGTGTGCATTTTCCCCTGGGTACACACATGGCCAGATGTCTATAACTATGCCTGCTTGCCCCTCTCCTTCAGCACTCCTGACCAACCAGCAATCCTAAACCTGCCCATCCCTTGGAGTGCGCGCGCGCGCACACACACACACACACACACACACACACCGCCTGGCGGAGGAGCACATCTTTTCCTTTCTCCAGCCTCTAGGGCAGGGCTGAAGGAGGACTGGAGCCTCGGGGGAGATGACGCGCAGAGAGAGAATAGAGTTGCTCAGGCTCCCCGAATGCCCAACCCTTAGTCAGTTACACTTTGCTTGTGCCTAGGAGTGGAGATCAAAAGCTGGGAGCCTGCAAAGGCCTGAGGAGGGGCTTCCCCCAGAGAGGGTTTTGTGCCTCAGACTCAAGAGCCCTCCCTCAAGTGAGGGGCAAGAAGCACCCTCTAGTGGCTCTGATGTGTCCTGAGTCTGGGAAGGCTATGAGGTAGCCCGGACTCCTGCTCTCAGCCCTGTAACATTAAAGCCCAGGCTTCTTACCAGTATGGCACCACAGATGTCACCTTTATGTCCTGCTTAGCCTTTGGTGTCAAATTAACACAGCCTAGTTATCTGAGAAGGAAGCCTAATTGAGGACTTGCCTCAGTCAAACTGTGCATGTCTGTGAGGACAGCATTCCTCAGGCAGGTGACACTGGACTGGATGAGAAAGCTAGCTAGGTATGAGCAGGTGAGCCAGCTGGGAAGCAGCACTTCTTCATGGTTCCTGCCCTGATTTGATGGACTATGACCTGCAGCTGTTAGGCCACGAACCCTATCCTCAAGTTCCTTTTGATCAGCATTTAAGCATAGCAACAGAAAGGAGACTAGAACACCTTATTTGGTGTGTGTGTGTGTGTGTGTGTGTGTGTGTTTTGCTGGGGTTTCGTAACCATTGCATCTGTTTCTAGTTCCTATCACCTCACTTTGACCAATGTCTCCTAAGCACGACCTCAGCACAGTGCAGGCCTTTATAGATTATTCTAATGCTCTTCTTCCTGGTCCCTGTCTATCACTGAAGGAAGTCGGGGTCAGAACTCAAACAAGAGCTCAGCAGTCATGGAGGAGGATGTTAACTTGCCCATGCTTAGCTTTCTTATAAAGCCCAGGTACACCTGCCAAGGAGCAGGCTCTCCTACATCAGTTAATAGTCAAGATGATCCCCCACAGGCTAGACTGACTGATGCACCTCCTCAGTTGAGATTTTCTTTTCTGATGATGCTAGGCTGTGCCACTGTGACAAAGTAGGACAACAGACATGTCAGTCCAACACAGTGAAATTGGGACTCCAGTTTACAGGAAGACAAGGTTCCCAGGAGTCACCTGCCTAAGGTCATGGAGACAGGAGGCAGAGTGCTGGCACCTTCGATAGTAGCCCAGCTTCTTCATCCACGTGCCCATACATCAGGGCTCCTGCCAGGACCTGTTGCTGAGGGCCATGCAAGGCTCACCACAGCCTCACCAGGGCCTGTCTCTCATCTTGGTTAGGCTTGCTCTTCCTGGCTCTGCTTTTCAAATCCATCACCAGCTCTTGGCTCCTCAGTGCTGCCCCATTTCCAGGAGCTGACAAGTGCTGGCAGTTCCTAAGGCCTTCCATGCAGCCTGCCTAACCTGCAGCCCTCCCTAACCAGGGCCTCTCTCCTGAACTCAGAGCAACCCAACCCCACATCTAGTCTACCACACAAGAAGCCTTCAGTTAGGAGGCATGACCCTGACTTCTCCAGCACCAGGTAAAATCTGGGGTGATGGCTCACACCTGAAATTCCAGCCTTCAGGAGGGAAGAGACTGGCATTTTCCAGATGTCTAGAAAGTTCGAGGCTGTCCTGGGCTACAGAGGATACACTGTCTTAAAAGCAAAACCAGGCAGTCTGTGCCTTTCATCCAACAAAGAGGCAGAGGCAGGTGGATCTCTCTGAGCTGATGTTAGCATTCTTTCTAGGCTCCGCCCCACAGTTATCTGGCAAGTCAGGTAGGCCTGGCTTACTATAAAAGGGGCGGTTTGCCCCCTCCTCACTCTCTTATTCTCTCTTGATTCTCTACTCTCCCTGACACCTTTCTCCCTCTCTCTCCTCCTGTTCCTGGCCGGCCTCCTCTCTCTCTCTATTATAAAACAAAAGGATTCCAGCCCAGTCAAACCACCTTGTGTTGTGCCTCATAAAGATGTACAAAAACATAGATGTACAGATGTATAGATTTAAAAATGATAAAAATGGTGAAAACTTTCTGGTCGTAACACGCACATCTTCATTATATGCAACAGGGAAAACACACACACACACACACAACCTATGTGGGTCAAGGTAAATCGTCCAGAATGTTGCCACCTGAAGGTAATTCGCTGATTTCAATCCTTCTCCCGGGCTCACTCATTACGCTTCTTCCCCTCCCCTCCCAAATCTCGTGAGGACCGCACCCCACTTAGGAGGAGGGGAAATCCTATATCAGAGAAGCCACGAATGCGAGTCTGAAGCGTCTCGCCGGGTCCGCGGAACCCGCTCGCGCCTGAGCAGGTCGGTTATGCCCAGTTGTCTCTTGGACTCTAAACTTGGGACGAACTTTTGCAGAGAGCCGAGGCCACTTCCGGGTTGCTGCGTCGCCCCTTTGCGACGTCACGCTGTCTCGAGCTGCGGGGCGGGGCCTGAGGGCGGGGGCCCGCGGGGCGCTCCGCTCCCTCCGATTCCCGCCCTCAGCCGCGAGCTGCGGCAGTCTCGCGAGACCTCTCCAGCAGCGCACAGCTCCGGGCACTTGCCCTTCCGCAGCCGGCGTCGGCGTCGGAGTGCGCAGGTGCGGCCTTCGGGTTTCCCCGGCTACAGTCGGCGCTTCTGCCCGCTTGTCCGCCGCCGGCTCTTCCGCCGCCCTGCGCCATGGCGGGCTGCGCGGCGCGGGTTCCGCCGGGCTCCGAGGCGCGCCTCAGCCTCGCTACCTTCCTCCTGGGCGCCTCGGTGCTCGCTCTGCCGCTTCTCACGCGCGCCGGCCTGCAGGGCCGCACCGGGCTGGCGCTCTACGTGGCTGGGCTCAACGCGCTGCTGCTGCTGCTCTACCGGCCGCCGCGCTACCAGGTGCGGGCCGGGTGCGGAGGGACCGGGACCGGGCGGGCGGGACCGGTGGATAGGTTGACCCGGACACGGACAGGGCACAGGGCGGGACGGACAGGATGGACCGGTAGACCGGGACTCCAGACCCGGACCAGGGTCGTGGTGGACCGGGGCAGACGGGTGGACCGGGACCAGGCGGGTTCCGGGCAGGGTGGGCGGAGTGGTGCGGACCAGGCAGGACAGAGCTAGCTGGCTGCGCTGGGGCTGGTCTGGCCGGGTGCACTGGAGCGGGAGACGAGGCAGATGAGCCCTGGTCGACGGGGATCAGGGACCGATCAGGCAGGGACGGGATAAGGGTAGGTGGGACCTGGAAGACTGGGCGCGGGGACCAGGATCCGTCAGGCAGGGCTGGGTAGATGGACTAGAGACAGGGACCCGGCAGACGAGGAACAGACGTGGGAGCTATCTAGCAGGAGTGTGTTAAAGAAACATTAGCCGGTCGGTGGTCGGGTCACCTCCGCCCCCTGCGCCGCGGGGATGCCCCCCCAACGGGCTTGTATGTCAACCATAAGTTGAAGTTACAGGAGGGACCCACTTCTAGCTGTGGGTGTTAATTATAGTTCCTGCCGATCAGATCAGCAGCTTAGGCATCAGGTGGGAAGTGAGCTAACTCACGAAATTTTAATTTATGAAACGTCAGGTGTGGTGTTTTACTTGTTGGTCAAACGTCCCGCTTCACAGAGGTGATGGGGCACAGAGTTCGAGAGTTGGAGTCGTTGACTTGGGAGTATCAGCCATAAACAGTTTTTCCATAGTTAGCCCTGCTATTGGTAGCAGAAAAAAATAGTTATCGTGGCTGTTAAAAATGGTTATTCTTAGGTGCTTTGCATGGTAAATTCTCTATGCTGCCCTAAAACACAACACTGTTGTTATTCCCGTGGCTTAGATGGGTAAACTCTTATTTAAGTAACTTGTCCAAGGCCAGAGCCGGGAGGATAAGAACAGGGTTTGAGCACAAGCAGCCGTATTTTATCTTTTTTATCTCTTGAGCATATGGACTCTGTTCACTGAGGGCCTTGGTAATCCAGCATAGTCTGCAGTCTGGGTTTCAGCTCTGCAAAATGGAATATCTGGTGACTGAGACCTTTTTGGGTGTGTTTCAGATAGCCATCAGAGCTTGTTTCCTTGGCTTTGTGTTTGGCTGCGGTGTGCTGCTAAGTTTCAGCCAGTCCTCTTGGAATCACTTTGGCTGGTAAGAGAGACTTTGGGAGTGATGGTGTTGAGTGAGGGTTGGCAGCAGTGGGCGAGTAGTGGTCTCTCCTCATCCCCCACTGGGCTCTGACAGAACAGGAGGCTGGTTAGGATTCTGAAGAAGCAGCCTCTCGCCCCCCCCCCCAAAGTGGGGGGAGCAAACCCCCCCACTTCAAACCCTGTGGACATGACTGTGCATGTTAGTGGACTATGTCTGTGGTGGATGGAAACAGGTCTCCCTGTGCCCTCTCCAGAGGGCCCATCACCCGAAGTTGCTGTGATAGCCGTTCCCTGAAGGGGTGCAGGTCCGCGGTGATGGGCAGGGGCGAGTCTCCCGGTGTCTTCTAAGCCTTTTCCGTCTCGGTTTCTATTAGGTCCCGGCTAGTGCTCCCCCCACAGCCAGTGTAGGACTTTCCCCTACACTATGAGTTCAGTCCCTTGAGCCTTCTAGCCTCTGACTTGGATATGAATCGTGGCTTCAAGGTAAAACGCGTTATCTCCTATTACCAGTATGCTGAGCCATCTAATCCGTCTTTGCTGGAATTATTTTACTTCTGTTGAATTTTGTTTCCCACATACGTCACTACTTTGTTGGTATCTCCCCTCATGTTAACATGTGAAATTGTCATATTCAAGGAGTAAAGGGACCATAGTTTCTCCTTCACCTATGGAGGGTTTTTAGTTTTGTCTGTGACATTCAGAAACATAACAGCACCACAGAACCGCACTTGTGCCTGCTGGAGAGGGAAGGAATGGTGTGTGTGTGTGTGTGTGTGTGTGCACATGTGTGCGTGTATGCGTGTGTATGCATGTGTGCTTGCGCTCGCCTGGTGTCACCCAGGCAGGTGACGGCAACACCACATGCCAGTTCGGGGCAGTTGGGCAGACCAGGTTTGAGCTTTTGCCTAACTTGGTTCTCTTGCCTGCTTACCTCTTCCTTTTTGTTTTTAAATAGGTACGTGTGCTCGCTGTCTCTATTCCACTATTCTGAGTACTTAGTGACAGCTGTCAATAATCCCAAAAGTCTGTCCTTGGACTCCTTCCTCCTGAATCACAGTCTGGAGTACACAGTGGCTGCCCTTTCTTCTTGGATAGAGTTCACACTTGAAAACCTCTTTTGGCCAGGTTGGTGTGTTCTACTTTCCTTGGTGCCTCCCCGCAGGCTGAGGGGATGACATTGGCTCACCTCTCAGGTCTAATCTCCCCTGAGCTGCTCTCCCCAACCCTCTCCCCGCCCTAAGCTATTTATAAAGGACACACTCCACTTGCTGGAGAATTCTGCTTCTGGATTTCCAATCTAGGAGTTGGTGTTTTGCTCTAAGCTTTGCGTAATGCAGGGCACTGCCTAAGATGGAGCCCCACCTGGATGGTTGTGATCTTAATTTTGCCATGACTAGATGAGGGTTGGGCCTGAATACTTCCTGTAACACGAGCATTCCATAAGGGAATTGGGAGCACACTTAAACTTCCCGAAAAGCCAGATGTGGGTCCTAGGGCTGACTCTGGGACCCAGGACAGTCTCTGCTTCTCTAGGCAGCCCTTACTCCTCAAGGAAGAACAGAACCGGTCTGCCCAGGCAGGATGAGCTGCTTACAGCTCCTGTGTTGGCACTGGGAAAAGGTGGTCCTGGGGCTGGGGGGCGTTCTTATCATCAGGTTTAATGTGTGAAGATGCCAGGTGCCCCGGGGTGGTTTCTGATGTTTCCCTCTGTAGGGGAATAGATTCCCTTCAAACAGTGAAGGGGGGATGGGCACCCCAGTGTCCCCACTCTCTCTTTGTCCCTTGTGTCTGTTTCTGCAGAACTGAAGCAGATTACCTGGCTCAGTGCCACTGGGCTGTTGATGGTGGTCTTTGGAGAATGCCTGAGGAAAGCTGCCATGTTTACAGCTGGCTCCAACTTCAACCATGTGGTGCAGAGCGAAAAGTCAGACACCCACACTCTGGTGACAAGTGGGGTGTATGCTTGGTGCCGGCACCCCTCCTATGTGGGCTGGTTTTACTGGAGTATCGGAACCCAGGTATAGTACTAGAGTTGACACTGCTTTCCTGGGAATTTAGTTTTCTAAGTTTCTTTCTTTTTGGTATCTTGACACAGGGTCTTGCTATGTGGCCCAGGCTAAGTTTGAACTTGTAACCCTTCTATCTAGGCCACTTGACTTTTTACATTTCTTAAATTAAAGTGTAATTGGCACACTATATACCCACCATTTCTTTTCCCCCCTTCTCTATCCGGCCCAAAGATTTGTTTATTTATTCTGTATAGCTGTCTTCAGACACACCAGAAGAAGGTATCAGATCCCATGACAGATGGTTGTGAGCCTCCATGTGGTTGCTGGGAATTGAACTCGGGACCTCTGGAAGAGCAGTCAGTGCTCTTAACCGCTGAGCCATCTCTCCAGCCCCAAACTCACCATTTCTAAGTGTGCACTTAAGTGTGTTAGTGTGTGCACAGGCTGCTTTTCTCATGTGCTCCCTGGCTTGTTTCAGGCGGTGACTCTAAAAGCTGGAGACCAAATCTCGTTTTGTCTTAAAGGTAAAGTCAGGCCGTTGTTTGAGCTAATTGTTTTGTTTGTTTTAAACCTGAGGACAATTTATTCCTTAAAAGGAGTACCGTGGGCAGGCAAGTGGTCTATCCTGCAGCAGGCAGGCAAGTGGTCTATCCTGCAGCTTCCAGGAGCACAGAGATGGACACTTGCAGGGAGGAATCTTTAGAAAAGGAGCAACGGAACCCAGGATGCTAGTCAGGGGGTCAAGCACAGACAGTGGCCAGCAGTGGGAAGAGACGGGCATACTACCTTCTGAATGGCATCTCCTAGGACTGCCTGCTTCTGGGCATGGGACCTCTGGTGGCAGTGGTACAGTTGTGCCCTGCATTGGGCGCCTTTCTGCCACTCTGACTTGGGTCTGGAACACCTTGGGCGAGGGAAGGTAGGCTTTGGGGCAGTCCTCAGCCACCTTCTGGTGGCTCAGTGGGTTTTCATCAAAAAATAGGTCTAAATGAGGCCAAGGTCCTGCCAGGTTAATGAGAGCTGTGAGGGTTGCTGTCTCGGGATGCAGACAAGCCCCTGGGTTTTGACAGCTGTCTCTGGATTCTAAACTTAGTCCTCGAACAGCTTGGCCAGAGTGTAAATAGAGCCTGGGAAGATCATTGGGGCCAGACATCATCAGTGGTGCATGGGCCATGGGGATTCCGGTGACCCCCATAAGGGTATTCCCGGGAGGGGCAGGTGACTGTAGCATTTCTTTCAAAGCTTTGTGTTTCTGTTTCACTTGCAGTCACAGCCCTGGGGACACACTGAGGGGAAGTGATGAATGTAATTTGCCTTAAGTGCTTGTGTGTGCCTAAGTGCTTTAAAGCGGAAGGATTTCTCATACTTTTTGGATGATGGGTATTTTCTACATTATGCCCTGGTACATGTGCTTGACTAGGTGTGTGAGGGTGCGGGTGCTTGCACGCATGCGCAGAAGCTAAGTCTTACCTGAGACAGTACTTACCCTTATACAAAACACTACTTTTCCTCTTTACTGGAATGGTGCTGGTGATACACTGGGATCTGATTTCCCAGCTCAGTAGAAGGTTGTCACTGATGATTAAGAAACTGATCAGAGAAACCCTGTCTCGAAAAACCGAAAAAGAAAAAGAAAAAAGAAACTGATCAAAGCTGCCCAGGTGTGAGGGCACAGACTTTTTGCTGCAAGATGAGCGGGGCCTGGTCACTGAGGCTTCCCTTGTCTACCCTAAAGGCTGGGACACTAGTGTGGGAGTAATGCTGCCAAGCCAGAGGCTGGGCGAAGGTTTAGTGTCTGAGCATGGTGCTAGGAACACAGCAGGTACTCCGTGAGCAGTGCGGGGATGTGGTAAGAAGTTGGGGGCATGCCTGGTATCACTGGATGGGTCCTGATGCCTGCAGTGGGTAGGGCTGGGTTAGTGGTTTCTACAGGAAGGAAGCTTCTAGGAGCTGGGGATGCTTTCAGCTTTGAGGGACTTTTTGACTGGAGGACCAGGTTGGGCAAGGGTGTGTGTGTGTGTGTTGGATACTGTTACTTTGGGAGCAGTGATCTTTGGGGGGGGAAATGTTTTGGAAGCTCAGAGAGTAGAGTAACCTTTGGCTTCTGTGGCCTTGAGGGGAGGAGGCAAGGGTCCAAGGCTGGCGAATATGTTCAGATAGGCAGAAGTCATGGCGGACAGAGACACCAGTGTGAGTTCCCCCATCAGGGAATTCACCCTTGAGTGGAGGCAGGGGCATGTGTTACCCACGATTGAAACCCAAGTAGTCCTTCGCCGAAACCGAGGTCTCCTTACTAAAGAGAATCACAGAGACAGGTACAAAAGAGTGCAGCCGTGAGTGAGTGTGGCTCCAGGAACGTTAATGGCTCTCAGCCACACAGTACTCTAGCGTCTTCTGGGCTCCAGCAAGAAATCCTGTGGGGAGAAGGTTTGGGCAGTGGGCTGCTCTGACCATGGGTATCCTGTGCTTCCTCTGCCAGGTGATGCTGTGTAATCCCATCTGTGGTGTGGTCTATGCCCTGACGGTGTGGCGCTTCTTCCGTGACCGCACAGAAGAGGAGGAGATCTCGCTGATTCACTTCTTTGGGGAAGAGTACTTGGAGTACAAGAAGAGGGTACCCACGGGCCTGCCTTTCATAAAGGGCGTCAGGGTGGAGCCGTGACGGGCAAGGCCCGCAGCCGGGGCAAAACTGTTTCAAGTTGGGCACTGCAGAGTGAGTTTTCTTAATTGTTTTATATGTAACTAATTACTCCTCAGAGCGTCACCCAGGACCTAATGTTGGGAAGACCTTAGGTTCAAAAGAACCACGACAGCCGTCTCCTGCACTGAAGGCAGGTGGAGCAAGGAGCAGGCCAAGGTGGTTCATCAGCACCTCTTCCACAGTGCAGGGTGATGAGCTAAGCCACAGTCCTATGCCCCCTCAGGCCAGAGTGTGTTTGCACAGTGACCAGGATACTTGGGAGAGGTGGACACTGTCCTTTGCAGCACTCAGCCCACTGGACGAGTGGTCAGAGTTGCCGGATATGAGCATTTGAAATGCATCAAAACCCTTCCATTTAACCCACAACACAGCCCAGGTTTAGCCTTGCCCTCCTACCCGTGCGTGAGCATCTGCATTAACTAAAGACTTCTGCCCTTCGGCTCAGCATACATTTAATCATATTTACACACCAGTTTTATAAAATAGCAGTGTAGATTCCAAGGGCCACTGAGCCTCCCTGCCTCAGAGTTTCTAAGTCCAGCTTTTACGTGGCAGCGGGTAGCACAGACCCTTAGGTGCTCTGCAGCTTATAAGTAGCCATTGAACCTGGGCTGGGGATGTGGCCCCAGGGTTCTCCCAAGGTCCTGGCCTTGGCTCATCTATTCCCCTAGGAAGTAATGTCCGTGCTAAGGCCGAGAAATGCTGCCCTCCATGTGTTTGGGGTTGTTGTTCTCATTTTTCATAGCTTGTGATTTTTATTTCTGTGTTGCAATGAGTCTGTCAAATTAGTTCCCTGTGTTTTTTCAAAGTAAGTCACCCTACTGCTGCTGTAAGTGTTTTCCAGAAGGTTCCAGCAGAGCTCATGCACCTGCAACTTGGGGCAGATTAGCCCTCCACAGTCTACAGTAGAGAAGCCTCGTTGAGTCTCCTTAGCATCTTTATGCTGCTTGTCTGAAAGAACATTTGGCTTTCTCTATGTTGAGCACAAAAGCTTTAAGAGTTGTGGCCCTTGATTAATCCTGGACTGGACAGAGCCTGGGCCTGGCGTGAGGTCCTTCCGGGTTTGGTTTGGTTCGTTGTCCTCAGAGCATCTACCTTGAGATGTAGGAGAGTCTCAAGTCTGCCAAGCATGAGCACAGCTGGATGGAGAATCCAGTGGGAAGATTTGAGTGTGTTAGCTCACAGCCAGCTCTGATAAGGGCGTGCTGCAGGGCTGAACGAATCAATGTACCTTGTCTTCCCTGCCAGCTCCAGCGGAATCCAGATCCGCCTGCATAGTGCTCTGTGCAGCATCCAGGTCCTCTCAGACTTGAGAAAAACCTTTTCTTCTCCCCTGTACCACTGAGCAGACATTACTGGGTTGAAAAGAATGGATACTGAGTACTCCAGGCCTTCAGCCATCTTGAGTACAGCTCCATCTTCCCAGGCCTCAGAAGGCCTCCTCCCTTCACGAGCACACCAGTGCACAGAGCACACTTGGTACATCAGGGCAGGCAAGCCCAGGCCCCCACAGTGGCCATGGTGTTGCTAAGCACCCTGGCAGCTTGCTGAACATAGGTCCAGTCTCCACCAGGGTTCCAAAGTGGGGTTGGTAATTAATGCAAGCTGGAATCCAGCAGGACACAAGTCCACATGGGTGCTGACCTGGGGCTTGATAGCAGTGGTAGCATTGGGGTCTTCAGGAACAGTGTGACAGTTGTGCCCCTGACAAGGGGGGGGGGGACGTTAACTTTAGCCACTCACAGTTTACTGAAGGCTGGACTGCTGTTCTGGGCCACAGCAAACTGCTGCTGCTGGGCCTTCTCAGCAGAGCTAATGAGAACGTGTGGTTGCTGGGCCTGCAGGTCAAAGGCCATTCTGAAGGAAGCTGAGATGGAGGGTGTGCTCTGGCCAAGAGGGTGGTGAAGGTTGATATATGTGAGTGCTCAATACTGAGATACCTGAGGGCTTGTCAGATCAGGAAGAACAGTCAAGGGGTGGTTAGTACTGTGGTAGAATGCAGCCAGACTTGACAGAATCTCGGGGGCTCTGTAAGTGGTAGTTCTAGTTTATTCTTGACATAATAGACAGGCATTTTGTCAGCAGGGAGGTGACCCCAGCACCAGTTCCTCCACCAAAACTTCTGGGAGTCCAGAAGCCTCAAAGGCTTGTGCCCTGGTCAGTGTAGTAAGCCAGGGAAGCCGCCAGGAGAGCCTCAAACCAGCCTAGCTGGAAGTCTCCGGGCCGCCTGCAGGGTGCTGCAGCCAGGACCCCAAGACCACTTCCAAACTCTGTGTTGGTGCTGAGGGTGAAGGCAGGGGTGTGGCCAGATTGCTGCTCACTCCTACACCCTCCTGTGCTTGGGCCTCCCATCAGGTTGGGGCCAGGACCGCCTACCTCACAGGGGCGTTGTGGGAGATGAGCCGGATGGCATAATGAAATCTTAGGACAAGAACCAGGTTTCTGTGTGTCCAAACACCATTCTGCCAGCTTGCAAGGAATTTACTTTTAGATTTTATGGCTTAATTATTTTTCTTGTTCTCTATACCAAAGAGGCTTACGGGTTTGCCAGTTACCGTGTGTGAGGCCAGTTGGCTCAGGAGCTGCCAGCTTTCAGGACCCGAGGCTTTCACAGCTCTGTGGCAGCCATGGCTGTTGTCCACACCAAGCTGCCCAGGAATAACCGTGGTGGGACATCGGCATTCAGTTTTGAAATGTGAGACAGAGCACACTTCCTGTAGCCTACCCCACTTACTAGGCTGCACACCAGAGGGAATGGGTTTTTGGCAGTCGTACCCAGCTCTTTCCCAATGAATGCATCTAAGCTGGGCTGGCTCCAGCCTCCCATTCCCCTTGAGGGCCATGAAGTCATCTTTTTGATGGATGGAGAGTAGCTAATGACAGCCCTTGGCATTGTGGGTGGAAAGGCTGAATGTTGGCATTTAATGTCACCTTCCACCTGCCAGAGGCCAGAAAATTCAGCCTTATGACAGGCCCAGAGAAGGAACCCAGGCCATGGGATCTCTTGGTGAGATGTACCGAGGAGATGTGAGGTCGCGTTCTTCAAAGAGCATCCCAAGGATGTGGATGGTGGAAGACCAGGCCACCCTCTGACACTCCCAGGAGTGTCATATTCCACAAGGGAATATGAGCCTCTTCCGGGCAGGGTTTGGCAGGTGATTGGTCTCCGATGCTGTGGGCTGGAGATTATTTTTATGAACGTAGCTGTGACTGGTGGCAGCAAGATCGGGTTGATGAGGCTTTTCAGGTATTATAAGGGCTGCCATGTCCTCGGGGTTCCACAAATTAAGGAATTGTGGGGACGTTGATTTGTCTACTTGCAGGCTTCAGAGTGGAGGATTTTGTGTGGAAAGTGGGTCTCTTACAGAAAACAGGCTACTTAGCAATCACGGGGCAGGAAGCAGTCAGGAGGCCCTGCGGCTGCTACAAGCAGGTATGGCAGTTTGTAATAGCCTCCAAGCAGGGCAGAAAGCTTAACAGAGGTGTCCTTGAGGGGAGCTGCTGCTCGGACCTAGGGTAGTTCTTCCCACTTAGTTGCGAGCTTGGGGCCACTCAGGGTCAAGTCCCTGAGGGCTCAGCTAAAGCTCCTGGGTTGCCCCCTTAAAACAGCCAGTGAGGCCTGCTCCTCTGCATTCTCCCCTGCCTTAGGTATCTCTGCTTTACAGTGGCGGCAAGGTAGAACCCTCCGCCTCCCCAATGGGCGGGCAGCTGCATGGCTGTGAAGCCTGTCTCTCGCTCTTCCTGAGCTTGGCCGGCCTCCGTCCTGAGTGGAGGCAGCTTGTCTGACCCATTGCAAGAAAGGAGAACTCTGGAGTGATAACTGTACTCTTCTTTTTACATACAGAAATGTTTATTTAAATATATTAAATGAGATTTTCTTTCACAGATATGAATATTCTTTCTAATTCTTAAATAAAACTACTTGGTTTCACTATGAACAAGTGTGACTCTGTAGGATGTAGAACTATACCCGATAACAGTGTCTAGATTTGGCCCTCTTCTGAGCACAGTGGTTCTCAACCTTCCTAATGCTGTGACCCTCTGATACAGTTCCTCCTGGTGTGGTGACCCCAGCCATAAAATTACATCATTGCTACTTCATAACTGTAATTTTGCTACTGTTCGGAATAGTGATGTCAATACCTGATATGCAGGATGTCTGATATAGGACTCCAAAGGGGTTGTGACCCACAGGTGAGAACCACTGCTTCAGCAGCTTGTGGGCCCCTGAGAACAGAGCAGGGTATCACACTGTAATTGTGTCTGTGTGATGTACGTAAAACTGGCATTTGCAGTGTAACCGAGTCAAGCTGTGTGTTGTCTCAAACCGTGAATGCAGGGGCATCGTTTAGCTTCCCAGAACAGATTGTAGGTTCTGAAGCTTAAATTTTTTTAAGATTTATTTCTGTATGTGTTTTATCTGCATGTGTGTCTGTGTGCTACACACGTGGTGCCCATGGAGGCCAGAAGAGGCGTCAGGTCCCCTGGACTGGAGTTACAGGTGCTTGTGAGCCCCCTGTGGGTGCTGGAATCCGAACCCCAGGTCCTCTGAAAGAGCAGCAGTGCTCCTAACCTCTGAGCCATGCCCACAACCTGTGTGCCAGTCTTGAGAAGGCTGACTGCCTGGGTCCAGCTCACTCAGACCCAGTTACTGAGGGGAAGTCACCCTCACTGAGAGATTTTACATGCCTCCTTTATTGTGTATGTGCGAGGGAGCTAGTTCTTTCCTTCTGCCAGGTTGTCAGGCTTGGTAGCAAGCCCCTTTAGGCCCTGAGCCAGTTCTCCACCCCTCAGCTCCAGCGTCCAACTTGAGTCTGAGGTGGTCTTGGTTCTTTAGTGAAGGCCCTTCAGGGAGGCCGCTCGGGGCCCAGCTGCCTCCTCTGGGCTCAGAAGCCTTGTCTCTCTTCTCGATGGGGCAGCCTGGATCAGTCCTAAGGAAGAGTTTGACGTGAGCTGGGTGAGTCCAGTTTTCATAATGGACACCCACAGAGGCCCGCCCCTTGAGAGCCTTGCCACCTGCAGTGAGTCACCCCAGGTCATGGCTGTTGGCAGCGCAAATACCAGGGCACCTAAGCACTTCAGCAGTAGCTCAGACTAGTGGGGCTGACGGCCTGGGGCCGCCCTACAGCACACCAGCCTTGTGCAGAAGCGGGAGACTCTCCTGTTCGGCCTTCAACACACTGCTTCAGACAGCCCTGAGGCCTCTTCTTCACAGTGACTGATGCCTGCTGACGGCCGGTGTCTGTTGTATTGTTTTGGTTTAGAGTGTTCCTCTTACAGTGTAGCCCCGACTGGTCTTAATTCTCCAAGTAGCCCACCCCCATCTCTCTAGTACAGCCCTTAAATGTGTGTGTCTGTGCGTGTGTGTGTGCTCACTCCCTCCCCTCTCCCCCCTCCCCCCTCCCCTCCCCCCGTTACATACATGTGCATGTAGGGACCAGAGGACAACCTCTAGGGTATTGTTCCTCAGGCTCCAGCCACACTGGGGGGGGTCAGGGAAAGACAATCTCACACTGGCCCAGAGTTTTCCAGGTAGGCAGGCTTTGGTGGTAACCAGCAAGCCCCAGGGTTCCTCCAGTCTGAAATGCCACTCAGCTTTTTGATTTTGTTTGTTTGTTTTGTTTGAGGCAAGGACTCCCTATGTAGCCCGGCTGTTCTGGGGCCTTGGGGGGATACACTTATATATTTTTTTCCCAGTTTTTTAAAATTAAATTTGTTTAATTGTATTTATTTATTTATTTATTTTAACATTTCCTGGCCTCAAACTCACAAAGATCCTCCTGCCTCTGCCTCTCGAGTTCTGGGACTAAAGGTGTGCACCACTACTGTGTGCCGTAACACTCAGCAATTTCTAATGTCGTCGTTGAGGGTCAAGCATTTATACCTGCGCCATCTCCCCAGCCCGTGTCTGTTTCATCTCTTTTGTGCATTCACAGGGAATGGCTGTAGCTGCTCAGGCTCCTTCCTAGTTCTCACAGAGTGTTCTGGGAGCAGCCAGCTGGCACTGCAGGTGAACCTGGGTGTCTGATGGTTTCCAGGATCTGTGCTGGCTTTCAGAGGGCACGCAAACCTTGTTTGTCCCAAAGTTTGCCTCTCGCCAGATCACTCGCTCCAGCTCAGGCTGGAAAGAACCTGCCTTACCTGGCTGAGGTTTCCTCATGTGCGCTCTGCCGATGCTCCATGTGCTCATCCACAGACACCTGGAACCTGGGTGAGAAAAACCGTGTAGGCTGGGTGTAGGCTGGGTGTAGGCTGCGTAAGAGCAGCGAAGTCCCAGCTGGTGGCCTTAGCTTCACACTGCACCAGACCACGAGGCAGTAGACCGCCCAGGGCACACCTCTCCCTTGGTCTGGGAAGATTTACCAAGGCCCAGAGACTTCCAGGAGCCACTAGCCACAGCAGCATGTAGGCCCTGGTCAGGCCTGGGTCTCACAAGCTATCTGGTGGTTGGGGGAGACACCTCAGGACAAAGGAAACAGTGGGCCAGGTAATGTGGAGTGATGATGTGTCAGGCCTGCTTTAGCTGGCGATATGGGCAGCCTTTGGTTGACCTCGGTGATGAGGCCCATTCATGCCTTTCATCCTAAATAACACTTGGGAGCCAGGCAGTGGTGGTGCACGCCTTTAATCCCAGCACTTGGGAGGCAGAGGTAGGCGGATTTCTGAGTTTGAGGCCAGCCTGGTCTGCAGAGTGAGTTCCAGGACAGCCAGGGCTACACAGAGAAACCCTGTCTCGAAAAACAAACAAACCAAAATAAAAAAAGAAAAGGCATAGGTGAGAAAAGAAATCAGGCCGGCCCCCGGGCTTTGACCACACGTGATGCCATTGACCATGGTAAGGAGTTGAATGTGGCGGGGCGATGTCCAGACTTCTTTCCGTTGGCCACTGCTGAGCTGAAGAGCCTTGGGCACCCTCACCAAGACACCAAGAAGGATGTAGCTGGAGGTGAGTCTGGAGCACAGGAATGCTAGGGTGCGCTAGGGGGTATCTATCACTTTAGTGCTTTTAAACCAGAGACCTGGGACCAGGGTGTGACAGCCCAGCACGGTGCACATGCTTGGGTCACCCAACGTCAGGTTTAGCGTGAGCGTGCATGTGCACACAGGGGACAGGAGGGGGGCAGGGTCATGAGTGGGGTCATCTAGAGGGAGCTGAAGATGAGGAATGCCCTAGATGAGCCTGGGAGAAGCCACCATTCAGGCCGTGGGCTGAGGAGCAGAGCAGCCGGGAACCAGGAGATGCTAGCCACAGGGAAATGATGTGTAAAGGAAGCACTGCTGAGAATGCCCAGAGCCCAGAGAGAGAGCAGCAGCCAGCTCCACACAGAGGTCTCCAGGGAAGGAGACCAGAAAAGGACCAAAATCTGAAGGGAATTTCAAAAACAAGACCCATGGGCCCCCTGCAGGCCTCAGAGGTCTCCCTCTGGTGCACCCTGCAGGCCTAGAGCTGCCTGGATGAGCCAGAGTCACCTGCAACATGGAAAACAAGCACCTGGACAAAGACTAATTCAGAGAAAGCAGCCCTTAGCCACAAGCTTCCTGAAGAAGAAATCAAAGCCATTCAGCCTCAAGTGACAAGAGAGTATCTCCAGGAAACAGCAGACACTAAGAACAGAGTATCAGGGGTTGGAGAGATGGCTCAGCGGTTAAGAGCACTGACTGCTCTCCCAGAGGTCCTGAGTTCAATTCCCAGCAACCACATGATGGCTCACAACCATCTACAATGGAATCTGATGCCCTCTTCTGGGTGTCTGAAGACAGCGACAGGGTACTCACATACATAAGATAAGTAAATCTTTAAAAACAAACAGTACCAAAAGGAACTTGAAAGTCAGACGGGGCCTGCTGCCATGCTCGAGGACCTCAGTTTGATTCCCAGAAACCGTGGAAATGGCTTCTGCTAACTGTCCCTCTTTCCAACACATGTGCTCTTTAGCACACGTGTGTGTGTCAGATACATCCACACAGACACAAAATAATTGTTTTTGGAGATAGGGTCTCACTATTGAATCCTGGCTGGCCTACATTTTGCCATGTAGACCAGGTTGGCCTCAAACTCACAAGATCCACTTTGCCTCTGCCCCCTGGATTCTGGCACTAAAGGTGCACAAGTCCCAGAAACAGTGGAAAAGGGAAAGAAAAACCAAAATGAGCAAGAAGACAGAAGCAACTGTCCAGGACGTACACGACACCTACAGGTGAAGAGGTGACAGGGAAGGCCAGTGTCCCATCTGAAGGAGAGCCGGTCAAGTCGGCACCAAACCCCAAAGCAAAAGACATGGACTTCCAGACTGAAGGAAACACAGTGAATGGAATCACCTCACCCTGTGAAATTTCAAGACACAAACAGGACGGGTCTGCGGGCTCCCGAAAAGAGTAAAGTCACGGTAGGTTAGGAATCGGAAGAGCTCAGCCAGCAGCTCCGTAACACAGCAGTTCCTGGACCTGGCCTACTCGGCACTTTTTAGTTTTTCTTGTTTTGTTTGAGAAGTCTGTGTATGTGGGCAAGGCTGGCCTCAGGCTCTAGGGTGTACCACTTCTTAGGCAGGCAGACCCTGGCAGATACTAATACTTGGTTCGTCAGAACCTGCCAGCATGGCCTGCCGGCTTCCCCGCTGGTGTCTTTCCCATACATCCTCACCTGGGCTCCAGTCGCTCCTTCACCCTGGCAATGGAGCGGATGTAGGGTGTGATCTGCTTGGTGATGGTGGTGAGATAGGCATTCTCCTGCCTCAGCTGGAGAAGGTCGTGGAGCTGGGCTGTAAGGTTGAGGCCAGAATGTTGGCCTTTGGTGTTAGATTCTTGCTCCCAAGCCTGGTACCACCTAGAGATGCTAACTTAAAGTGACATCTGTGATCCAAAGGAGCAGCGTGTGGTGTTGACATTCCACTTGCTGGATCCTAACCCCAGATGCAGGTGTGAGGCTAAAGCACTGGGAAAGAGCAAGGGGGTGTGCCTGACCGGTTAGTGACTGACTGCCCCCTCCCCTGCTCCCATGCGGATTAACACTGAGCACCACTCCCTAGGACCTTCGTAAATCTCCTGCTGGGTAGCTACTCGCTGGTAGGAATCTTCCCAAATCTGAAAGAAAAGAACGGAGTGCTGGATGGGATGGGGAAGAGACATTTCACGGCTAGTGTTTCTGCTCTGGGAGCCGTTGGTCCGAGTATTTCTCAGGAGCAAAGCCTCCCGCCACAGAACCCCCAGGATGAGGGTCTGGAAGGTACCATACCAAGCACTCTCTCCGCTTCCTGCCCTGTGCCTTCTGTAGCCAAGGCTAGACTAAGTTTCTGGGAGTGGTTACCTCCTGGAAGATGGCTCTCATGCCTTCCATGGAGGCATACTCTGAAGCGATCTGCGTGTCCAACAACAGGGACCTGTGCAGGATATCCCCCATGATCTCTGCCTTGATGAGGGAGTGGTGCTTGGTGAGATCTCGGTGCAATTCCTGGACCTGGTCCTTCAGGTTCTGCACCTCCACCTGCAGACCCTGTGGCGGGAGATGAGAGGGGGCGTGGATACTGCCGGTCCCCAGGTGGAGGAATGGCTTCCAGCCAGACAACAGATCTGACCGAAGAAGGGGTGGGGCCTCACAACCCTGCGGTCGCCCAGCCCCCTCACCCGATAGGAATCCTCATAATGGCGGCAGTGCTCTGTGAAGGGTGTGTCCTCGCCCTCGGCCAGGAGCACCTTCGTGTTAATGAAACGGTGTGGCGAGGGTTTCTGGACAGGTGACCCTGACATCTTTCCCTCTGGGGAGGGACAGCTGGGTGTCTTCGGCACCTTGGGGCTTGAGCCCCCTGCCAACCTGCAGAGAAAGCCAGTAAGCATAGGGGAGGTTGGTCTCCCCTCCTCCGATTTCCTTGTCTGCTCCGGGAGCCACTGGCCCCTCCACCCACTTGCTGGATGGAACTCCTGGAAGCTCCCAAAGCCCCCTGGCAAGGCCAAAGGAAGGGCAACTACGCTAATTTGGTGGTTTCTAAAAGCCGCCCGCCCTCCGGTTGGATCTGGGTACACCGAGGTGCACTCACTCCTATGACATACAAGGTCTGAACTAACATAACATCTGGTCTCACTTGCTCTCTTGGCTCTGGGCTGGAGGGTCCAGCCCTATACATGCTGGCGTCACAACTTCTAATCTCTCCAAGACTCTGGCTTCCAACTGTGCCGGGAACTCTGATTCACAGTGACTCTGCACCCCCGCCCCCACCCCCAAAAGTGTCCTGCCAAGTCTGCCTGAGGAGGCTGTACAGGAGGTGAGGAGCACCCAGCCCCTCAGCGACCAAGCTGCTCGCCTGCCCGGGGCTTCCTGTCCCAGCGTTCTCAAGGGCTAGTCCACGTCCCTGTCTCTCAGACTGTCGCCTAGCCCGGACCCCAAATGCGGAGCTGGGCGCTCTGGCAGGGAAGGATGCTGCGGGAGCCATTCACAGTGATCCCGCTCGCCCGCCGGCTTGGCTCACGTGTTGGCGCCGCCCACGGTGGACACAGCCTGGCGGGGTCCCAGCAGCAGCAGCGGCTCCAGGCAGCGCGCGAATTCTGCACGGTGGTCGCTGGCGATCTGGACCAGGGACTGTGTCATGAGAGGCTCTTCCCCTAACCCGGTGTCTCCCGGCTCTGACTCCCGACGGGGCCCCCACGCACCTTGCTGCTCTGAGCCGGTCTTAGGCGATGCGGCCGCGTGACGATGCCTTGAAGTCTCTCTAGCAGCTCCTGCCACGGGGAAAGAGCTCAGGACTAGGGAGTGTGGCAAGGAGGTGGCAGCCAGAGTGGGAGAGAGAAGTGGGGGATTGAAGGCCCTGGAGTCTAGCGGACTTTGACCTTGTCTCCCTCAGAAGTTCCAACCCTCCTCTAGGACTGGTCCAGAAACAGGCACTGCCACACCCATAGGAAGGGAGGTGGGGTTCCTGCAGACAGACGCTGCAGTTTGGTGGGACAGAGGTTTATGCTCACTGCCCTTTTAAAAGGGATTCACCTGGTCGGAAAGGGGCTTATAGTGGAAGGGAAGGGAATCCCAGAAACCCCCAGTCAGCCTGCAGGCGATGTGAGACATGCAGCCCTATGTAGGGCGGACTCTACGTGGGGAGAGGAGGTCCTGCAGGCGCTGGAGACACTCACATAACCCAGATCCAGAAACTCGGCCTTGCTAGCCAAGTTGAGAAAGGAAGAGCAGATGACGAGGTGAACCTGTGAGGGGTGGGGGCATGCTCAGCGTCTGGGCTGAGGGCTGTGTCCAGCCCTACACAAACTCAACCTTACCTGTAGGGTGGGCAGCAAGGAGGCCAGGTGGCTCAGCTGTTCCTTGAAGGCTTTGTCTTTCTCTTCATATTGGCTGGGGGAGGGGCAGGCTAGGCTGCGTGGTCTCCAAGGGAGGGGGTGCGAGGCCCACCTGGAGGATCTTGGCATCTACAGCCCTGTCCCTTCACGTGTGTGTGTGTGTGTGTGTGTGTGTGTATCATTGTGTGCCTGTGTGGCAGGATGCATATGCACATGTATACAATGTATACATATACATTTGTAGGCCAGAGGTCAACATCGGGTGTCTTCCTTGATATCCTCCAATCCTGCTTTTTGAGACAGCATCTCACTGAACTCAGAGATCACCCATTGGCTAGGCTGTCTGGTCAGTGAGCCCCAGCGGTCATCTTGTCTCTGCTTCCCTGGGGTTGGAATTATAGCTATGGCCACCGCATTGTTTTAAACTGTGTACAGAAGGTGTGACTTTGGATCCTTGTGTTTCTGTGGCTTTTACTAACTGAGCCATTTTCTTAGCTCAGATTTTTGTTTTGTTTTGATTGTCGAAACAAAGTCTCATGTGGCCCAGTTGGTTTTGAACTAGCTGAATAGCGGAAGGTGGCTTTGAACTCCTGATCTGCCCACCTCTACCTTCCAAGAGCTACAATTACAGGCAGGCACCACCACAGTGGGCTTCCAGCTGTGGGTGTGTTCCCTGTTTCTTCTTTCTTCCTTCCTTCACTGGGAACACGATGCCCACTTTTGGTGGCAGCCATCTGTGTGTCCTCTCCTCCCCCCCCCCCCATTTCCCCCCCCCCCCGGTCTTCCCCCCCCAAAGGCTCAGAGCTGGAGGTTGAGGGCGGGGGCAGGGATTTTCCACCACTCACCTCTGCACAGTCTGCAGCAGCAGTGCTTTCCTCTCTGCCAATCTGTCCTGGGAGAGAGAGCCCACCACTGACCTGCCTACCTGCCTCTGCCATCCCCTACCATAATGCCTTGGGGCGTAGGCACAAGCAGCATGCTTAGCACAGGGCTCTACCATGTGGTTCAAAGCCTTCCTCCTTCCTGCATGGCACTGCCTGAGAGCCCAGGTGTTTCCACTGTCACCTCTCTGGTGCAGTCTTCTTACACCAGACTAGGATAGCCTCTGGTATCCTCCTGAACTCTCCGGGCAACTGTGATTAATGTCTAAAAGGCAATCTGACTTAACACCTGGCGCCACACTGTAAATTCCATGATGATACCTGGGAAGTTCCTGATCCCACCCCTCACCTGCATGCTGCCAAAGAGTGCGTGGATGGCTGCCTCCTCCTCGGCGGCACTGTGCCTCACCTCCTCCACCATGGCCTGGAGCAGCGCGATGGCCTCTTTTGTGGCTGTCTGCAGGGCCTTCACTGCCTGAGAACAGCAGGGGCTCAACTCCACTCCCCCGGGACCTCACAGCTCCCACCCCATCTTCAGCTCGTTGGTTCCCCGCTCTCACCAGCACCGCCTGCTCCAGCCGCTCGCAACCTTGCACATAAGCTGACTCCAGGTCCACACAGTGGGCCCGGCTCTCCCTGCCAGGAAGCAGCTAATAAGATCCGCTCGGTCCACGCTCTACCCATTCCCTGCCTGCTCCCTCTACCCACCCCTGCATGTCCCGAAAGCAGCGGATGCACAGCAGCGACTTCTTGTCGGTGGAAAACATGATGTAGGGCTCCGAATGCAGCGCTGGGGGTGGGGGCGGTGCAGTGGTAAGAGCCCAGCGACATGCCCGCCTGGTCCCCACCCCTGGCTAAGGTGTGCCTCACTTACTACACTTCTGGATCGTGTCGCGGCTGCGCTGGCCCAGGGCTACAATGTCGTGGCGCGCGAACATGCGCGCTCGGTGCGTCTCTTCGCGGCAGCGTGCACACAGGGGCTGCCCGCAGGTGTTGCAGAAGTACGTGGTCTCTGCGTCCTGGGGACCGAGAGCTGGCTCAGATGACCCTTTCTAGAGTTCTAAAACTCAACCCAGTACTAGAACCACAGCCATCGCGTGGGGTTGAATGCAACAATCCTAGCCCAGGCAAGGGGTCCGACTACACCCTGCTCCTTCCTCTAGTCCCCAGTAGCGGAACATTGATCGATTCACTTGTGTATGTGGGTGAGTGCCCAAGTGCCACGCCATGAGACTGGGTTCTGGGAATCAAACGGAAGTCTTGAAGGCAGCAAGTGTCCCCACCTGCTGTGCCATGTCCCTGACCCTCTTCACTGGGCTCTATTACACCCCAGAGTAAGATGTGTGTGTTGGGGGCTGGACGGATGGCTCAGGAGTTAAGGGCACTGGCTGCTCTTTCAGAGGACTTGGGTTCGATTCAGGATGCTCACAACCGTCTGGTAACCCATCCTAGAGGATCCGAAGCCCTCTTCTGGCTTCTGAGGACACCAAACACCCACTTGGTGCACAGACATATAGGCAGGCAAAACACCCATACACGTAAAATAAATAAAATTTTAAAAATGAGGGCACCTGAGCTAGGCCAGTGGGTATAGGGAGAGCAGGAGGGCTTAGAGAGGCAGTTCTCAGAGACCGGAGGCAGAAGTGTAGTGTAAAGCCTCTGAGGAGAACGCACAAGCATCAGGTCCCCTTGGTACTCTCAATAACGTTGGCACGGTGGTGTCCCCTTGCCCAGGCACCTAGTGTTGACTCCACAGGCAGGCCCACTTGGTCACCTTCCTTTCCCAGCTTGACAAAGTAGGTCAAATCACAAGCCCTGCCCCCTTCAGGCTCCCCAGATCCAGCATACCCCAACTCCCTACAGGAACCAACTGTGAATGGAAGCTGACACCTCAGTGTCTGACAGCAAGGTGCATGGTGGTGTGGGACCCAGGGACAGTGAAAGGAAGCAGTGGAGGGCAGACTACTCACAACCCGTCCCTCCACTCGGATATCTCTTCGGCCATCTGGAGTGAGAACTCAGTGGGGAAGGGCGTACATAAGCACCCTCAGGGGCATCGGGGCAGCCCCAGGGCTAAGAGTCCAGAGCTTGGAGTGTAGTGACCATAGCTATGGCTGTGATCCATCTACTTCTCTTAAAAATTTTTATTTTGGGGGCTGGAGAGATGGCTCAGTGGTTAAGAGCACTGACTGCTCTTCCAGAGGTCCTGAGTTCAAATCCCAGCAACCACATGGTGGCTCACAACCATCTGTAATGGGATCTGATGCCCTCTTCTAATGTGTCTGAAGACAGCTACAGTGTACTTACATACATGAAATAAATAAAATCTTTTCTTTTAAATTTTTTTATTTTTTTAATAAATAAAATCTTTTTTAAAAAATTATTTTTATTTCATGTGCTTTGGTGTTTTTTCCTGAATGTATGCCTGTGTCGAGGTGTTGTATCCCCTGGAACTAGAGTTACAGACAGTTGTGAGCTGCCATGTGTGAGCTGGGAATTGAACCCAGGACCTCTGGAAGAACCGCCAGTGCTCTTCACGGCTGAGCCGTTAGCTCTCAAGGCTTACTTGTCATTTATTTTTAAACTATCCGTGTGCAGGTGCACACGTGCGGGAGTGTGCATGTGGAGGTGAGGGACAAGCAGAATCAAGTCAGCAAGTATTTTCGCCCACGAATCCAGCTGGCCCAATATTGGTTTTCTTTCTCTCTTTTTAAAAAGGATTTTCTTTTATTTGCCTGGATGTGTGTCTGCGTACCATGTGCATGCCTGGTGCCCTTGGAAGCTGGGAGGGTAACTGATTCTCCTAGGACTGGAGTTACAGACAGTTGTGAGCCACCATGTGGGTGCCGGCAATTGAGCCCTAGTCCTCTGGAAAAGTAGCCATTGTCCTAACCACTCCTGCCCTGAAGCTTCTCACTCTTCACATTGGCAGTCAAGACCATTTCCTCATGGCCCCGCCCCCTGCCTTGTCTGTCATCTTGACTTCTGGGCTAAGCTTTTTCAGTGCTAGTTTGAGGTGTGTACTCCTTCTGAGCTTCTCTTCTGCTCTAGGGCATCAAACCTCTACACACCACTGCATAAGGGCCTGGTGCCTTCAGTTCCCTGCTGTCAGTCCAGCTACGTCCAGCTGCAAACAATGTCAGCTTTAGCTACCTCCATGTGCTTAAGTAGAATATCATCAGGGGTCCTCTAGGCCTGGGATCTGAGCCACTGCTTCTGCGATAGCTCATTACTCCACCCTGACTTGGGGAGCCTAAAGTTAGCTCTCTCTAACCTGAATGGCCTCATCTCCAGCTCCTATCTGTACTGTATGTTGGCTCAAGACATTTTTTTTTTCTTTCTGGATCTTGCTGTCTCCACCAGTGTGAATGATGGGGGCATGGCTGGAGTCCAAGGGATCCCAGAGAGTGGCTGGAGACATCACCAATGGATCAGTGTTGTGCATTTTTAGGGTATTTTTTGACATGCAATAAGTGTTAGGGACCATGTAATCTGGCACCCACCGCCTTCTGCTCCCTCACCTGCTGGCTGCACTCCAGATCACAGTTGGCACAGTGCATGGTCTCCACGCCATCCCCAGAGCTATCCACCAGGAACTGCAGCAGCCGGTCCACTGGCGGGAGGCCACTGGGACCCTTCACCAGGGTCTGGTGCCTGCAGAAAGGCTACAGCCAAGATCTGGACACTCTTGTAGGAATCTCTCCTCACTACCCTTCACAGTCCAGACAGGAGCTAAAAATAGCAGTATCAGGGTAGTGGGGTCTGATGTAAATACAGCAGTCAGCTTGTCCTGACTGCCCAGTGACTGTGTAAGCCTGTCATATGATAATAGGAATAGCTACCCAGTAGACCTCTTATCTCAGTGGGACATTCTGAGCACCCCTACCTCTCCCTCCAGCCCTACCCTGGCCCCCTGACTC
Organism: Rhynchomys soricoides; assembly: GCA_019843965.1. Lineage (NCBI taxonomy): Eukaryota > Metazoa > Chordata > Mammalia > Rodentia > Muridae > Rhynchomys > Rhynchomys soricoides. The sequence goes on from JADRCH010000164.1 coordinate 1,982,954, forward strand.
TGGGAAGCTTGTGGTAAGGGTCACCTAACTACCTCCGTTTACCTAACTAAGCTATAAAGGGGTTTTGGTAGTGATAATTCCATTTATGATAACAGATTGTTCCCACCTCTTCTGCCCAGGCTCAGAACCTCACCGTCTACACCTAGGCCCTCCACCAGGACCAGGGAAAACTTCATCCTCTCTGGGTTTGGAGCACTTACTGGCACAGAGGACAGGATAGGCGGCCATCGGTGGCCCGGCCACGCAAGCAGCCAGCGCAGAAGTCGTGGAAACAGTCCAGCAGGCACGGGCGCTCATACTGTGCGTGGCACAGCGGACACACGAGTGGATGGCCACTGGCAGCATCCAGGGCACCTAGGCCCTCTAGAGGCGCAAAAATTGCTCCAGACATTTATGGGGAAGAACAGGACAGCGGCTGAGATTCCTGGAGCCCTGGTCACAACCCTCTTACCTGGGCCTCCTGGTTACGACTTAGCCAATAGCTTTAGGATGCTGGAATGCGAAGCCGGTAACGGGAGGGGGCAGGACTGATTGGGGCCCAGGCCACCTACCTCTTCCATAGTCCCTCTGCTGTGGCTCTCCAGGGAAGTGGTTAGCCCTAGAAGGTCAGGTTGCCAGATTGGGCAGTGCTTCCTCCCTTCGTCACTTCTCCCACCTTCTCTCCCTTTGCAATTCTCCGCCCTATGTCCTCTGGGTGACCCGGAGTGAGATTGAGGTTCCTTCCGCAGAGTGTTGCTGCTTTGCAGAGTTAGGTCCAGAACCAAACTGGTGCTGATTCATAGTCTCACCGCTCCATCCAGCGCCCGGAAGCAGCGAAAAATACATGCATGCTGAGGGTCCCAGACTACACTAGACTTCGCGTGAGATTGGAGCGCAGAGGCGGGGGACACCGGGTCCCGATCAGATCTTCAGCCAGCGGGACAAAGCCTTCCTGGCTAAGGTGGAACTCTAGCTAAGGACCTGAGAGGGAACTGTGGGTCTTCGCAGCTCCATTTTCTCCATGGCCGGCTGGGGGCTCCAGAGAGCAGCAGACGGTCCAAAATCTCTAGGGTTGGGATGAGGGTGCGCCTTGGAGTCCCTAGGTCTGGCTAAGCTGGGAGTGGTGTTCACCAGTTACTGACCTCTCTAAGCTGGTCTCCAGGTGATGGGATGGGACGTGTATGGATTAACACCTGCGCAATGCCCCGTGTTCACAGAGGTGTGGGTTTGGGTGGGAGGTTGGGACCAAAGGATTCCTCCACCCTGCTCTGTTCATCCACCGGCCTCTACCCTGGGGGGATGTTCTCAGTTTTCGGCTTTCTATGTCACATTTTCCTAAGCACCCGAGGCAGCTCATTTTTCATAAATCAAATCCAGGGCTTGACCCCAGAAGTCTTATTCACTTGTTAGAAAAAAACCAGGATATAGCTCAGCGGCGGCTGGGCTTTAAAATACGGAGCCAGAGTTTGCCAGAAGGCAGTAAATTCTATGTGGGATTACCAGTTCTCTTTCCTGAAAGACTCTATTATGTTATTTATAGTGTGCACGTGTGCATGTGAGTGGGTCTGGGGAGAGCACAAGGCAACTTGCAGAAGTCTGTTCTCTGTCTTGGGGTGGAACTCAGATCGGCAGGCCTGGCAGCAAGTGCTGTTACCTGCTGAGCCATCCTGCGGGCACTACCCGCAACCTTCCCAGCTCTGGATGACTTTTGCTCTGAGGGATAATTCAGTGTTAAAATAGCAATTAAAGAGTTAATGCTTAGAAGCCAGGGCACTTTCTTTAAACTAGTCTTGGTTACTTTGTTCCTGATACTAATGTTAGTAAAAAAAAAGTTACCTCTAGTATGTGGGGAAACCTGGTACAAGGAAGGAGAGAGGGAGGGAAGGAGAGGACTGAGTGTATGCTTTGTTAGGAGTGGCCCAACAGTTCCCCATGTTCAAAAAGATATCTTTATGTTTTTTTAAAAAAGATTTATTTGTTTACTATATGTAAGTACCCTGTAGCTGTCTTCAGACACACCAGAAGAGGGCATCAGATTTCATTACGGATGGTTGTGAGCCATCATGTGGTTGCTGGGATTTGAACTTATGACCTTTGGAAGAGCAGTTGGCATTCTTAACTGCTGAGCCATCTCTCCAGCCCCCAATATGTTTTTTTAAAATATATATATATATATATTCACTATCTTCAGACACCCCAGAAGAGGGCATCGGATCCCATTACAGATGGTTGTGAGCCACCATGTGGTTGCTGGGAATTGAACTCAGGACCTCTGGAAGAGCAGTCAGTGCTCTTAACCACTGAGACATCTCTCCAGCCTTATATTTTTCATTTTATGTATATGAGTGTTTTGCCTGCATTCATGGCTGGGCACCAAATGCATGCGGTGCTGGTGGATACCAGAAGAGGGAGTCAGATACCCTGGAACTGGAGTTACAGATGGTTGTGAGCCACCATGTGGGTGGGTGCTGGAGCCCCTCCCCCATCCTCTGCAAAAGCACTCTTTTTTTTTGTTTGTTTGTTTGTTTTTTCCGAGACAGGGTTTCTCTGTGTAGCCCTGGCTGTCCTGGAACTCACTCTGTAGACCAGGCTGGCCTCGAACTCAGAAATCCGCCTGCCTCTGCCTCCCGAGTGCTGGGATTAAAGGCGTGCGCCACCACTGCCCGGCTGCAAAAGCACTCTTAACCTCTATTTTTCCAGCTCAGTTTTTGCTTTGGAGACAGGCTCTCACTATGGAGTCCAGGCTGCCCTCAAACGTTGGCTCCTCCTGCCTCTACCTGCTGAGTGCTGGAATTATAGGTGTCGAATGGCCATGCAGACACTGGATATTGTTCTTGAGCTCAATGTTTCTTTAATCCATGCATTTATGTATTAAATGAGCACCTACTGTGGGCTGGATACTGTACCTGGCATTGGAACATAAAAGGAAACACACCAGTCATGGTTAACTGAATATGCAAATAAACCCATCAATGACAGACTGGGTTAAATTGTAATATTATGCTGGGCGGTGGTGGCGCACGCCTTTAATCCCAGCACTCAGGAGGCAGAGGCAAGTGGATTTCTGAGTTAGAGGCCAGCCTGGTCTACAGAGTGAGTTCCAGGACAGCCAGGGCTACACAGAGAAACCCTGTCTCAAAAAAACAAAAATAAATAAATAAATAAATAAATAAATAAATAATTGTAATATTATTTACTATGGGGAATGTGAGGAAGAGCAGGGGCAGAGCAGGGCTCCAGGCCACACTAATGTGTGGGGAGCAGAGGAGAATACTGAACTTGAGACTTTGGAGGAAAGAGAACATTTCAAGCAGAGGTAACAGCAAGTGCAAGTTCCCAAGCCTTGGAATAAATTAAAAGACCAGAGTGGATGAAGATGAAGTTGAAGTACCAGGTAAGATGAGACCCTGGAGGATCCTGGGTACTGGAAGGCCTGGTGACAAGCCCAGCAAGGAGCGGGGAAGGGTGAGAGGTCTCAGGTCAGGACGAGAGATTCAGGAGGAGAAGGATGGAGAACTGCCATGGTGCTTAGCAGAGGTGGTCAGGTGACCTTGATAGGTGTCTGATCCCAGTGCATTCAGGGTAAGAATGAGGGCCAAGCTCAAAGCCATCTTTCCCACCAACATGCGCTCTGTGGATGAGGGGGGCAGAGGGGCAGCCAACTGCAGGGACATCAGGGTCCTGAGCTAGGAAATGTTCAGAGTTTTTTGGGGGGAAGGGAGCAGTGCAGGATGAATGGAGTCCTCTTCCCCATGAGGAGGGGCTACAGACACCTCTTCTGAAGCAGCAGGCAGAGGCAACGGCTGGAGTACCCACAGTCTCTTTGGGTGCCAAGGGGAGCCGTTAACTGTGAGAGTTTGTCAAATCAGCCATGCTCTAGTCAGGAGACCCCACACTACTCCTGCGGTCAAGTCCTAGTGAACTCTGGAAATAAGGTAAGTCTGGGCTGGTGAGATGGCTCAGAAGATGGAGATGCTTGCTGCCAACTTGGATGACCTGAGCTTTACACACAGACACAAAGACACAGACAGACACACAGACACATACTCACACACAGACACAGACACATAGACACACTCACACACATACACTCACAGACACACAGAGACACACACATACAGAGATACACACAGAGACGCATTCACACACAAACACACACATACACAGACAGATACACACACAGAGACACACAGACATACACATATACACGTGGAGACACACACAGAGACACACACCCACACCCCTTTTTTTTTTAACTTGAAAAGGGGAAGGATGTTCAGTGGTTAGCTCTTCATCCAGAGGAGTTGTTCTGTTCCTGGCACCTACATCAGGTGGTTTATAAATGACTGTAACTCCAGCTCTGAGCATCCAATGCCCTCCAAGAGCACACACACATACCATTCCCTATCCACAGAATTAAAAAAAAAAAAAATGCTGTCAGACCCTGTCTTGAAAAACACATATATATACATACATATACATATACATATACATATACATATACATATACATATATATATATATATATGCTGTCAGGTGGCGGTGGTACACAATCCCAGCTCTTGGGAGGCAAAGGCAGGCGGATTTCTGAGTTCGAGGCCAGCCTGCTCTACAGAGTGAGTTCCAGGACAGCCAGGGCTATACAGAGAAACCCTGTTTCAAAAAACCAAAAATAAAAATAAAAATAAAAGATAAAATAAAAGCGAAGTTCAAGATGCATTTAATATTCTAAACCTTTTAAAAACCAGAGCCCCAGAGCAGCCATGGTACAGAGGAGCTCAGCCCTTGTAGCCTGAAGGCCGATGGGGGAATTCAGCGAGTGTAAAATGTGAAGACAGTCAGATCACTTTCCCACCTAACAAACGGCTGGGTCTGGTTTTCTCGCCTTTCTTCCTCTGGGAGCCACTCTCTCCATTAGGTTACATTCCAGGAAAAAACAAGATGGATAAACATCTTTAAGATAGGCTCCAAAAGTATCCCCCCAGGCAGAGTGAGCCTTGAAGGTCAGGTCACCTTACCCCTGAGGAAAATTGCCTGGAGCAGGAGTCACCTCGAGGGAACTGATTGCTTTTTAACTAAGACAGCGGTGGCTTCCCCAGTCCCTCACAGAACCAGACAGTGATGCTACCCAGTCAGCCCACTGGCCTGACAGATCAGCTGCTCTGTGAGCTGTGAGCCCCCAGCCCCCTGCTGCCTCTCTGGTCTTCTGATTATAGATGGACTTGGATTCACTCGATCCCTTTATCTATCCAAAGAAGCCATGTTGATTAAATTGTGTTTATTATTTGTCTTTTTTTGCTAGCACATTGGACAGGTGAGTGTCTAGGCTCTTGGGACTCCTGGGGCTGAGGGCCTTTTACCTAAATTTCTCTCTCTGTCTCTCTCTCTCTCACTCACACACACACACACACAAAACGTTGCTAAGCTAGGGGCTGAGTTCTCTTTTTCCCTAAGACAAGCTGGCCCTAAATTTGTAGTAATCCTCCTGCCTCAGCTTCCGGGGTGCCTCCATTACAGACATAAGCCACCATCCACAACCCGCTTTTGTCTGTTTCCCCACCCTCACCTCCCCCACCCCCGGTTTTTCAAGACAGAGTTTCTCTGTGTAGCCCTGGCTGTCCTGGAACTCACTCTGTAGACCAGGCTGGCCTCGAACTCCAGAAATCCGCCTGCCTCTGCCTCCCAAGTGCTGGGATTAAAGGCGTGCACCCCCACTGCCCTGCCTTGTCTGTGGTTTTTAACAGAAAATTTAAGGGATTCCTTTTTTTTTTTCAAGGCTGTTAAGATGGCTCAGAAGGTAAAGATACTTGCTTCGGAGCCAGACAACCCGAGTTTGGATCTCCAGGGCTCTCTCTCACAGTGGGAGGGGAGGACACTAGATAGTGCTCTCCACCTCTACACATGAGCGGGGTATGCCACCTCCACCAAAAAATAAATAAAATCATTTTTAAAAAAGACTTATTTATTTTATTTATATACGTACATTTTTAGCTGTCTTCAGACACCCCAGAAGAGGGCATCAGATCCCATTACAGATGGTTATGAGCCACTATGTGGTTGCTGGGAATTGAACTCAGGACCTCTGGAAGAGCAGCCAGTGCTCTTAACCACTGAGCCATCTCTCCAGCCCACTAAATTTTTTTAAAAGTTTTTTTTCAGAGCTAGTCAGATGGCTCAGCACGTAAGGGCAATTGCCACCCAACCTGATGACATGACTTCTTGGGAAGGGTGACTCCTATAAGTACACCGTAGCATGTAGAAGCATTTGTAACTATTCTGGAGTATGTGCCTTCTTCCAGCCACAGGCTTGATGGACACCATAGCCCTCTAAAGAGCTGAGACTCAGACGTGTGAGGAGGGTTATCTGGAGGTTCTGAGGGAGAAGGAAGAGCTGTTTCTGCAAGTATTGGAATAACTGAATACCAATGCTGCTTCTGGAATGTTCCAACTGCCCCTGACAAAATGAAGCAAGAGTGGGTAACGCCAATAGAGCAAGGAGGAAGCAAAGCCATTTCTTCTAGAACTTAATTGTTGGTGGCTGCCAAAGCAGAAAGGTTTGTAGCATCACAAAGCCAAGAACAGCAGGCTGCCCCTGGGTACGTTGGTTCATGCCTGTAACCTCAGAATTTGGTAGAATGAGGCAGGAGAACTGCTGAGTCTAAGGCCAGCGTGGGCTATGGAATGATACGGAGTGGGGCTCTGTCTCAACCACACCAAACCAAAACGAAGGTAACCAAACCGAGAGAAAACAGCAGGCGACTATAAAACCTGATTAGCAAGCACAGACACTGACTTTAACCTGACCAATCAGCATGTGTTTCCTCCAAAGATTGTAAGACAAAGCCGGGCTTTTACGGAATCCAGGTAACAGAACTGGACGGTGTGGTCACAGTTCAGGATCCTAGAGGGATCATGTCAAGGAGCTGTACACCTAGGATGGAAAATCCTCATTACACACATGTGGTTGATGAGCATCATCAGTAAGGTGCTAAATGCTGCTGAACCGGACCCTACATTGACCAGATCTGGGTGGTCCTGAAAAGCTGGCGGCGGCTTTATGGAACTGGGGAACTAGAAGGCTCCAGCTTGAACTTAAGGGCTCAAACTGGAGCGTGCTCCTGGGGGCAGAAGGAAGGCTAGTCACAAGGTTGGTATAATCTTCCAAGCTGGGCGTTTTCCATAGAATGAAGAAATAGGATACAACTCCTCACCACCACCACCACCACCACCTTTTTTTGGAGGGGTGTGGCTATGTACTTTGGCTGGCCTGGATGGAACTCACTGTTGTTGATACTGTAGCCCAGGCTGGTCTCAAACCAGCTACGTTCTAGAGGCGTCCTCCTGCCTCTGCCTCCGGAGTGGTGGGATTACAGGCATAGAGCCACCAGGCCTGGCTGACTTTGGGGCTTCTAAATTTCTCTGTGGTCAAAAAGGGATTGCCCCAGTCTCCTTAAGATACTGTGTTCGATTCTTATCCGGCCAGCTGGTGGTGATTTGTTTAGGGTTCGTTCGTCTTAATTCTTCAAGACTTTCAAAAGTCTTTATTTCTAACCCCTTTATTTCTCTTTGGACTCGTCCAGTCTCCCTCAGTCATTTGCAGTGGGACAGCCCATCTGACTCCTCCCTTTCCCGACAGCCGTCTTCCCTCAGGGAAAAGCAATAGATGCCCGAGCGCTACTTAGGTGGCGGGGAAGGGCGATCGAGAGACAAGGGCTGATCGATTGAAGTTGCCTGGCTCCTTGCGTGCCCTGTGCGCTGCGGGCTTTTCGCGCCTGCGTAGTGTGCCCCCCTCCCTTTCTGCCTCCTCTGCCGCCATGGCGCCTGTGGTTAGTATGGCTCCGCGTGCGGCCGCGGCTCTGTGAGAAGCACGTGGGCCTGGTGGGCCGGCTCGGACTCAGGCTCGCGTGGGGCACTGCGTCCTGCAGCGACAGGCTGGAGTGGCCTGGCAAGAGGGGCGGAGGGAGCCGGGGCCGCGGCCGGGTCCAGCACGTTGTGGGCGGAGGAGGCCGCGGCTCGACGCGGTGCGGGAGAGCCGGGAGAGCTCGGGGTGGTGGATCGGGCTCCTGCTAGGGGCCCGCGTGAGCTTAGAGGCTGCGGGATATCACCGAAGCCCGAGTCCAGCCCCGAGCTCCGGGCAGCGGGCCCGATGACTTGGGCGAGGGGCGGGGAAGACGGATGTGACCTGCCACCCCGGGCAGCCGAGTGGAAATGGCCCTCCACCTGGTGGCCGGGTTTCAGGGACAAGCCTTGTGCTTGAGGAGGCTTCTAGCACCTCTCGAGGAAACTGCTTTTATTAGGGTGCAGCAGTGTACAGTTCCTGGCGTTGGGCGAAGAAGGCCCGATTCCATTCTCTGGGCTGAGGCTAGGCTATGCGGCACTTTCGTGTCAGGCTGTTCTTGGAGATGGCTCTACTTGGACGAAGTGGTTTTAGGTGGTGCTTTTGTTTTGTAGTTGGGGCTCTTAAGGCGTATTTCCAGTGATCCTCCGTCTTTCCACCTTGGCTTTCAAATGCTCCCGTGCATTTGTGTGCATTTTGGGTTACAATCTTGTTGGGAGTTTCTGGGGCCCATCGTGGGTAGGAGCTTTTACTGATCTGTCCTTTTCTCTGGGCTGTAAAAGCAGTCATTTTGGTTGATAGTGGGAAGACACGTTGGGTAGAACAGTTTTGTAGTAACTGAAAGGTTGATTCAGTGCAAGTTGTCAACGGTCTCTTGAACATGAAGGGAGATGGTGTGCTTTGCATGAACTGCAAAACTTAAGTGGCAGCAGTCCAGGTGAATTTTTAGAAGTTTCAGGGGTCTGTAGAGAGACGATTGGTGGATGTTAACTTTGTTAAAGTCAACTGGACCCTCCTAGGTGTAGTTTGGAAGTCTAAGTCACCGGTTAAGCCAGTCAAGCTGAAAATGGTTGACCACAGTCTTTGAAGTTGGCATGGAAGTCAGACTATTGTATGATCCCTCTGCCATTCCTGAGAGGGTCTGGGGTGTGGGGAATAGATGCTAGGGAGGCCGACGGAGTGCTCTGGTCTGAAGACAAGAGGCCTAGGATAGATTTCACACTAAACTTGCAGCTTGCACTTACAAGAAAATAGAGGTGTGTTTCTTGGAGGGAAAACACACCTTATTGTGGTTCATGTGCTGATGGACCTTAATGCTTGTGAAGACTGGTGTGTCTGAAGAGGTTGATTGGGACAAGAGGGCACTCCTGAAGGGAACCTGTCTCCATCTCCTTGGGTTTGTATTTGTAAGGATTTTTATGCCTCTGACATGATTGTGCGTGCGTGCGTGCGTGCGTAGCGGACTACCTGAGGCTTCATCCGTGTTCTCTGTATACTCCTAGAAAAAGCTTGTGGCGAAGGGGGGCAAAAAAAAGAAGCAGGTTTTGAAGTTCACCCTTGACTGCACTCACCCTGTAGAAGATGGAATCATGGACGCTGCCAATTTTGTAAGTAACTTTCTGCTGCTCTGCTCTGGGCTGGTGCAGTGGGGATCCTGTCGGGGAGCAGTGGGCTCTATGGGAGGTGTGGTGGGGATCCCGGGGAATGGCTTGTTGGGCAGTCAGTCCCATTAGGAATTTGTTGCTGAGTCTCTTGAGCTAAGAGTATGTATAATGGCAGGCTGTGACATACAGGTGACAGCCATACAGGTGACAGCCATACAGGTGACAGACAGCTGTTCAGCCTTTTTCTAATAGTTTCCAGAGATGACCTTAGCCACAATCAGGCGAACTCCATGGGTCTGTATAGGCCCCTTGCACCATTTGGTGTGTATAGGCAGCCTCAGGCAGATGGTAGCAGCTCACCACAGCGTTGATGCCCGAGTGGGTTTGCTTTAACCTACTTATTTGGGATAGGGTGGGTTTGTTTTTCCCCACACTCTATCTCTGAGGCTCCTCTCTCATTTAAAAAAGTTTTTAGAGATTTTTATCTTTAAAATTTTGTGTCTGTATGTTTGCTGCATGTATGTCTCCGCCGTGTGTGTGCAGTGCCCATGGAGGGCCAGGGCACTGAATCCTCTGGAACTGGAGTTAACGGTGGTTAGCGGAGAACTGAACCCTGTTCCTCAAAAGAGTAACAGGTTCTCAACCTCTTACCCTCTGCAGCCCTGCGCTGACTTTTCTTTTCCCCTTTGTTTGACTCTAAACCCCGGTGTTCCCCTAATTAGAATTATTGGGTCTCTGCCGCCCCATTTTGGCTCTGGAGACTGAGGCCTTTGGATGTGAACATCTCCTATGTCCACATTGTTTTTCACATTCTAGAAGGTTAAGTGTTGTTAAGAACAATCATTCCAAAAAATTTGAAAATTTATAGGGATAACTTACAGCCATTAATATTAAATACAAATGGAATTAGCCTTGTGGCTACTAACCTTGTCAGATGTGCCTCAGTTGGCTCCTAATTTCTTTATCCAATGTCTTGTATGTGGCTTTGGTCCTGCATGTTGGTTTCTTTTTTCTTAATTAAAAATTTTCATGATTACTTTTTTTTTTTTTTTTTGACGTGCGTGTAGTGGCACACACCTTTACCCCAGCACTTGGGGGACAGGGGCAGGTGGATTTCTTGTGAGTTTTGAGGCCAGCCTGGTCTACTTAATGAGATATACACATGTGTGCCTTATGTCCTTAGAAGCCAGAGGAGGACGCCAGATCCCCTAGAATGGAGTTACAGATGGCTGTGTGCTGCCTGTGGGTGCTGGGAAACGAACTCAGATCTTCTAGAAGAATGGCAGCCTCTCCAGCCCTTGGTGTCTCCTTTCTGTTGGGCATTTGTTTGTTGGCCCTGCCTGGTGTTACCACAAACCACTCCATACCACATTCATCTCTGATAAAGACTTCCCTTCTAGAAGACTTCAGTAAAGTTCGGATTTGTCTTCTGATTACCCTGCTCCAGCATAGTTCATAATAGCCTTGCACTGGAGTTTTAAAAAGAACTGCAGATACTTTGTTTTTATTGTCTTGGGAGTTAGCTCAGGCTCTCCTTAAGTGAGCATTCTCAGCTGTCACCGAGCTGTCTCCAGTCCCTACAACTGTAGTTCTGAGCTGAGAGGGACTTCGTCTCATTGCAGTGGCAACAGAACAAAACAAAAAGTCCCTTTTGGACGGAAGTCCCTGCAGCCTGAGGTGAATGGCTTGCCTTGGCTCACATGGTGCTTTGCAAAGTGTGTCTGGGCTCATGGGTCCCTGTCGCTTCTGCGGTACCATGCAGGTGACTCCAGGCAGGTCTGTAATTGTTTTGTCTGTGTTTGTCTTTGGTCTTTACTAGGCGAAGATTCACTTTCTCTGCTAGTGCTAAGAACCATGCTCCATGCTCCTTAGGCTCAGAAGTTGCTTGCCGCTTTGCATGTTCATCTTCAAGTTTGATTTTTGGTTTCCATTTATTCTTGACCCCTTTTGCTTGGTTTTTACGTTGACATCAGGATCTCAATATGTTGTCCTGGCTTACTCTTTACACTCTGACCATGAATGTGCTGCCCTCTAAGCCTTCTGTGGGGGCACATTTAATCCTGCATGGAACCAGTCAGGAATGTTTGTGCCAGGGCACCATCTTCAGATTGCATGAGGTTATGTTGAAATAATGCCGCCACAGATTAGCCTTGTGAGCTTGATGTCCTAAGTCTGTTCCTTGGAGCCTGTTTAGAGGAGGACCCCCAAAGTTGTCATCTTGTAGTTAGACACATGGCACACGCACTCACATACATGATGGGTACATGCATACACACACATGTTGAAGACTGGAGATTTTAAAGAGCTCTGTGGGTTAGTGTTGGGAGAAAGTCTGAACTGGTCGGCCTTGAGACAGGGAAAGCCACACTCTCATTGGTTGGTTTCTGCAGGAGCAGTTCCTCCAGGAGAGAATCAAGGTGAACGGGAAAGCTGGCAATCTTGGTGGAGGGGTTGTGACCATTGAGCGGAGCAAGAGCAAGATCACTGTCACTTCCGAGGTGCCTTTCTCCAAAAGGTATGAGGGGGGTGTTCCCTCTGCTGTGCTGTGTCTGGGCAGTGAGTGAGCATGTGTGAGCAGATTGATTGTTACTCACGTGCATGTATGCTCGGGTGCTCTCCAACTAGAGTTGCCCAGTGTAGGTGCTGGGATCTGAACTCTGATCCTCTAAAGAGTGGTGTGTGCTTCGCTGCCTGAACCTTCTTGCCAGGTCTGTGAAGTGTTTGTTTATTTGTGGTTATTTCTAAATTTTGCAGGATTTCAGGCTGTGAAAGGGACACAGATTTTGCCTGTGTTCTGTTAATTTTTTTTGTTTGTTATTCTGTTTGAGACCAGGGTGGCCTAGAACTCAGAGAGTGTTCTGTGGCCTCTGCCTCCCTGGTGCTAGGATTAAAGGGGTGTGCCACCGTGCCCGGCTATTAAATTGTTGCCTTCCATTGCTGTTAGATCACGGTGGTGACAGCCCCCTCCCTGTCCCGTGTAGCTTTGACCGGTTTTTGACTCACATGTTAGCTGAGATTGGCCCTATTTCCTGAGCTGGGGTCACAGGTGTATGCCACCACACTTGGATAAGAGCATTCATGTTTAATTCTAGTTGTTTCTTGTAAGTGCTCCTGTGGCGTTGAGAGCTCTGGTGCCATCATGGATGGGGGTGTGACTGATACTTTGCCCCTGATGTATGAGGATTCAGGTGTGAACCGTGATGTGAGTGCTGCCTCAGGGCTGCGGCTTCAGAGCTCACTGGGAACAGATGGCGGCTGGCTGGGATGGGTAGGTGGGCTGTGCCAACCAGTGCCTGTCCTGGTGGGCCAGTGACTTCTTTTTCCTGACACACCCTGGTCTCCGGCAAGTTCTCTTTGCTCAGTGCAGGAGGGAAGGGGCTGTGCTTGGGCTGTAGTTTTCTTTTCCTTTGGATTTTGGAGGTGTTCTCTCTGGCTTAGGCCTGTCCTCACAAGCTGTTCCCACTTTAGTCTCCCATAGCAAGGTGGCTTCCTTCCTTCCGACTGAGGAGTCAAGCACAAGGCTCTGTACATGGTGGTCATGGAGTTAGTTCAAGGCAGTCTGGAGAAGTTGCCTTGAGAATTTGGGTTGTGGCTCAGGCAGGCCTTGAACTTAGCATTCTTCCTACTTCTCTTTCCGGAGTGATGGGACCACTGGCTGTGTCCCCTGTCTGCTTACTGCTTTCTTGATGATAATGTTATTTTCTAAAAAATCCAAGAGTGTTCCCAAGTCTAGGACATCTTTTTTTTCTTGTCTTTGACCCTGTTTTACTGTGACTTTTGAAACTATGTGAAGTTTTGATTTAAGTTCTTCAAAGTATTGTCTGGAAAAACAATAACACAACAGCCTGTTTTTTATGTAGCCCAGGCTGTCCTCAGACTGACGATCCTCTCAAGTACTGAGATGGAACGCATGTGCTATCGCAGTTGGCAGTTACCTGCTTATCTGCAGGGAAGACTGGGCAGAGCTGAACCCTGTGGAGTGCTTTGGACTGCCAGTGAAGATGCTGGTTAATACGGGTCCTTGTTGGTGTTCACCTGCACACCTGTGTCAATTTCCCCAAGAGTATAGAGAGAGTGGGCTTTGTTTGTTTTTGAGACAAGGTTTCTCTGTGTAGTCCTGACTGTCCTAGAACTTGCTCTGTCCAACAAGCTAGTATCAAACTCAGAGAGATCCTCCTGCCTCTGCCTCCCAAGTGCTGGCATTAAAGGTGTGTGCCACCACCACCCAGCAAAAAGCAGGCATCTTTGAGGCCTGTTTTGTAGTGGGAGAAACTGAGGTGTGGTGAGCTGGATTTGCCCAGTTTCCTCTTTGCGGCACCGAGAATAGCCAGCTGTCAGGATCTCACCTCATGGGGCCTTCAGTAGTCTGGTGGTAAACGGGCTTGTGGAACAGCAGCAAAGGTAGCAGATGAACGGGCTTGTGGGAACAGCAGCAAAGGTAGCAGATGAACGGGCTTGTGAAGCAGCAGCAAAGGTAGCAGGTAGATTTTGAAAAATTGTAGGGTGGCAGAGAGCAGCTCAGCTGTGGGGGTGCTTGTCCTGCACCCTGGGTTTGACCACAGCAGAGGAGGAGAATCCTCAAGACTCACTGAAGACAAGACAGACAGTAAGCTCGTAGCCTCAGGCTGAGCTGGGCCAGCCTGGGTAACAAGTGGGATCCATCTCATAACAAGAGTGTCTGGGTGGCACATGATGTACCCATGGGTTGGGCAATAGCCATCCCATCAAAGATATCAGGGGACACAGTGTTGGTAAAGCAGCCTGGACAGCTTCGGTCTGCACCTCAGGGAGGCTTGTGGAATGCAGAAGTGCTTGGAGTTGGTTGGAAGCTTGATGGTTCCCAGCAGAGCTGTAAGGCATGTGCACCTCGGCTCACCTGTGTGATCGTTCTCTCGTGGTCACTACAGACCATTTCTAGGTGTCTGCTGATCTGTTCTCACTTTGATTGCCAATTTAGGGATGTGTGATAGACGCTTGCCTTGTTAGAGCACTGGCTTGGGTGTCCTTGGTCTGGAAAACATCTTAACATTGTTTTCAATGTGTTTCATGAAGTTTAAGTGTTGCAGAAAGTCCCCCATCTAGTGTAGGTCTTGTGCTTTCTCCGCAGGTATTTGAAATATCTCACCAAAAAATATTTGAAGAAGAATAACCTCCGAGACTGGCTGCGTGTTGTCGCCAACAGCAAAGAGAGTTACGAGCTGCGTTACTTCCAGATTAACCAGGATGAAGAGGAAGAGGAGGATGAGGATTAAGACACATTGGTCTGCAATGTTTTGTATTAATTCATAAATAAAATTTAGGAACAAAACCCGGTGGTTTATCCTTGCATCTCTGCAGTGTGGATTGGACAGGGACAGGGAAATGACAGGGACTGGGCTTTAACTGGGCTGCTGCTCATTTGTATATAGACTCTTCTGTTCAGAAATTTCAGTTCTCTAGTAGTAATGCCGAGCAGAAGAACCAGGCTAAGGGGCTACATCTGACACTGAGCAAGTAGACGAGGGGCTGGGTTGGTTACTCCGGCCAGCCCGAGTCGTAAAGAGCCTGTTGGTTGGTTGTATCTCGTGCCTGTCTCAAAGGAGGGTTTGGGGTACAGTGTGGTGCTCCTCAGTAGAAGCAAACAGGCGATTTCTTTGTGTGATTTTTTTTTTTATTATTATTTTCTAGGACAATGGCAGCCAGTAAGACAGGTTTCAGGGACATTTGTCTCCAGGTCTGAACACAAGTTGCTCACTGTTGTGTGTACTAACCTTCTTCCTACTGAAATAAGAGGGGGTCTTTCAGTATTACTGCTGCATTTTCTTCCCTTTATTAAAGGATCTGTAAGTATGCTTTAGGTGGCTCTCTATTATCTGTGAGTCAGAGGTTAACAAGGGCTTGTAGTGAGAACAAAACCAAAGCCCATGGCTTGTGCAAGTCTTTGCAATAAGCCGTCTAGCCTCCAGCAGAGGGCGAGGAAGACAGCTTCCAGATGTTCCCAGTAGAGGGAGCCCTTCCACGCCCAGGCCTCGAGGGGACTCCAGTACTGGTGGAGGAGGGTGTTTGATGGGAAGATACGGAAGTTGCTGCTTCCCAAGCTGTCACAACTGGGCGTTGTAGTCTGGGACCGCAGCCTAGTGTAGAACTCTTGCTAATGTGCCCCATCATTTCATCTCCATCACTGCAGAAATCAGTCCCAAGATGTGTGTACCTGCAGGGTACTGGGCACGGAAGAAGGCTATGTGGGGTTTTCTTGCCACTGTGTGCGTGGCTGGGGAACCTGGCAGGCGGGGTGACTCTGAAAGGCAGAAGAGAGTTCCCAACACCATACGGTGCTCCTCTGGTCAAAAACTGCAGAAGCATCTGCTTGTTTTCTAGTAACAGTCTGCAGTGCTTAAAGGGCTCGCTTACGGCTGGTGGCCACACCTGAGGCCTGGGCATCAAATGTCCATGTTCTGCCGGGCCTCCAAGTGAGCCTGTGGTCCTTGGATCAGTTTAAGCTGTTGAGGCTTTGCAGTCCCTCTGTGGCAAAGGCTCCAGCCTTTTCTATTTCTATGCAAATTTCTTGAAGCAGAACTGTTACTATTTTTCTCCTCTGCCCTTGGAAGAGACGCTTCCTTCCAACTTCAGGTGCAGCCCCTGGTGGTGATTAGCGGTCTTAAGTTTGTGACTTGGGTTTGCATTTGTTACGGTTGGTGTACCATGTGGTGGTTTTTAGTTTGGCTGTAAAAAAAAAAAAAATCAACATTAGGTTGGTTAGCGTATGCTTCTAAAAGATGGTCCCTGATTTTGAAATTTGTAATAAAATGGAAACTCACTGGTTTTTATACCTTTCTAACTCTTGTATTTGAATGTTGATCACTTTTTGTATTAAAGTGGCTGACATGGCTACTGTCACTGTGCAAGACTTTTCTTCTAATACTTTACGAAACCTGTTAAACCTTCTTCTCACTGCTTAGTTGCATCGGGCACAGAGAAAAGTGTCTCCCGTCTCTCTGATCTCGCCTCTGTACAGCTGAGCCTCCTTGAGGTTGGCTGGAGTTGACTGAGCCTGGAGAATTGCCTTTCAACTGGCTTTTTCTGATGGACAACAAGGAGGGAACTTGAATTCTATTAGACCTGCCATAGCAGCTGTTCCCAGGCTGTCTCCTTTATGTCTGTCTGGCCTTGTGCCTTACCTGTCTTTATCGGAAATGTTGGCACAGAACACCGGAGTTTTAAGCTCTGACTTCAGTTCACGGAAGTCATGAGACGGTACTGGCACAGGTTGCGGTTGCTCCACGTGCCCTCCCCTCCCTTGAGAGTGGGTGCAGCCCAGTAAGTATGTACGGAAGGTCTTCCTCCTTCTAATGTGTACCTCCAGGAGCCCTCCCCCCAGTCCCTCACCTGCCATTTGTAACTTTCTCCCTAGCAGGAGCTAAGCAGTTCAAGGCACAGGTTTCTCTGCTGGTGCCTTGGCAGAGGTGCTGAGAGCCAGCTCTGACCAGACACCTCTAAGCTGGCTGGGGTGCTTAGCCTTTTGAGCTGAGCTGAGCGGGGCACAATTTAAAGTCACAGAGCCTAAGAGTTAGTATGGACGACAGCTGTGTGGCCCCTTGGAGTGAATGAAGCAAACAGGGACCTGAGGGTGTTGGTCTCTTAAGAGGTCACTGCTGGGATGGGGGTGGTGGTCGTCAGTTCTTATGCACACAGCTGGTTGGTGGCAGAAGCTTCATTGTAGGGGACCCCATTGGCTGAACCATAGCAATTGTCCTGATTGGGGGTTAACCTGGAAGTCGCTTGGGAAGAAGGGGGTGGTGGTGGTAGTGGTGGTGGTGGTGGTGTAGACTGGTTGTTGGCTGTCTGCTATTTCCATAAGGCTGCAGGTGGAGGGGGCTAAGAAGTTGGCTCAACCGGAAAAGTGCCACACAAGCATGAGGACCTGAATTAGGATTCTTAATACCCACATATGGTACGGTGCTTTGTTCCATAATCCCAGTGCTGGAAAGGCAGAGTCAGGATCTCTGGGACTTACAGTCCAGCTGATTAGCAAGCTCCAGATCCAGTGTGAGACCCTGTTCCAAAAGAGGGGGCGGGGACCTGGAGACCATAGTTAGGAGCACTGGCTGCTCTTTGAGAGCACCTGGCTTCACTTCCCAGTGTCTGTGTGGCCACTCATAAGCATCTGTAACTCTACTAGTCTGGCGTCTGTGGGCACTGCATGCCTGGAGGCAAAACACATAAATCTTAATAATGCCGGGCAGTGGTGGTGCACGCCTTTAATCCCAGCACTCAGGAAGCAGAGGCAGGAGGATCTCTGTGAATCTGAGGCCAGCCTGATCTACAGAGAGTTCTAGGACAGCCAAGGCTACACAGAGAAACCCTGTCTTGGAAAAATAAAAAATGAGGTTGTGTGTGTGTCTGTGTGTCTGTGTGTGCGCGCGCGCATGCATGCTTGCTCACTCGTGCTAACGAGATGGCTCAGCAAACAGGTACTTGCCCTCAAACCCGAGCAAATGAATTTGGTCACTAGAACACATACGGTGGAAAAGGACAGACTTCCATTAAGTGGTGCTCTGGCCTCCACGTGAGCACCAAAGCATGCTTGTGCCCCCTTCCCTAAATAAAAGGCAGTAAGGAAATAAGGTAGAGAGCCAACTGAGGATTGAGGAAGCCTCTGCTGACTCTGGTTTCCACCCATAAAAACACACACACTGAGGGCTGTCCTAAATGATGCCAAGACACTGCTGCTGTTTGCCTGAGGCTGCCTAATCCAGCCACGTGTGTCTAGTGTGCTGCTCCCTAGCCAGAGTCCAGGCAGCGACGCTCAAATGCTTTAGGCTGACTACTGTCCTCAATTAAGGACCATTGCTCCAGGCTTCTCTTTCTGAGAAGTTCTGATCTTCCTCTCCATGTCAGGTAGTCTGGATGAGATCCACTTCTTTAGACAAAGATGTCCAATCTGAGCTAGGCCTTGGTGTCGACAGAGGGACACTGACCTTCCTTCCACCCACAGGACAGCTGGCCATCCTGAGTGTTTGTATCCTGCTGAGTGGAAGATGCCCAGCAGTTTTGATCTCTAGGCACAGGCTATCCACTGCTCTCAGAGTCCGGTATCAGGAAGTGGCTGTTGGTGAGGAGACAGATAGTTGAAGTTGCTATCTCTAGACAGTTCCTGGGGGGGGTGTTCACACAGCATGCAGGAGGGGACCAGCTATTTCAGTTGTCCAGAAACTGTTTCAAATTTCATAAAATGCCCCATTAACTGGGGGCTGGAGAGATGGCTCAGTGGTTAAGAGCACTGACTGCTCTTCCAGAGGTCCTGAGTTCAACTCCCAGCAACCACATGGTGGCTCACAACCATCTGTAATGGGATCTGATGCCCTCTTCTGGTGTGTCTGAAGACAGCAACAGTGTATTCACATACATGAAATAAATAAATCTTTAAAAAAATGTTTAAAAAATTTTCCATAACAGATTAAAAATAATTTTATTTTTGAATTGTCACCAAAGTGTAATTACAAGCCACATGATCAGCAAACACATGACTCTTGTCTCCTGATAGTAATCTTAATGAGGACTGGTCTCCACAACTGCAGCTTACAGAATGCTTACCTTTTGGTGATTGCTTTTAAACATCAGACATCCTGGGTCCATTGTCATGAAAACGTACATTTAATAGCTTAACAAGGGGTGTCCTTTAAAAACTACTGGAGATTTGCAGTTTATAAGTGCACGAAAGCTCATGCGCAGGCACACACACACACACACACACAGAGAGCGAGAGAGCGAGAGAGCGAGAGAGAGAGAGAGAGAGAGAGAGAGAGCATGCACACAGGCATTTTCCCCTACCAGTTTGAATCTTTGGTCATTAGCTCATGCTACCCCAGTGCAGTCACCAGGAAAGCATCCTGAGATCCCATCTTGACCCTAATTTGCTGCAAACTAAACAGGTGGAGCTATTCTTGAAAGATCTTGACTTTCTTAGCCTGGCCTTGGGAATCAGAGCCAGGGTTAATGGTGTATGTGTGCATCTTCATGCCTGTGCACATGTGTGGGGATGGAGGAGGCTTTCTGGTGTTGAGAAATATGTCACATGGGACAGGGACCTGTGAAAAGGTTTAATGCTCAACAACAGAGGGGTCTTGGGGGCTGGTAATGGAGGGTGGGCATATTCGATTGAGCTTGGGATCTTCTTCCCTGGACCCTTAGCAGTCAGGGGTACAAGTAGTTTGAAGAGAGTTAGCAAGCCCTCCCGGAGGTCGGGGGAGGGGATGCAGACTCAAGCTTCAGCAGTCTGAGGCTCCCCCAGACCCCCTTCCCTGAAGGAAACAGCCCAGGGAACTGTCTGGATCCTTAGCCACCTTCCTCCTGCTGCCTGGTCCTTTTGCCTTGTTCTGGGGACATCTACTATCCAGGGAGGTGTAAAAGTGATCTGTGATACAGAGGAAGAGTCCTGCCTGTCCATCCTGGGAGGCTGGGCAGACCTGGGAAGAAAAGGTTTTCTTTGGGGTGTCCCCACAATTTGTACAGCATGAGAAGAAAGCTTTGGCATAGCTCTTGGGACCCCTACCAACTGCCTTGGGGCAGCCTGGTGAGTGCAGCCACCTCCAGAGGTCTTGTCTTGTCCTGAGGACACTCAAACTGGTACAGATCATGTGATTCCCCACAGGTGCTAAGACAGGGAAATCCGTCCTGGTGACAGCTCTGGACACTGGAAGCTGTTGGTCTATATGGTGTGAGTGCTCAGCTCAGGCCTGTGCTCCTACGCTCTCTGGTCGCCTGTCCCTGCCGGCAGTGAGGTCCACTCGCTCACCATCTGGCCAGAAGCACCACATGAGGATGACCGGCACTTTAGAGGACTTGGTGGGACTGGAGAGCTGGCGACCTCCTGCTGGGCCCCCACAACTTCTGTGCTCTTAAAGTTGTTGTGAGACTTGGCTGCACCAGGCTGAAAGCTCTCATTTAAAATTCTAGTCTTGCTCCTCAGGGTTCCCTCATCCAGCCTCACCTGTAACAAACAGGGCTGGCAGCCACCAACCTTCTGCTAGGCGACAGGTGTCCTGAGTGGCAGTCCAGGGCACAGACCATACAGAGCCCCAGGAACCTGGATGTTTGAGCTGAACACAGCCCAGTTTTGGAAAGAGGGCATGTGTGTGTGTGTGTGTGGGGTGTGTGTGTGTGTGTGAGAAGCCACTTTTTTTTTTTTTTTTGATAAATCATGCCCACTGTCACCAGAGTGACCCTTAAGTGTGGGACACATTTTCTTGGACTTCTCCTTTGAAAGGGGTAACCGGAAACCGAGGTGGGGTGAGTCCACTGTGTAAAAGGCTAGTGGGGGGGCCCAAGTGCCTTTGCCAGCAGGGTGGCGACCGCTGGCCCTGCCTGGGGTGTGCGCGGGGAGCACCGCCTGGACTGCCCCTGCGCCCAGGCGGGCCATCGAGCCCCCGCAGCCAGCTCGGCCCGTCGTGTCTCGGATCGGGCGGGCGCCTCGACGGCACCCAGCACCCGCCCCCCACCGCGCGCTCATCGAGCTGCCCAAGACTAGTCCCCCCAACTTGTTCTCCGCTGTTAACTAGTCGCGCTGGCGGAACGATGGGATGGGGTTGCCACAGCAACCAGACTGGACGTCACAATCCGGGCATGTGTGCCGCCCCCCCGCCGTGCCGCCGTGCCGCGGGCGCTGCCGCCGCCACCCTCGGCCGGCTGCGGGACTCGCGCTGCGGGGCGCGGTGGGCGGAGCGGCCGGGGCTTGGCGGGTGCGGACAGAAGCGGCCGGGAGCTTGCGGGGTCGACACGGGGGGGGTGGAGGTTTGGGGGGCGGGGGGGCCCGGCGGCCGCCATCTTCTCGCCGAGACCACCTCGCCCGCCGCGCGGGTCCGTCCGGCAGCGCACGGGTTAAGGCTGGCACCGCGCCCGGCGGGAGGGGGGCGCCCACCTCCCCTCCCCCCCGCGCCGGGCATGCGGGGCCCGCTGGGCACCGAGGAGGAGCTGCCGCGGCTGTTCGCGGAGGAGATGGAGAACGAGGAGGAGATGTCAGGTGAGGGGGCGCAGAGACCTGGCGGCCCGGGACGCGGGAGGGGCGCCGGGCTGCGGGCTGCGCTCCCGCCCTGCTGGCGCCGCGCTGGCCAAGGGCGCGGGGCCGGGCGAGCGCCAGGGCGCGGCGC
>JADRCH010000164.1:2018723-2104950 GCA_019843965.1 Rhynchomys soricoides
GTCACCATCTCTCTACTCTGGGTGACTGGTGTTCTCTCTCTCTCTCTCTCTCTCCTTCCTTTTCCCCCCTGGGTCGCCACCTCTCTACTCTGGGTGGTTTGTTTCTTGCTCCTGTATCCTGCAGATGACCCTCACTACCTCTCCTCTGAGGTCATGTGAGTCTGGTGCATGGGACCGACTACTGTCTCAACTTGGATTTCGTCAGTGGGTAGGGATTAGGCTTCAGCTAACCATGTTCTCCCCCTGTCCCCACTACAGCAGAAGTCCCTTCTCTTTTGGGGGTGACATGGAGCTAATTAGCTACTTTTTAAATGACCCCAGGCCCTAAGCCCACCTTGCCTCCTCTTGGAATTTAATTAAAAAGATGTGTATGTGGTGTGTGCACTTGAGTGTGGGGGTGTACACAAATGTGGAGGTTGGAGGGAGACACGATGCCTCCTCTGTCACTCTCTGCCTTGTTGCCTTTAGACAGGATTTCTTACTGGACTGTAAAATTCCACAGTCTGGCTAGGCAGGGTGGCTAGCTCTCCTCCAACGCCGGGGTTAGAGGCATGCTCAGCCATGTCTGGCTTCGGCCTTTAATTCTTGAAGTCAATGAGGGACTTTGGGATTCACAGCAACTTCTGGAAAACCCACGTATACAGTGGGCTTTGCATCCTGATTGCCCTATTGATCTAAGTTGGGCGTGTGTATTGATTTCCTGCACAGAACTGGGTAGGGGAAGTGGTGTAGTCTTGTATACCTCATTAAGAGAGAATCCTGTCACCAGGCGATGGTGGCTCATGCCTTTCATCTCAGTACCTGGGAGGCAGAAGCAGGCAGGTCTCTGTGAGTCTGAGGCAAGCCTGGACTACAGAGCAAGTTCTAGGGCAGCCAGGGATACAGAGAAAACCTATCTTTGAAAAAACATAGCAAAACAAAACACACAAAAAGAGGGATTTTATCAAACCCATGACCGATTACTATGCTAACTCTATGGGACCCGTGTCTCTTATTGTCTTAATTCGAGAGTCACATCTGAGCTGTACTTGAACCTCTGGGGGCCCAGATAGGCTTTATTCAGCTTGGCCTCTCTGTTGGGCCCTAGCCCTCCTTACCCAGCTAGCTATGATGTTGGTGTCCCAAGAGGCCACTTCTCTCCCAGGTTAGTAAGGACAGCATATTAGAGACTTGCTTTAACTGATTGGGTCCAGGGCTGGGTGGTTATTATCCCTTCTTACAGAAGAGGGAAGGAAAAGTCAGAGAGGGGAGGTGACCTGTGCCATCCACCAGAGCCGACATGACTGTTGTCACTTGGCTTAGGACTGTGGTCACATGACTGTGATGGAGCATGTGGTGGTGTAGGGGTCTCATGGCCTGCCTTTGGCTCTGTGTCCTTGTTTCTGGCTGAGAGAAACTGAAGGTGACCCTCTCCCTTCCAACTCCTGCAGAAGAAGAAGACGGTGGCCTTGAAGGCTTTGAGGAGTTTTTCCCTGCAGAGCCCGTGAGCCTTCCCAAGAAGAAGCCGAAGAAGCTGAAAGAGAGCAAGTCCAAAGGGAAGAGGAAGAAGAAAGAGGTCCGGCAAATTTGGGGCGGGGCGGGGGGGGGCGGGGGCCGGGGGGGGGGCTGGGGCCTGGGCGGGTCTTGTTGGGCTGGGACCTTGAATTGCATAGAATGGTGATGTCATGCAGAAATGCCCCTGGGATGGAAATAGCATGTTCTGTTTCCTTCTGCCCAGAGCTGGGACAGTGAAATGTCCCTGGCCATCTCTGTTACCTCACACAGTAGCCACGGCCTGCCCTGTGGCTGCAGTGCAGCCTGCCATCTCCCAGGCTGCTCTGTAGGAGCCTCTGTCTCCTTAGTGAATCCCACCAAAAGCAGCGAAAGTCAGAGAAACACAGGGAGGTTCAGGTGAGAGGACCAGCTGTGTGTAAGGGTTGTGCTCACGCCTGGTGACACAAATGCTCCTGTTCTTCCTGGTTCTGGTGGTTCTGATAGGAGCAGCTGGGACTCAAGGCTGAAGAGGTGAGGTGGCATGCTTACTGACATGATGCTCCCGTGTGTGCCTCAT
Organism: Rhynchomys soricoides; assembly: GCA_019843965.1. Taxonomy (NCBI): domain Eukaryota; kingdom Metazoa; phylum Chordata; class Mammalia; order Rodentia; family Muridae; genus Rhynchomys; species Rhynchomys soricoides. The sequence continues at coordinate 2,020,774 of JADRCH010000164.1, forward strand.
ACTGAGGCTCTTCATCTCTGGGATCATCCTTAGACATGTTTGGTGTGGGGAAACTGAGGCAAGCATGTAGCTTAAAGTCTTTCCCATTTGGGACCAGACTCTGGTGTGTTGTGTCTCTCACCTCCCATATCTCTGGGCGGCCTTGCTAGAAGGGCAGGTTATATACTTCTTATAAAGGAGGGAGAGTGGAGGAGCTCAGAGGCCCACCGAAGACAGCGATGGCCTCGTGCTCGTCCCTCAGTAAACCTGAGTCACTGCAAGGCTTTGAGCTGGTTTTCCTGGGGCTCCAGAATGTAGGCCCGGTGCATGGAGAGAAAATGATGATGCAGGATAGGTGGGAGCCACTGCCCACCCAGGTCTCAACTCTGTTCTCTTCCAACTGGGTCCTCGTCTGACATGTTCCCAGAAAGTGAGGGACGGCCATGGGGAGGATCAAGGACATCTGAGGGACCCGAAGCCTGTGTGTTTTCTCCTCTTGTCTCAGTGTCTTGTCTAGGGGTGTGAGCAGAGCCCAACCTGAGGGTTCCTTTAGCGATGCATGGCGACTCCCTGGGCTAAGTTCTTCAGTGTCCCCTTCTAGCCAACCCCAACTTGTGTGTGTGTGTACATGCATATGTGTATGTATGTGTGTTTGTGTGTACATGTGTGTGTTAATGTGTGTGCACATGCATGTGTGTGAGTGTGTGTGTATGTATGTGTGCGTGTGTGTATCACCCTTTGTTCTTCTGGAGTCTCTTTGACCCTTCAGCTGGCTCTACACCTGCCTGAAGACTGTCTCTCTGAAGACTGTCTCTCTGAAGTCTAGGACTGATGTCTTCCCTGAACACCCCACCCCTTAACGCAAGGCAAGTCTGTAGCTGTCTCCAGCATAAAGGAAGGGAGGAAGCGGCTTGTTCTCTATGTTCTAAGATCTCCTCCAAGGCGCCAGGAAGCTCTGTGTCCCATTATACAGATGAGGAAGTGGAGGAGGTGATAGGAACCAGCTCCTTTGACATGCACCCCCCACCCCCAATCTTTCACTACAGCCACTGCCTCCTACTGATAATGCCCCATGGGCCTGCAGATCTCTCCATGCCTGAGCGGTGGATAAGCTCTGGACTGTAAAGCCCCAGGCTTTGGGGTCCTCTGGTCTTGGGGCTCATGGCAGAGGACAGGGGCTCCCTGGCTTGCTCTCAAATGTCAGGCCATAGGCTGGGACCATGTCAGCTGTAAACCCCAACAGGAGTTCCCAGGGCTCCATTCTAAGCATTCTGTCTTTTCCTTCCTCCTTCCCGGGCACAGGGTTGCCATGACTCTGGTAGGAAGGAGACTTTACCGGCCAAGGAAAGTAAAGTCACAGGAAATCTTTGCCCAGTGGCTTGGGTCTCTTGGCCTCTTTTCCTGAGGACGTGGTTGGATTTATTTTCTGTCTTCCTCTGGTTTGGTCTTCAGTCGCGCACACGGGCTCTTCCTCCTGCCTGTGTGCTTCGTTTCTCTGCTGTATTAATCTCTCTCTACTTCATCCCCCCCTCCCCATTCCTCCGTTCTCTCTTTCAGTCTCTCCTCTGCCCCGGTTGTCACTCCTTAAGATGTAATACTGTTTCTTTAAAAGTGTGGGACATGGAGGTTTCAGAGGATGATCACCAGAGGTGACCCTTGGGCCAGGGGTGCTTTCTTCTCTTTTTCCATTCTGCAGCTTGGCTGTCTCTCACCAGCTGCAGGATCAGGGGATGGGGGTGGCGGTAGGGAGCATGCTATTTACAAAGAGGAAGATCCGTCTGCCCGCCCACGCACCCACCCGGCAGCCCTGGATTACGGGTGTGGGAATCTCCTTCCTCCCCCGACCCGACCGCTGCATCCCCCACCAGGTGACTCGTCCAGGCGCCGAGGAGCCGGAGCAGGTGGGCTCTAAGGCAGTGGTTTGGGTGGGGGTGGGTAGGTGGGCGCACAGGCAAGCAGCAAGGTTTCTAATTTACATAAAATAACTGGGCTGCAGCCCGAACCTGAGCATATGTAGATGAAGCTCCCTGTCAGACCCGGAGCTCAGGAGGGAGAACTGATTTCAACCTGTGCTGCAGCGGTTGCCATGGTAACCAATTATTCAGTGCTAAATTATAACTGTTTATAACACTGGTGAATGGGAGGCTCAGATTTCATTCTCTCTCTCTCTCTCTCTCTCTGAAGGACCCCAAATCGAGCATGACCAACTCCCTGAGTTCAAATACTGTTTTTTTGTTTTTAAAATTTTTTTTTTTCAGGAGACATGATGTGGGTGCTGGGCATAGAAGGGAGGGGGGGAATCGAGACAGGAGGCATGGATCGGGGAGGGAGAAGGGTTGTGTTGGACTCGCTGCTTGGGGTCTCCACCAGTCACGGGTGTGCCGAGAGACCCCTTTGCTTCCACCTGGGTGTGGCATCTGAAGTGCTTTATCTGTGTCCCGATTGACCTTAACAGTCACACCCATGAAGGACGGTGCCAAGGTCAAAGGCCCAACTGTCATCCTGGTTTCCACAACCCTGTGCTTTGGTTGCTCTCAGACCTCAGGTCTGGGGTTGGCTGGTGAACTGTGTAAGAGGTTTACTGGTTGGTGGGCCCCCCCCCCCGCCTCATCCCTAGTAAGTGTCTTATTTAAAAAGGGGTCTCGCTAGCTGGCTGGTGGTTCTTGGTCAGTTTTCCCTTCTCTCTAACGACTTTGCTCTCCCAGGTCCTGTGGACAGCTCCTCTGTGGATGCTTTTTTGGATTTACTTGGAGCTTTACCTCCAAGATGTTTTTATGATGTGTGTCAGGCAGAGAAGGAAGCCCAGTAGAGGAAGTGTGGGAACAGCTGGTCCAGGTTCTGTTGGAATTCATCCTGCACTCCACTGTGGTGTGCAGGCATAGCTGTGGGGGTGAAGAGGCAGTGCAGGGGAGAAGAGAGGTGGGCTTATCATTGCTGTGCATAGGCTGCTGCTGCTGCTGCTTTCTGCAGCCACCTCAGTCTGCTGGAGGCGCCTTCCCACCTCCCTCCTGCCCTCTTCTCTCAGCTCCCTTTGGCTCTAAGCTGTGCTGGCCACTTCTAGTGTCCCCTGAACCCCGGGTACAGCAGTGTCAGCTATCAGGCAACAGTTGTTTACCCATGACCCATGTGGCTGGCTTTGGTCCGGTCCCAGGGAAAAAATGTCAGTGTTATTAGCATTTGAGGGTGTTGCCTTCTTGTATCAGGAGTAAATGGCATCTGTGGTTCTGAATGCAGACTGGTCTGGTCTAAGTTCCCTGACGATCAATTGGCTCTCCCAAGTTACCCCAGTCTCTGAGCATGGCTATCCACACCAATGCCTCTGTGTGCACAGTCTCCCTGGTTCTTCTCACCACTGTGCAGATCAGAGAGTTTACGTTCAGGTGGTTACAATGGCTTAAACATGTCCCAGGCTAGCAAGGACCCATGGGCAGGCCATGCAAGTATTCACCCTGGGTCTTTTGGCCCTAACTCCGGTGGAGTCTATGAATTTCCCTCTCTAGGGCCGGTTGCAGCTGCTGTCTGTGGTGCTGAAGCATATGGTGCTCTCAGATCTCTTGGACATAGTCTGGAGGAGCTGGCTGGTCTCTGGCACCTTGGGGGAAAGGAATGTCCCCATCTAAATTCCATTGGGAACTGTAGCTATGTTACTGACGGGTGTGGGAGCTGGGAGTTGCCCTTTGGGTCCAGGGCAGAGTCAGGGAAAGCAAGGATGACTTGGTGATCCGTTAGCAGGTGACAGGTTTAGTCTTCTATGAGGGAGACTGACCTGAGCTTCCAGGAGACCCTATGGATGGGGTCGTCCTAGCTGGACTTCAGGGAGGATTTCAGTGACATGTTCGACATCTGCTAATTGATGGGATGTGCTTAATTGAAAATTCTCTACTGGGGCAGGCAAGAGAATGCCTCAGGGTCCCCCAAGATTGTCCAGGCAGGCCCTGTTGCCCCTTCTTCCCTGGGCCTTCCAGCATCTCCTTTCCCCCTCTCCCCTCACTCCTGTCTTTGCTCACCTGAAAAATATCTCAAAAAAAAAAAAAAAAAAAAAGACAAGTCCCGAACTGGTAATCATAGTGACAGTGCCAGCCTGTCCCTGCAGACCCCTGTAGAAGAGGACAGGGCTAAACTGGGCAAACCATTTCCTTCCAGGGATGCTATCTTGCTGGTGTGTAAGCTATGACTGTAAACACCCTCATCTCCATTTAAATGGGCCATTTTCTGCCCATACTGACAGGAAACACAATCCAGTCAATCTCAAGGGCTGCCTGATTTACCTTTTCTACGGTGGAGTGGCTGTCCTGGAGGCAGGCTTGTATGGTGGCTGCCTCTGGAGAGCTGGCCTCTGTGCACTTGCTCCATCGGTGCAACTCCTGTTTTCAACTTTTCTTGGATACTTTGGTTTTTGACTTTGGTCATCACGGCCTCTACCAGGAGTTCCTGGGGTGCAGTGGTGTTATGCTCCCGAAATCCACTCTGACCCAAACAGAAGCGGACACTCTACCTGCTTGGGGAAGTCTGGTTCCACTGTAGATCACCTCGCCATCTGTCTGTCACCTCTGCTCATGTTCCTTCACTGGTGAAGAAAGTTGGTGACCGAGTAACTTAACCAGGCCTTGCTGCCCCAGGTCTCTGGCATTCCGGGGTGTCCGGTACCCTCACCATCCCCCTTTCATCTCCAGGGGAGCAATGATGAGCTGTCGGAAAATGAGGAGGATCTGGAAGAGAAGTCGGAGAGTGAAGGTAGCGACTACTCCCCCACCAAGAAGAAGAAGAAGAAACTGAAGGAGAAAAAGGAGAAGAAGGCCAAGCGGAGAAAGAGGGATGAGGAGGAGGAGGAGAATGATGGCGGAGGTTTGAAGGTAACCCCCGGGGTGGGCCAGGCAGGAAGATGGAGGTGAGCTCAGAGCCCGGGTCAGGGAGGCCGTACGGAGCTCTGTGTGCACGTGCACACACGCGGATGTCTGACCCAGATCATGAGGGGCCTGTGGTCAGAAGTCTCAGTGACACAGGGGAAACGTAGGGGCTTGTGGTAGCAACAGTGTGGTGTCTTGCTGACAGATTAGGGCTGCTCTTGGCAATAGCTTGCCCACCCGAGCGTGCAGCTGTTTCTGGAGAGAATGATAGTGTGAACTCAAGTTTGGGGTTGGGACCTCTTGCTTGGAGCAATCTGGAGAGATAAAACAACAAATGGGATCTTTCCACTTAGCATCTGCCAGACAGCCCTGAGTGGCCAGCTCTGCCTGGGTGCTTGGTGCACTCTGCAGTTATGCCCACGTGGGTGTCCCTCTAATCTCTCAATGAACTTGGAGCTGCATGGCTATGGCTGTAAAGATGGGTCTGGCTGTCCTTTGGCATGAGCACCTTCGTCACAAGCGTGGAAAGCAAGTCAAGGCATTGCAATTGAACTGAGGCTGACCCCTGGGTTGTGAGGTGTGGCTGAGCGACCCTGTGTCACTAGGAATCATTTGTGAGCTACACTGTGAGCCACACTGTGGCATCGTAAATATTAACACAGTCACCGTTGGGTGACAGAAGGCTACTCATGATTGAAGACTGGAGTGCTTGTGGGGAACATTGCTTTCTTGGGGGTGTCCTGAGCCATTAGTCACTGGTGGGTGTGCTGTGAATCAGCTATGACTGGAATAGCTATGAGGACAGTTTTGAGACATTAACTTTCGTTTAGATTACTGGTGACATCATCATCTGCTCGCTTCTGTGTTTCCTCCATGTTTCTCAGGAATGGCTGGGTGTGTCTATAAAGCAGGTTGGCAATAGGAGGGTGTCTCTCGTGGAACCAAGTTCCTAAGCCCTCTTGCTTTGCAGGCCAATTCCAAGGAGTGAATTTTCACGAGCTGGGTGAAAGCCCCTTTCAAGGGGACTTGAGGGGTCAGGGCAGATGGGGTTCTGTGTGACATTTTCTGGTGTTCCCCCAAGACTGCAAACTTTTCTTTCTCTTCCTCCTTGGATGGGGGTCAGTGTGTCCTGGCGGGTCCAGAACTGTGCCCATTGCTTAATGGATGGAAGATAACTTGGAAGAGGCAGGATACAAGGGGAGAGGAAGGTGTCTGGGTCACATAGTAACAGTCACTAACATATTCATCCTAGCTGATTCTCTGTGAATTAATTTGTCCACGTCTCGCTGATGGTATCTGGCAGAGCCATGGTTAGAACTGACCTACAGGGAGGCTGGAGGGAAGGCTCAGTGCATAAGAGCGATGGCTGCTCTTCCAGAGGACCTGGGTTCAATTCCCAGCACCCAAAGGTGGCTCAGAATAATAACTCTAGTTTGGGGGGGTGGGAGGAATCTGACACCCTTTTCTGCCTCCACTGGCACCCAGATATATATGTAAACAAGATATTCATACATATAAACAGAAATAAATTAATAGCAAACACCCTTAGGTCCATCAGTTGGGAGGTAGAGGCAGGAGGATCTCTCTGAGTTTGAGGCCAGCCTGGTCTACATAGCAAGTTCCAGGACAGCCAGGGCTATGTAGAGAGACCAATAAATAACAACAACCCCCCCCCCCAAAACAAAACCAGCACTTCCCATGATCCCCACCCCATAATCACCCTGTTAAGCTCTTTTTCACAGTTTTTAACAGCACATCTTGGAAGTGGCTGAGAGACTCTTTCAGCTCTGCTCCTCACTGGGCCACTGCTTCAGTCCTGTCTGTCTGTCTGTCTCAGAGCTTCTCTCTTAGCAGAGTGGCCTGTCCTCCTCCCATCTACTTTCTGGAGGAATGTGTGTGATCTATCCCCAGTCTCAGCTTTAAAGCTCAGCGTCGTCCTGTGAGCTGGAATCTGAGACATGCCACTGGTGGGGTTGTCAGGATAGGGTGGATATGGCTTTCGGTGTCCCAGGGGTGGGTGAGAAGGGCCCATGCCTCTGACCCCGCCTCTGGCTATGTCTCTACAGGAGCCCAAGTCCTCTGGACAGCTCATGGCTGAGTGGGGCCTTGACGATGTTGACTACCTGTTCTCTGAGGATGACTACCACACACTGACCAACTACAAAGCCTTCAGCCAGTTCCTTCGGTGGGCCAGGGGCTGGCTGCTGCGGCTGGGTGACCGTGAGGGTTGTGCTTACCTGAGGGCTAGCAGAACAACCCCTGACCTGGGAAGGGCTTGGAGTCAGGGCTCCTTTGTTTTAGCATAGCAGATGGTTCTCTCACAGTACCCCCGAGAAAACCTTTTGTGGGGAATGGCCTGCTATAGGCCCATCTCCGGTCTGCAGCTTAAATGTAAAGACTCTGGGAGTCAGGAGTATGTTGGGTTTCCCTGCCATTACTGGGTTAGCCACACCTCGCAGGTATGAGAGAAAGGATGGTCTTCCCTCAATTTCCTGTCTCTCTCCCACAGGCCGCTTATTGCCAAGAAGAACCCGAAGATCCCCATGTCCAAAATGATGACTGTCCTGGGGGCCAAGTGGCGAGAATTCAGTGCCAACAACCCGTTTAAGGGTAGCTCAGCAGCAGCAGCTGCGGCGGCCGTGGCTGCGGCTGTGGAGACGGTGACCATTGCTCCTCCATTGGCCATCAGTCCCCAGCAAGTGCCCCAGCCTCTGCCCGTACGCAAGGCCAAGACCAAAGAGGGCAAGGGTAAGGCCATGGTGACTGGGCACCAGCCCTGTCTGGCAGCTCTGCCCCTCCAGATCCTGCAGGGTGGTTAGGGGCTGTCTGTACTGAGGACTCAGTGTTTTACCTGACCCTGGACTGACTTGCCTTCTCACAGCTTCTGCCCTGTCTCCTGTTGGGGAGGGTGGATCTTGGGGAGTTAACATCTGACCCTCCATCCCCACTGTGGGCACAGAGGTGGGAGCCCACAGGATGGAGCTGCCCCAGCTCTTGTCTTACACAAGTTTGAGGCAGTCTTGGGTTAGTCTGCTGATCGTCTCCTGTGAACTCCTTCTATATCAGGGCCTCTCTGTGTCAAGTCCCCACAGAGGGACCTCATGAGAGTGTGAGTGACCAGGGCTGGAAGGACAGGGAGGAGACCTAGGTCCAGTCTGACCCAGGCAAGCAGAGCCTTTTGTTTAGGAGGGACAGTCTGCAGCCTGGGTGGAGGTTCTGGCTTCTGAGACTGGGGACACCCAGTGGGGGCATTAACACTATGTCTTCTTAGTGCTCTGATGTGGGGTTTGATGGGCTGAGAGGAGCCTGGGGACCCCTGTGTGAGCCCACAGAGTTTTGGTGTGGGACAATGCTTAGTATTGTGCCTGACCCCCCCATTTCTTGTCTCAGGGAGTACCTGGTCGGTGAGTGCCATAGGACAGGTGCTCCATCCCCCCCATCCCCCGGCCCCATGTCCAGTCTATCTTACTTCTCCCTGCCCAGAAGCTACTGCAGAACTGTTGACTCCCTGAGCTGCCTGTTCAGAGTTCAAAAGATTGAAATAGCTTTACTGTGGAATGCTCTGAGTGCAGCTGGGTTCCCATTGGGACCCATGGCCATGGGATATAGCCAGAGGATAACTGAGCAAGACTACCTGGCCAGGGCGTGGATCCTACCATCAGGCACCATTCCCTAGATGGCACATCTGTCGCTGTGCCGCTAGTGGTACACACATGGGTTGCAGCCTTGTAGCTCACGGTGATAGGAAAGTTGGGAGTGGCAGCCATGGTTTGGGATGCTTGTGGGCTGGCTTTTGGATCCAGGTGGGTAGTAGTGTTTCCAAAGCTGGCCATGCAAGTATGGAAGTCAAGGTTGGTCAGGCTGTGTAGAGCTGTTCCCAAGTAGGTAGACATTTGTAAGTGTCCGTGGTTCCTCTGGCTGTATCACCATCTGGCCAGCATGGTGGCCAAGAGAGCCAGCTGAATCAGGTTTGTCTGTCTCATCACTTCCTATGTAACCTAAGCAACATTAGAAGCCCTCAGCTTTCTCATCCAGAAAGGGTGACGTGGTCAGGGAAGTGGCGGGGAAGAAGTGGGCCATCAGTGGCAGTGTTGGTGACAGCAACCTTTGTCACCATGTCCAGGGCCCGGAGTGAGGAAGAAGAACAAAGGCGCCAAAGACTCCAAGAAAAAAGGCAGGGGCAAGAGAGTGGCAGGGCTCAAGTTCCGCTTCGGAGGGATCAGCAAGAGGAAGAAGGGTTCCTCGGTGAGTGTGTGTGTGTGTGTGTGCGTGTGCGTGTGTGTGCGTGCGTGTGTGCATGTGTGTGTACATGTGTGCGTATGTGCATGTGTGTGCGTGTGTACATGTGTGTATGTATGTGTGCGTGTGTGCATGTGTGTATGTATGTGTGCGTGTGTGCGTGTGTGTGCATGTGTGTGCATGTGTGTGCATGTGTGTGCGTGTGTGCATGTGTGTGCGTGTGTGTGCGTGTGTGCGTGTGTGTATGTGCGTGTGTGTGCATGTGTGTGAATATGTGTGTGTGGGGAGAGAAGGGTTCCTTAGTGAGTGTGTGCCTGTGTGTGTGAGACAGAGGGACCGGGAGAAAGGGCTCCTCAGTGACTGTGCTTGTGTGTGAGGGGAGGGCTGTTTTGACCTGAGAGTGGGCCACATTCACTTTTCCCTGAGCTGACTGAGGCAGGCTCTACACACCTCTCCCAGTCTCTGTATATACAGGCCTACTGGACCTCAGTTTCCCCATTTATAGTTGTACACCAGACCCTTCCAAGGACCCATCTAGCCTAGACTCTGGCCAGATAGCTCCCTCTGGCCAACTGCTGACTTAGAAGCTTGGCTGCGGCTGCTCCTGCCCACAGTAGCTCCATCCAGTGGACATCAGCTTGCCTTTCATGGGGTCTATCTATACCCAGCTGTGGAGCCTTGGAGGGTGGCCTGTTTGAGCAGGCTGGCTGGAGCCATGATTCCTCCTCTAGCGCCCAGTCTTGGCTTCTCACCTCAGGCCAAGGCAGCTCTCACTTGTCCTTCTAGCTCTGCAGAAGGTAGAGAAGAGGGCTGAAGCTTTTCTCTCTCATTTGGTGCCAAGTCTCAAGGCTGGTTGCTCTGGAAGGAGCATGGCCCTGCCCTGGATGTAGTAGGCCAGCTCAGCTCCTCAGAAGCCATTGGCCCATTGGGTGTGTCAGGGTTCTTTAGGGTGGCCCTTGAAGGCCGTGTAGGAGTTAGACAGATGGAAGTCAGAGCCTGGGGAAGCAGTGTGGAGCAGAACTGTGGATGTGTGTCAGAGGTCCAGAGAGCAGGAATTGGGAGGATGCTGGGGCATTCAGGCGTTGGTGCGCGCTAGCACATGCTTCTAGCTGGGTTGGGGAGCAGAGCTTCCTTGGCCCTGCCTTACCCAAGTCACCAGGGCGGGCCCTGACTCACAGCCCGACCTCATTCCCTGCAGAGCGAGGAAGATGAACGGGAGGACTCAGATTTGGACAATGCCAGCATCCACAGCTCTTCTGTGCGTTCTGAGTGCTCTGCAGCTCTGGGCAAGAAGAACAAGAGGAGGCGCAAGAAGAAGAGGAGTAGGGCCTCTTGGGGGGGCGGGGCTTTTCATGATGGGCGGGGCCTTTTCCATAATGGGAGGTGGGGCTTTTCATGATGGGGCGGGGCCTTTTCCACAATGGGAGGCGGGGCTTTCATGATGGGGCGGGGCCTTTTCCATAATGGGAGGTGGGGCCTTTTCTATAATGGGAGGTGGGGTCTTTTCCATGATGGGGGTTGCAGAGAATGGGAGAAGGGCATCATCTTCATGTCCCAGCCTTTCCCAAGCTTGTGCTTTCTCAACCATCTTTGTCTACTGTCTGTTCTAGGGAGGAAGAAATAAGAAAGCCAGGGTTTCTTAATAGTAGACCCTACGGGGGGGGGGGGAGTGACTAGGCACTTCAGCTCACCCCCAGACCCCAATCAATGGGTTACCCACTCAGCTCCTGACCCACCAGATACTCCCCTCCCTCCCTTCTCTCTCCTCCTCTCTCTGGTTTTTGAGATAGGATCTCACTACCTAGTTCTATCTGGTCTAGAACATGCTACATAGACAAGGCTGGCCTTGAACTAATAGAGATGACCTTGCCTCTGCCTCCTGTGTTCTGGGATTAAAAGCGTGCCCTCCCTACTATTCTTTCTCCATGCACACTGGCTCTCCATCCGTCCTTCCTTCCTTCCTTCCCTCCCCCATTTCTGTCCACCTTCACACTCCACAGCTATCCCCAATATTTCTTTACTCTTTGGTCTCTCTGTCCATCCACTTGAAATCATTTAAACGCCTATCATGTGCCAGTCTGGTCGGGGTAGTGGAAACAGTCATATATGGCAGACCTCCATAATTACCCCTCTTCCATCCTAGTTGACGATGGTGATGGCTATGAGACAGATCACCAGGACTACTGTGAGGTGTGCCAGCAGGGAGGAGAGATCATTCTCTGTGACACCTGCCCAAGGGCTTACCACCTGGTCTGCCTGGACCCGGAGCTGGAGAAGGCTCCAGAGGGCAAGTGGAGCTGCCCACACTGTGTAAGCTGTGGCTGAAGTCCGGACTAGGGTTGGCAGGCCATTGTCTGGGGACCTGTGTCTGTAGAAGGGGATCCTGTCCAAGGTGCATCCACCTGGACTCCTCCCTACAGGAGAAGGAGGGCATCCAGTGGGAGCCGAAGGATGATGATGAGGAAGAGGAGGAGGGCGGCTGCGAGGAGGAGGAGGATGACCACATGGAGTTCTGCCGCGTGTGTAAGGACGGTGGCGAGCTCCTGTGCTGTGATGCCTGTCCCTCCTCCTACCACTTGCACTGCCTCAACCCACCGCTGCCAGAGATCCCGAATGGTGAATGGCTCTGCCCGCGCTGTACAGTGAGTGTTACACCTCCCGCCCCTCCCCGCCCCTCCCCGCCCCTCCCCGCCCTGAAGCCCCGCCCATCTGGCCCTGAGCCCGCTCTTGCGGACTCAGGCCACGCCCCCAGGAAAAACTCACCCACAGAAGACCACGCCCACCGCCTCACCCTTCCTGCTCTCTCCTGAATTCCCTTAGGACTGTTCATTGAGAATTTATTCTGAGCTAAGAACCTCTTGTACCTCGCGTTCCTACTGGGAACTGAACCCAGGAGACCTCCCTTTGAGCTCTAACTCCAGCCCTTAATTGTCTTTCAAGAATAATTTTGGGCCGGGCGGGAGGCAGAGACAGGTGGATTTCTGCAGAGACAGGTGGATTTCTGAGTTCGAGGCCAGCCTGGTCTACAGTGTGAGTTCCAGAACAGCCAGGGCTATACAGAGAAACTCTGTCTCAAAAAACCAAAAAAAAAAAAAAAAAAAAAAAAATTATTTTGGGGGTTGCTTGGGAATGGTATCCAGGACCTATATACCAGGGAAGTTTTCACCAGAATTCCTCTTCAGCGGGAATATGAGGCTCAGGAGGGCACAGTAGCTTGCCCGAGACCATGCCGAGGCAGAACCTTCCACTTGGATCTGGGTCCCTGAGTCACTCTGGGCCTGGTGTCCCTAGGGTGTGCTAGGGACAGAATGGTGGCCCCACAGCCTGGAGCCTCCGTTTATGAAGGCAGAGAGCATCATTCTCCCTACATCCCCATCCCTGGACTCTGGTCACCGTAGGCAGCTGAAGGTCCCATGTGTGAAATTGCTCTGTGTCTCAGTGCTGGGTACCCTAGCTCATAGGTGCTGGGTACCCTATTCCATAGGTTCTGGGCTGCACTGCAGCTTCCCTGTCTTGTGTACACATCTGGGCTCCTGCTATGTGTTGGTATCGAATGTGTGCCAGTGTAGACATGTCCTTGATGGGGCAGGGAATAGACAGGCCTCTTTGATGGGTGTGGCCTTCACAGCTTTCCTGAGAACGGGATGTGGTGCCTTGTTCTTCCTGAGGCCTGGGAAGGGAGTCTCTCTACACCCCCGGAGTCCAAGAGAATCACCCTGCCCTCTCACCTCCTTGCTCTTTGCCCTTAGAGGCCAGCATATGACTGCTTCTGGGATGGGTAGTGTGCATTGCATGTTCACACCTGTGCTCTGATGCCAACAGTCCTTTGAAGCAGAGGGAGAGAGGCCAGTTTTACAGGCTAGGAAACAGGCTGAAGGGATGTGTACTCAGGTACACAGCAGGACAGCAGCTGGGCTGAGGCCTGCCCTTCTCAACAGAACCATCTCCTTAAATCTGCCATCTCTCCTCAGTCCAGCTCGGCCTCAGAACTGCGCTTGTGAGAGTCACGGCCACTCCGGGGCCATCTCGAGGTAGTCCCAAGCGCTGGTGCTGAGGTGTGACTATTGATTGCTCTGAGCTGCCAGCCAGTAGCTCCCTGGAGTCCCATGGTCCTCAGGGCCTGAGTGTGTGGGGGCTGAGGGAGAAGACCTGCCTGTCCCAGCAAGCTCAGATGCACAGGCTGCGTGTAGCCCTGCTAGGTGAAGGAAGCGGTCAGGGCTGCAGTGTCCATGCCGGTCAGGCAGGGATCCTGTCCTGTGGGTGCTCCTGCGTCCGGATATGATGTGATTGTTCTCGGGCTCAGGCAGGGAGTGAGGCAGTGTGAGGCTGTACGGATGGGGGAGTCTAGACTCTTGGGTTTGTCTCCTTGCTCTGCTGTTCAGGCTGAGTGGATCTTATTGCCTCCTTCTGTCCTGTGTGTAGAGGGCTCATGCACCCTGGTTTAACGTGCCAGGTGCTGAGGAAGGTCTTTGTCACGTTGTCAAGTACAAAGGGCCCACTTGGACCCATAAGCTCTGTTGCTCATCTCCTGATGCACAGCAATATGTGGGTTCCCAAGGGCAGGACTGGTACACAGGGTCCCAAGCCTAGTGTCATGGGAACTTCAGCCCTGTGACTTAACCCTGAACATGGTGCCCATCCTCTGTTCACAGTGTCCCCCACTGAAGGGCAAAGTTCAGCGGATCCTACACTGGAGGTGGACGGAACCCCCGGCTCCCTTTATGGTGGGGCTACCAGGGCCAGAGGGGGAGCCAGGCATGCCCCCGCCCAGGCCTCTGGAGGGCATACCTGAGAGAGAGTTCTTTGTCAAGTGGGCTGGTCTCTCTTACTGGCACTGCTCCTGGGTGAAGGAGCTACAGGTGAGACCCCAGGGCAGCGTGGTTATGTTTGGCCTGGTGTGAGCCTGGGGCTCCCTCAGGCATGGGTGGGAGCTGGGGCCTAAGAAGGGAGAGGGCTTGGGGGCTGAAGAGCCGGGTGGGGGGGGGAACCAGGGTGAGCAGCCGATCTCCGGTACTCTGCAAATAGCTGGAGTTGTACCACACGGTGATGTATCGCAACTACCAAAGAAAGAATGACATGGATGAACCGCCACCCTTTGATTACGGCTCTGGTGACGAGGACGGCAAGAGTGAGAAACGGAAGAACAAGGACCCTCTCTACGCCAAGATGGAGGAACACTTCTACCGCTATGGCATCAAGCCCGAGTGGATGATGGTTCACCGCATCCTGAACCACAGGTGAGGGTGTTGGGTGCAGTGGGGCAAGAGAAGGGTAGGGATACCTCACTGCGGGGATGTGGCTGCCCAGCCAGGAGGGTCGCACCCTTGTACAGGGGGACCTTCACGCTCAGCATTCTCACAGTAGGACAATCCCACAGGCACGCAGATGAGGGGAAACATGCTGAGCTGTCTGTGACCTTACACAAAGTGGGATCTCCGTGGGGTGGGGCCTGTGCAGTCCCAGGCTCTGTTCTGGTTAGGAACTGAGGTCAGCAGGATGGTTCTGGGAGCCAAGCAGGTCCAAGAAAGGATTGGTGAGGCTCATGCAAGAATATACTCAGCATGGGGCGGTCATGGTGGTGCACACCTTTGATCCCAGTCCTTGGGACACAGGCAGGCAGATCTCTGTGAGTTCAAGACCAGCCTGGTCTACATAGCAAGTTCCAGGACAACCCTGGGCCACACAGAGAGCTCTTGTTTCAAAGCACACACACACTCTTTCTCTTCTCTCTTTTCCTCTTCCCTCTCTCCCTCTCTCCTCTCCTCTCTCAGCATGGGGGCTGGAGAGATGACTCAGTGATTAAGAGCACTGGCTGCTTTGCAGAGGACCAGGGTTAGTTTCTCAGCACTAACATGGAAGCTCACTACCTCCTGTAATTCTAGTTCTAGGTGATCAGATATCCTCTCCCGGCTTCTGTGGTCATCAGGCACATATGTGGTATACATACATACATACATACATACATACATTCCTATGTTCACAGGTACTCATTGGAACTTCCTATGTGGAGCAGGGATGACTTAGACTTAGAGATCTGTCTGTCTCTGCCTTCTGAGTACTGGGATTGAAGGCTGTGTTGGCATGCCCAGACTTAAAAAAAAAACCAAATTCTTAAAATGATGATGATGAAGATGATGATGATGATGATGATGATGATTTCAGCAGGGCTGAGTCACCTGCCCGAGGTTGCAGGATTGGGAACTAGACCCAGTGTCTTTCTTGGTAGCACTAGTGTTTTCTTGCCTAGAGTTCCCAGTCCCTGTGTCATCTCTTTTCTGAAGTCTGGCATTCCCAGGTTCTTAGAGTGGTCAGGACAAGGAGGCCCAGCAGGAGGGCATGGCAGGAGGAGCTAGCTTCCAAGCCATGGGAGCTTCCGCTGATTTCTGGGGAAGGCCCTGAGTACTTAGCACAGTGGGGCAGCTTGGAACTCTGAACTTTCTAGGCCTGTCGACAGCTCTGTCTGTTTTCCAGCTTGGGATGGGTGACCTGCCCACTCTGTCCCTGAACCTCTGTGGCCACGGACTTCTGAGCTGGTCCTCACGTAACAAGGGTTTGCTAAAGCCTTGCTGGAGTGGTTTGTGGGGAACAGGAAACATGTCTCTTATTGACTGTGAAGCATCTTTCCTGTTTCCAGATGGTACCTGATCCTCACCTTAGATTGGCTGTGCCCCTCCCCGATTCTTTTGTTAAAATGCATGCTAAAGTAAAAAGGACAATTTCCTTTGCAGCCCCAACGAGGAGCAGGCGAATCTCCCAGAGTGTGCATAACAACCAATTATTCAGTGAAAATAAGCCACCGGTTTCCATGGTGACTGGGAATTGGCCTTGCTGCTCATGGTCCCCAGGCCACCTGCAGCCACAGCTCCCCAATCCATTTGCTGTCACACTTGCCAGTTAGGGGTTCCCAGCTCTCTGGCTTTGCTGGGCTCTCCTGGCTGGTTGCTGAGTCTACTCAGATTGAGCAGGGGACCTTGAGAACTCTTTCAGTGGCCACTGTGGGGCTTGTGACCCTGGGGATCTTTAGAAAAGGCTGACCCACCTGCAGGGATTGCATCTTTCTTTGTTTGTAGGGAAGGACCCTCACCCCGGATTGATCCTGCAAAATACTTTGTCCTTTTTATGTTAGAAAATGAGGTTTCTGAGCAGAGAAGAGACTTATGATGTCATTTCCTGTTTTGAGCTTACATAGCAGGATGGCCTTACCCCTATGGCAGAGGCTGGAAAGATCATTGGCCACTGCTTCTTAGTTAGCATAGGCTCTCACTGTCCCTTCCTTGGTGTCTCTGTCACCGGCTCCACGTCTTCATGTCTCCCTGCAAGTCGAGTGGCATTGGGCGAGCTACTAAACCTCTCTAGAGCTCTTACCATGGTGCCCGTCTCCTGGTTGGGCCTATAATACTCGGAGACCATGGGTGTGGGTAGATGGGTGTTACCTCTTCTCGAGCCTCCCCCATTCTGTCCCTCCTGTGTTGCAGCTTTGACAAGAAGGGGGACGTACATTACCTGATCAAGTGGAAGGACCTGCCCTACGACCAGTGCACTTGGGAGATTGATGAGATCGACATCCCCTACTATGACAACCTGAAGCAGGCCTACTGGGGTCACAGGTGTGCCGAGCGCTGGCAGCTAGGTGTGCGGGCGAGGCTCCCGCTTGGTCTGAGTTTGCTCATCTGTGTCTGATGCTTTTCCTCAGAGAGCTGATGCTCGGAGAGGATGCCAGGCTGCCTAAGAGGCTGGTGAAGAAAGGCAAGAAGCTGAAAGACGATAAACAGGAGAAGCCACCCGACGCACCCATCGTAGATGTGAGTGGAGAGAGGGCGGGCGGAGGCAGCGGTGTGGCACTAGCAGGTCCGCCACCCTACGAGTGGCAGCGGAGGCAGGGTCTTTTCTCAAGGACCCTTCCTCGGGCCCTCATGGCTGGCCACTGTCAGGGACAGCGAGGCTGGATGGGTCAGTGGGGAATGCATACTAGTCTGGAACTCAGAGATTTGCCTGATTCTGCCCTTGAGTTCTGGGATTAAAGACATGCACCGCCATGCAGGACCCCTTGGGCATGTTTTAAGAAGCCCACCTTGGGCTAGAGGTGCAGCTTAGTTTGTAGATTGCCTGCCTAGCATGTAAAAGCCCTTGGTTTCAATTGTTCATCTTGACCTTCTTGACTCAGCTTAAACCGAGTGTAGTGGTACATGCCTTTGACCCCAGCACTTAAGAGTTGGAGGCAGCCGGGCAGTGGTGGCTCACGCCTTTAATGCCAGCACTCAGGAAGCAGAGGTAGGGGGATTTCTGAATTCGAGGCCAGCCTGGTCTACAGAATGAGCTCCAGGACAGCCAGGGCTATACAGAGAAACCCTGTCTCCAAAAAACCAAAAAAAAAAAAAGAGTTGAAGAACCAGAAGTTTAGGGTTATCTTTGGCTCGATAGTTGAGTTTGAGGCCACTCTGGACTACAGGAGACTTACCTCAAAAACAAACAGAAAAACAAACAACTAAACAAGAACAACCAAAACCTCCAAAGACCAGGACCCACGGTGGGGACACTGTCCATGTGGAGGACCTTATTGGGAAAATGATTGAAAATACAGGGTAAAAGGGGGCACAGTGACATTCAGGTGATCGAGCCAGGCCTTTGCAGATACTAATGTGTGGAGCCAGGAAGTGTTTCTTGGAAGGAGAGGCGTTCTAGGCGACACCTTAAGCACGGTGACAGAACTGTGCCTGCAAAGGCCTGGAGGAGGCTTGACTCTGGTGGCCCAGAAGTCAGGCTGTGTCTGATTCTTGACCCCCTCCCCCAGCCCACAGTCAAGTTCGACAAGCAGCCGTGGTACATCGACTCCACAGGAGGCACGCTGCACCCTTACCAGCTGGAGGGCCTCAACTGGTTACGCTTCTCCTGGGCCCAGGGCACCGACACTATCCTGGCGGATGAAATGGGTTTGGGGAAGACAGTGCAGACCATTGTGTTTCTCTATTCTCTGTACAAGGAGGTGGGCAAGTGGGTCTGGGCAGGCGGGGTCTGGGCCTGAGGCGTCTGGTGCCATCCACTGGCAGCCAGCTTCACCACCTCAAGCTCTCTCTGCAGGGCCACTCCAAGGGGCCTTACCTGGTCAGTGCACCCCTGTCCACCATCATCAACTGGGAACGGGAGTTTGAGATGTGGGCGCCTGACTTTTACGTGGTCACCTATACGGGGGACAAGGAGAGCCGCTCTGTGATCCGTGAGAATGAGTTTTCCTTTGAGGACAACGCCATTCGCGGTGGGAAGAAAGTATTCCGCATGAAGGTGAGTGCTGTCTTTACCCAGGAGGTTCTGGAGCCACCGAGCCCTGTGGTGTCCATGGTCCTGGTTGTTGGCCAAGGCTTAGCTCCACAGCGCTGGGGGCCCGCTGGTCAACCAGGCTCCCTGTGAGGCCCCAGGAGGCATCCATCCACCTCTTCCGACTTCTGGCGTCTGAGAACTGCCTGGCTTCCTCATACACTTCTCTGCCTGTGCTTGTTACCGGGCATCCTCCTTGGGTATGGAGTCATAAAGACACCACTGCTCACTCTGGAGTGAGAGCCTCCACAGCTGGGCCAAATAACCCTTACCTGCTAAGTCTTGTTTCAAAAAACGAAACAAAACAAACGGCCAGATGGGTATGAATCTTGGAGTGGCGGTATTTATCCCAGGATGGCCAATACTGGGCATGGTGTCTTGGTGTCCTCCATGATCTTTGGCTTCCCAGAGGGCCTTGTCATAGGGCAGGCTGTCACTCAGCAGCGCTTGGAGGTAAGGAGATGACAGTGTGCACTTGTAAAATACACCAGGCTCAGTGATGTGACTCAGTGGGTAGAAAAGCTCGGCATGCACGCCTGAGCATATGAGTTGTGTCCTTGACCTTCTGTAAAGCCAGATGTGAGCAGATGTGTGTCTCTGATCCCAGCTCTCCTAGGACAAAATGGGAGCAAAGGCAGAGTGACTGCTTAGAACCTTGCAGGCCTCCTTCAAGGCTCAGGGATATGTAGAATGGGGGTGCGGGGGAGACAGAAAGACTCTTAAGAGCCAGAGGCGACTTTAAGCAAACAGCATTTTACATCAAGGCTGACACATAAAGGAACTCCCTGAGACTGTGGCAGCATCTGTCTGATCTACACAAGCTGGAGCCACACAAAATTCTAGCACAGAGGAGAAGTGGGCACAAAGCTCCACCCCTAGACAGGAAGCTGTTTGCTGCCGGGAGAGGGAAGGTCAGTTTTCTCCAATGGAGTGAATCCAGACTGCAGGTCGGGTCTCTTGATTAGGAATAGTCGGCCAATAAACAACGCCGGGTCCATATTTGTTTTTATTTATTTGAGAACAAGAGAACATGAAATTGGGTTGGTAGGATGGTGGGAGAGATTCTGGGGGATGGGAATGAACATGACTAAAATATATGGTGTGAGATTCTCCAAGAATAAGAAAAGAGATCATTTTAAAATGCTACGGGCTACCTAGCCTGGTGTACATGGCCTAGCAGGAATGAGGTTTCGACAAGCAGAGAACCGACTCCCGAGGTTATCCTCTGAGCCCCACGTACACTGTGACATATACACTCACACCACGCATACACTTTGAGACAGGGTCTCATCATTGCGTATACTGGGCTAGCTGGCCTGCCTGTGGGCTCCTGTCTGCCTCCCGTCTCACTAGGATTACAGGCCAGTGCTTCCGTGTCTGGCTTTATGTGAGCTGGGGAGACCCAGTCTCTCATGCTTACCCACCAGGACTTCTGGTTGCAATGATATCCTTAAACACTAGTTGAACGTGTGGGCATGGAGCACACGGTGGTGGAGAGGTCCTGTTACTCATTTTCTGCAACATCCTTTCTCTAGGGTACTATGCTTCAGCCCTGAAATGCCTGGTACCAGTGTTGTCTCACCCCAGGGCTCCCCAGAATGCTTGTGGGGCTCCCACTCACTTTCTCAGCTCTGCGCCTATCCCTTTGGTCTGCCCGTCTGTCTCCTCCATCTCCTCCTATGTGTTTGCCTCTTCCCACAGAAGGAGGTGCAGATTAAATTCCATGTATTGCTCACCTCTTATGAACTCATCACTATCGACCAAGCGATCCTGGGCTCCATCGAGTGGGCCTGCCTCGTGGTGGACGAGGCTCACCGGCTCAAGAACAACCAGTCTAAGGTAGGAGGCACTGGCCGTGGGGCTTATGCCTCCAGGTGTGGCCGTTGCGCTGTGCCTCTCACACCCCCTTCTCTTTGCCCCAAAGTTCTTTAGGGTCTTGAATAGCTACAAGATCGACTACAAGCTGCTGCTGACAGGGACCCCCCTCCAGAACAACCTGGAGGAGCTGTTCCATCTCCTCAACTTCCTGACTCCAGAGAGGTTCAAGTATGTCCCCTGGGCCTGGCAGGAGTGATGGGTTGCAGCCCTGTGAGGTCATGGCAGCCGCCTATACTGGCTCTGAGAATTGCTTGGGGACCTCAGTTTCCCCATTAGTGAAATGGGAACATGGGCAGTATTCTAGGATGATCTTACGTGGGAAGGTCTCAGCATTCCTGGGGAATTTACAGCTGTCCACAACAAGCCATGGGCTTCTTCAGCTCTGTCCCAGAAGGCCCTGGGGCTTCTCCCGAGTTCCTCCCTGTGTGCCTCTCTGCCTACCACCTTTAGCTCATTTCAGCCCACAGGGACTTAAGTGACCCACATGAGCTTAGCGATGGCAAACAGAGACCAGATCTGGGGTGGGGTGGAGACGGAAGCAAAGATGGCACCCTCCTTCCTAAGCCTACTCCAAATAGGGGAGGGGGCTCAGGGAGGACGGTGCATGTTTCCTTGTTGATTGTTGGTTGTGGCACGCTGGACCAAGTTACCTTGAGGGCTCATCAACCTTGGTCTTTTTTGTAGTTTGGGTTTTCTCTGAGAACTTCAAACAGTGGCTACAGGTGGGGTGATGCAGGCTCAGACGGAGCCTGAGTGGTCTCTCGGCACCGGCCGCTGGCCTGTGCTGGCGTGGCCTTCTGTCCTGTCTCATCCACCCTGGGCCTGATTTCCTCCACAGAGGACTGTGGTTCTACTCTAACCCTCTGCTTGTGACACTTATTGAGGCTCTTCGTTGCAGCAATCTGGAAGGCTTCCTGGAGGAGTTTGCAGACA
Source organism: Rhynchomys soricoides (assembly GCA_019843965.1). NCBI lineage: Eukaryota > Metazoa > Chordata > Mammalia > Rodentia > Muridae > Rhynchomys > Rhynchomys soricoides. Next base: position 2,041,962 of record JADRCH010000164.1, read on the forward strand.
TCTCCAAGGAAGATCAGATCAAAAAGCTGCATGACCTGCTGGGACCACACATGCTTCGTCGGCTCAAGGCCGATGTGTTCAAGAACATGCCGGCTAAGACAGAGCTGATTGTCCGAGTAGAGCTGAGCCAGATGCAGAAGTGAGTGCTGGAGGCTTGCCCTGTCCTGCAGCAGCTGGCCCTTCCCCCAGTCTTGTGTCCTCAGTCACACCCCACACTCCACACCCCATCTGGCTTTCCCGACCATTTCCTGGGGTTGGCAGGAGGCCCTGCTCACTGATCTCCATCCCCCTTCATCAACTGCAATGACCATAATCAGGCTGCTTCAGTTGTAATAATGTTTCCCATTGGCTTTTTGGTTTCTGATACCATTTTGTACTGGTACCTGGGGGCACCACCAGCCCTTAGGGAAGTAGAACCTGCCCCTCAAGAGTCTGGTGGGGTCTGGGGAATCTAGCCAACCTTGCTCGCACACTGTTGCAGAAAGTACTACAAGTTCATCCTGACTCGGAACTTCGAGGCGCTCAACTCCAAGGGCGGCGGCAACCAGGTGTCTCTGCTCAACATCATGATGGATCTGAAGAAGTGTTGCAACCATCCGTACCTCTTCCCTGTGGCTGCCGTGGTGGGTTCCCTGTGACCACCATGACAAGTCTGCAGGGTCGCTGTGGTGGGATCCCTGTGGCCATGGTGGGATCATGGTGGTCCCTGTGGCTTCTTTGGTGGGTTCTCTGCTACAGTGGTTTTCTCTAGCTGTCATGTAGGTCTCCACAGGTCTGTACTGGCTCTTGTGCTCCCTGTGGTCACTGTGATGGGTTGTCCGTGGCCGTCATGGTCTCAATTGGCTGCTGTGGTGAAGTCCCCTGTGGTCATGGTAGATCCCTGTGGCTGCCATGGTGGCTTCCCTGTGACCATTATAGAGGTTCCTAGTTGGACGCCATGGTTGAGCTACCATGGTTGGTTCTTCATGCTTGGCACTCCTTCCCTGTGGCCAGTGTGGTGTGGTATGTTCCTGTGGCCAGTGTGTAGGTGCCTGCCTGCTGTGGTGGGTTTCCTGAGGTCTTTAACGAAGGTGCCCATGGCTTCACTCCTCCATTCCTTTCCCAGTATGACTTCTAGAGGTGATGTGTGTCTCCGTCCTGTCCCTTTGGAAGCTGCCTCTCCCTACTGCTTGGCTCTAGGTTATTTCTTCTCAACCCCTCCCAGTTACCCCAGAACCTCCCCAGCCTCAGCACTAGGCCTCCAGGGAGCCTTAAGGGCTGACCTGGCTTTCTTATCCCCCAGAGAGTTTATCCCGCGTGATCTGAGCGACAGAAGGGAGGCAGGCGCTGGGCTCGAGAATTCATCCAGTGCAGGGCAGTGGTCACGGGAGGCTGATGTTCCTCGTGGAGCCTCAGAGAGACCACCCCACCGATGCCCTTAGGGTTCAGACTCATCCTCAGCAGGATCAGCTTTCTCATTGCTACAGGGACAGGCATGGCTGTGCTGGGGTGACCTCACTTCAGACCACTGGAGGTCCTTCTTGTGTGGCTCAGGAACCTTCTGGGATTTGCATTTAGAATGATCTGCCTTTCTGGAGACAGAAGGATGGCACCATTAGATGCTTTCCAGGGTCTACAGTGACCAAGCCAGTTTCTGTGGAAAGGTCCTGGGGCTTCATTTCAGAGCTAGGCAGAGAGTCTGGCTGGTAGGCCTGAGCCATGCTTAAGTGTGTGTCTGGAGCCAGGCTCTGTGTGACCCACACTGTTGAGCATGCTTGGGTTTGTGCTCTGTGCTCAGTAGTGCAGTTGGGCAGGTGGCCATGGTCAAGCACTTGTTGGTCACTACAGTCTCTTTGGTGCCAAGCAAGAGGAAGGGCCACCAAGGGTCTGCTCTGCTGTGTCCACAGGAGGCCCCTGTGTTACCCAATGGCTCCTATGATGGCAGCTCCCTGGTCAAGTCGTCAGGGAAGCTCATGCTGCTGCAGAAGATGCTCAAGAAGCTGCGGGATGAAGGGCACCGAGTGCTGATCTTCTCCCAGGTGGGCCACCTCGGAGCCAACGAACATCTACGGAGTCAGCCTGCCTGTGGGCTGAAGGCCTCAAATCCCTGGCATGGCACAGACTCATGAAGATGGTCTGGTTGCTATAGTGACCAGCGTCTTTCCCCGTCTCATCCCCCTGTACCTGCCCCTCTGGCCTGTGTGACTAGGCTGGTGTGATAAGCCCCTCCTCTGTCCAGAGTCTTCTTACCACTGTGTGCCATGGAGATTAAGGTCCGAATTGATAGGCCAGGCACTGGGCACCGAACAGGGAAAACAGCACTTCTGGCTCAAATCTTGTGGGAGGGATAAGCACTCTCAGACTTGTCAATGAGGGCAGGTGGCAGAGGGTGAGCTTTGTAAAGACAGGATCTGGGAGCTCAGAGGGGTGTGTGTATGTGTGTGTGTGTGTGTGTGTGTGCGTATGCTTATATGTGTGTGTGTGTATGTGTGTGTATGTATGTGTGTGTGTATGTATATGTATGTGTGTGTATGTGTATGTTTATGTGTGTATGTGTGCATGTGTTTGTGTATGTGTATGTGTGTGTTTATGCATATGTATGTGTGTATGTGTTTATTTGTGTGTGTATGTGTATGTTTGTGAATGTATATGTGTGTGTGTGAATGTATGTGTATGTGTGTGTGTGTGTGTATGTGTGCGTAAGTATGTTGTATGTGTGTGTGTGTATGTATGTGAGTGTGTGTGAGTGTGTGTGTGTAGCCAGGTGGTTGGAAGTAGTGAAGGGAGAAGAAAGCACTGTACCTGCAGAGCACTGAATGCCAGCGGGGGGGGGGGGGACCACTCTTTTGGGAAAATGGGAATGAACCAGAGGCTTGTGCCTGAGGCTACGTATGGGGGTTCTCCTGCAGAATGGATGGTGGGTGATGGGTGAGGCTGGGACTGTGTTCTTTTCAGGAGGCATGTTCCCCCCCCGGACGTCTCTGTTCTCTTACCCACAGCGGTGTCCCCGTTTCTTGTAGATGACCAAGATGTTGGACCTCTTGGAGGACTTCCTGGAGTACGAGGGTTACAAGTACGAGCGGATCGACGGGGGCATCACCGGGGGCCTCCGGCAAGAGGCCATCGACAGATTCAATGGTACTCACCCCTCTGGGGGTAGCCCTGTGTCTTGGGGTGTCTTAGCCTGAGCATCCAATGAACAGTGCTTTCCAAGCTGCTTTGCATATGGAAGAAACACACCAGTCCTTAGACCACAACGTGCTTAGTATTATTTATTATTATTATTATTATTTATTTATTTATTTTAAGATAGGATTACTATAACGCTCAGGCTCTAGCTCGCCATCCTCCTGCCTCAGTCTCCCAGGCCTGGGGTTACATAGTGCAACTACGCCAGAGACTTTTTATGGTCTGTTGGTTTCTGTGGAGACTCAGCTGATGACGAATTGTTTAAGCAGCTATAGAGTTAGTTATACAAGAAGCCAGACTGCGAAGTTGCCTCCCCCCACCCCCGGTTGATACCCATTTGGCCCTGGAGAATTGGCTGGCTTCCTTCTCTTTCTGGCTCCCTCCAACTCAGCCAGGGCCTGGCCTCAGCGGGGCTGCACGAGCCGGCAGCTGTCTGCCCCTCTGGAATCACAGCCTCTGCCCTTGCCTCTGCCAGGGGACCTTTGCTCCTGGTCCTGCTCTCCTATCTGCTTCCACCCGACCTCTGCCCAGGTGTGCTCTCTAACTCACACGTGCCCTGTTGGCCTCTTTCTCAGCTCCTGGGGCCCAACAGTTCTGCTTCCTGCTCTCAACACGTGCCGGTGGCCTGGGCATCAATCTGGCCACAGCAGACACCGTCATCATTTATGACTCAGACTGGAATCCCCACAATGACATCCAGGTCTGTGCCTCACCTCCTGCTGCGCTTTCAGCTCCTCTGCCCTTTCCTGTCCTTGTCCCCACACCCGGGGTGTGAGACATCAGCCTAAAAGGGGGGCTGGGCGGTGAAGGGAGAGGGGAGCAAAATGGCTCAGAGAGGGCAGAGGACAGGTTTAAGACACATAGCAACCTCAATGCCAGCCTGGATCTGTGCCATGATCTTTGGGGCCCTGGTCATGGAAGGAGGCAGGATGAGCGAGTCAGTCAAGATCCACAGGGGTGCCAGCTTTGGAGGGCATGAGGACTATAAGGAGCCTGCCGGACATAGGGGAGAAGAAGAAACAGGGATAGTTGGAAAGATACAGGGCATTGTAGAAATAGAACCCCTGGTGGGCTACAGTCACCTCCCTCTGGGGCAAAACATGACACACTTTGACAATCTGGGGTGCACACACACACACACATATGTGTGTCATATATAATGTCTCACCAGAGCCATATCCTATAGAGACAATGGAACCCCAGACATATCCTCCAGGCCAGTTCCCAGGTCTTGCTACTTTCAAGGTGACTGTCTTCAGCACAGGGCTCTGCTGTCCCATTACCACACACATGGCGGTGTAGGCTGTCTTCCCATGATGCAGCATTGGAGTCCCAGGAAGCTCGATTTCCATCAAGCATGTAGGATACTTCTTGACAACACCTTGTATGTCTGCAGTCACATCCAGATCTATTTCCACTCTAAACCCGACTGGCCACTGGGCCACAATGCTGCCGGACACTGAAGTCTGCGCAGATGCACAGTGCACCTCCCCCTACGACCAGGCTACCCCTTGCGTGACTGTGGGCTTACATACATGGTGCACCCAGTTGTGGCCTGCAGTCCTGGGTCAAGCCCTGGGTACTGAGCTGCTGTCTCCCCCAGGCCTTCAGCCGTGCTCACCGCATCGGGCAGAACAAGAAGGTCATGATCTACCGCTTTGTGACGCGGGCCTCCGTGGAAGAGCGCATCACTCAAGTGGCCAAGCGCAAGATGATGCTCACTCACCTGGTGGTGCGGCCTGGCCTGGGTTCCAAGTCAGGCTCCATGACCAAGCAGGAGCTGGATGACATCCTTAAGTTCGGGACCGAGGAGCTTTTCAAGGATGACGTGGAAGGTGGGTCTCTTCTCTGTGGGAGTGTCATGGGGGGGTTGGGGTGAACCTGTTTGAGACATGCCTATTCAGGACCCCAGGGTCCTCACCCTTTTCTCTACTCCCAGCCTGTGACACCTCCCAGAGTGGGTGGCATCTCTGCTTGCTGCCCATCAACCCTTCAGTGCCCCGAAACCATGTCCTTCCTCCTCTGCCTCTCAGGCATGATGTCCCAGGGCCAGAGGCCTACCACGCCCATCCCTGACGTACAATCCACCAAGGGCGGATCTCTGGCTGCCGGAGCAAAGAAAAAGCACGGCAGCACCCCACCAGGTAGGGGCCCACCTGAGTCACCCCCAGCCTTTTGTTTAGTCAGGTGGCTGCTCCTGGACAAGAGGAGGTCCTCTTGGTGGGTGGTGAGGGGGCTGCCACACCTGGCTAGGTTAGGGCATAGCTTCCTTGCCCCGTCACTGCTCTCCTCTCCCCAGCGGGAAGGTCGTTCTTAGACGCTGGTCCCAAGGTTGGTTCTGAGCACCTTACATCTGTGTCTACACCCTGTGTCCTGCCCACCCCGCAGGTGATAACAAAGATGTAGAAGACAGCAGTGTGATCCACTATGACGACGCAGCCATATCCAAGCTGCTGGATCGGAACCAGGACGCCACAGACGACACGGAGCTGCAGAACATGAACGAGTACCTCAGCTCCTTCAAGGTGGCACAGTACGTGGTCCGTGAGGAAGATGGAGTGGTAAGGCCTTTGAAGTGCTCGGGACCCCGCCTCATGGCCACACTGCCCCTTGAAGCCCCGCCCCCTTTACTTTCCCCCACCCTCCAGCCTACACCATGCTTCTGTCTTGGCCTGCTCTAGAACGTTCTACCTCATCTCCCTCCTGTGTCCTGAAAAGCCCCATTGCCCCACGGCTCCTAATCTCTGTCATCAGCCCTTCCACATAGTCTGAGCCCCCATGACTCTCCTTGCAAATGTGGGCGCTGCTTATACTTCCCTTTAAAACCACGAACCCCGAGAACAGTGTATGGGGACTCCACAGTTCCCACCAAGACCAGGACATAGATGTGGAGTGAAGCAGAGAAACCAGCATAATCAAGGAAGGCTTCCTGGAGTAGGCAACCCCCCTCACTTACTTGACCCACAGGCCTGTGAAGGTGGGTGAGGTGTGTCAGAGCAACTGGGTGTGCCCAGCTATCCCCCACACCTACATCCCCAGGAGGAGGTAGAGAGGGAGGTGATCAAGCAGGAGGAGAACGTGGACCCTGACTACTGGGAGAAGCTGTTACGCCATCACTATGAACAGCAACAGGAGGACTTGGCCCGCAACCTGGGCAAAGGCAAGCGCATCCGCAAGCAGGTCAACTACAATGACGCCTCCCAGGAGGACCAGGGTGCGTGTGGTGAGCAGGGGCACACCGGCACAGGGGCTGCGGGGGTGGGCTGTGTGGCAGGGAGACACTGTACGGGACGGGGCAAGAGTGGGAGTGGGCAGCTAGGCTTCTGGGAGGAGAGTGGGTGTGGGCAGGTTGTGGGGATGAGGTGGCAAGCGTTGGCTGTGGAGTAGATGAGCCTCTGAGAGTCGCTTCCTGCTGTGAAACGGTAGAGTAGCAACGTTCTTCCAGCGTGCATCTGCCTGGGCTGGGATTATCAACCGAGTTCCTGAGAAAGTACCTGGCAGCCATTGTCGTCATGGCTGTGACTAGGCTGGAGGGCCGGGGTGTGTGTGTGTGTGTGTGTGTGTGTGTGTGTGTGTGATATCTGCTTGGCCCTGGGTGCACGAGGCTGGGGCAGGCTTCTTCCATGCCCCTCTGCTTACAGAATGGCAGGATGAGCTCTCGGACAACCAGTCAGAATATTCCATTGGCTCTGAGGATGAGGACGAGGACTTTGAGGAGAGACCGGAAGGGCAGAGTGAGTGTTAGTGTGTGACCCGGGTTGTTACAGTGCTGCTAGGAGTGGGGTGGGCTGGGTGCCCATGGGAGCTTTAGGAGGGGGTGCTGGGGGTCTCGTCATCCTGAGGGGGCTGGTGGAGCGTCTGCACACCAGCCTGAGGGGATGTGGTGGATTGTTCCCTAGGTGGAAGACGGCAGTCCAGGAGGCAGCTGAAGAGCGACAGGGACAAGCCTCTGCCGCCTCTTCTGGCTCGGGTTGGGGGCAACATCGAGGTGGGTCCTGCACGTTCCCTGGCCCCTGCAGGCCGACCCCTTACACCTTGGGGTGTGAAGGATGGACTGAGAGTTCTCTCAGCCTCAGGAAACCTCTGGGTTCAAGTGTCCCTTGCTCTTCTTCCCCGTCCCACAATTCTGTTTATATAACCTAAGCTCACAGCCCTTCTCCACCCTGGCCAGGTTCTGGGCTTCAATGCCAGACAGAGGAAGGCTTTTTTGAACGCCATCATGCGCTGGGGCATGCCCCCTCAGGATGCCTTCAACTCCCACTGGCTGGTGCGGGATCTTCGTGGGAAGAGCGAGAAGGAATTTAGGTAAAGGGTCCCAGTGAGGTGGTGGCCTCCGATGCCCGGTGGAGTGGGCCCTCCAGTGGACAGCGCCTACACCCTCCTGGTCAGCCAAGGGTGCCCAAGGGAGTTCATGGCCATCAGATCTTTGGGCATGAGGTTTTTGGACAGGGCTGATTTATAGAAAATTCTGCCCAGTGGGTCTCTTACCCCGACTCTTTGGGAGACTGAGGTTGGCCATCCAGGGCCAGGAGCATCTGCTTTCAAGGCCTGCTGTGGTGGAGGATTCCTTGGGAGAGGTCCCTAGGGGCCCCGCCAGCCTCCCTTCACCCCCTGAGCCCCGGCACCCCCACCCCAGAGCCTATGTATCACTGTTCATGCGCCACTTGTGTGAGCCGGGCGCAGACGGTGCGGAGACCTTCGCAGACGGCGTGCCCCGGGAGGGCCTGTCCAGGCAGCACGTGCTCACGCGAATTGGGGTCATGTCGCTGGTTAGGAAGAAGGTGGGTGAGTAAGCCTCTACTAGCCTTCTGGCTGGCATGTGGCCCTGGCACTGCCTCTGGTGGGGGTCAGCTGCCAAAGGACAAATGCCTAGTTCAGGCCACAGCTACCTAGGTCTGAGATGGACCAAAGGGACAGACTGGAGGAGCCCGTAAGGGTGAGGGTTGGCAGGCTGAGGCCAGGAGGGTGGGCTCTAAGGAACAGGGAACACCAGCGGAAGTTTGGGTCAGAAGATCGTCTGACCTTATTAATCTTGGGTAGGCAGCATCCCAAACCCACCGCACACTCCGTCTTGTGGGCTGTCTCTGAGAGGTGACCACTGTCCCCTCTGCTATCCTCCTCCTGCCCCAGGTGCAGGAATTTGAACATGTCAACGGCAAATACAGCACCCCAGACCTGGTCCCCGAGGGGCCCGAGGGCAAGAAGCCGGGTGAGGTCATCTCCTCGGACCCCAACACACCCGTGCCTGCCAGCCCTGCACAGCTCCCGCCGGCTCCACTGGGCCTGCCAGGTATGGGCTTAGGGGGAGCCTGGGAGAGCCTTGGGTCATGGGAGGTGGGCCAGGTCCTTTGTATGACCCATAGTGTGAGGGTCCCTCTGCCCCAAACAACTGGTCAGGCTTTTAACAACAGCTTTGAGAGGGTACTCACACACGGGCCATGCAGTCTGCCTTCCTAAAGCCACTGGCTAGTGGCTCCTGCTGAACATTTCCATCGCCCCAAAGAGAAATCCAACCCTGGGCCACACCCCCTCTCCTGCTTCCAGTGGGCAACTGTGATGCTGGGCTTACTCCAGCCTGATAGTGCCTGCTGCAGTCTCACCAGCCAGATCGAGGTCCTACAAAGGCATGAGTTGGAAGCCTGGCCTAGAGCCCTGCTTATCGCTCCTGCTCCTGAACATGTCTCCCATTGAGGAGCACCTGCAAGGCCAAGCCTCTCACTCATCTGGCCCCCCTTTCCCACCCTGCTCCCTTGTCTTGTCTATGCCTACCTGTCTCACCTCTTTCCCTTGATACTGCAGACAAAATGGAAGCTCAGTTGGGCTTCACAGATGAGAAGGAGTCAGGCATGCAGAAGCCAAAGAAGTCCCTGGAAATCCAGGTATGGAAGTCACTGGTGCCTAGGCCTGTGGAAAGCATGGGCAGAGCTCGGTCAGGCCCAGCGGGGTATAGCCCGGGCCTTCCTGGTTCCCAGGTCTGGTTGCTGGGCCTGGGGGACCAGACAGGAAGCAAGTGGAGACACCTGGGGTTGAGGGCTCCCAGCCTGGTGCATATTCCCTGCCCTGTATTCCTGCTGAAGCCCAGTCCTGCAGCTCCCTAGCTTGTCCTTCTAGGCCCTGCCAAGTGCCCTGGACAGAGTAGAGGGTGAGCACAAGCATCCGAACGCAGAGAGCAAGGACAGAGCTCGGGGAGAGAGGATGGAAGAGGTGGAGAAGGCCCAGGGCTCTCCGGAGCAGCCACTGAAAGGTAGGGCTTTCTGGGAACATCCTCTGCAGCCCTGGGCAAGCTGGGGAACCACACTCCTGTCCGTCCCTTGCCTGGGTGCTGGCCATGTCCCATCGCCTGCTAGTGGAAGGGGCAAAGGGTCTCTCTATAGACTCTAATCCTGTCCTGTAGAGTTTGGGGTCCTTGGGTTATGTGTTGATGAGAAGGTTCTTGTTTGAAAACAGGAGTCCACCCGATACTGTCAAACTTGCCTTCTGGCTTAACTCAGCTGGACTTTGTAAATGCCTTTTGAGTGCCGAAAAAAGACATCTGGGTGTGAGGTTCTTAATACCGCTCCAGATCACTAGGTAGAGCTTGTTAATTATACTGCTAAGGTCTTATTCTAATCTACTTGATGGTATTTGCTACGATCAGTCACTTCTTGAGAAAATTTATGCTAAAATCTCACTGCGATTGCAGTACAACAGACTGTGTGGTTAGCTGAATATTTGTTTTTGCTGAAGAAGCTTCTAGTAGTCAGTAACCATTCCTCTTGATAGGTTTGGCTTTCAAGTTTACTTTGAGAGGTTGGGAGATGGCTCGGTTTGTAAAGCAAAGAAAACTCAATCCCAAACCAACCCTCCCCCCCCAACCAAACAACCCCAAAATACAGAACATGCCTGTAAGCCCAGGGCTGAGGACACTGGGAGACAGGAGCCCTGGGGCTTGCTGGCCAGTCTAGCCAAATCCAGCCTTAACAGGGCTGTCTCAAAAACACAAGGCGATGATTATTAAGGATGACACAAGCGCCCCCCTCTGGCCTTCACACTCACATGCACACACCCTTTGCATGTGCAAAAACAAACTCATGTGCACACATCTATTTCGACTGACACGTGGGTTACTTTGGTCTGACATGTATTTGGTATACTTGGATTGACGTGGTTCTCTAAGGAGCTTACAGAGATGCTAGCCCTTCCTCCCAGGGTGCTCTCTAGGCTGCACCTGTTGGACCCTGAGTTCTGAAGGACAGGGGGCCCCTCTGCCCATGAGCCCCCCTTCCTTGTTTTGTTTGCAGAGGAAGTGATGCTGGACAAGGAGCCGACCTCAGACAAGCCGGAGCTGAGCCTGAGTCACAGCAGTGATTTCAGGCCAGGTGGGGGCTTCTTCCTGTGCCCTGCCTCATGCCACCTGGTCAGCCACCTGGGTGCTGTCACCCGGTTGAAGCCGGAGGACAGGAGCCTGAACTTGCAAGTTCCTCCTATCAGGATGGCTCTTTTCCCAGGAGACAGACTCATCCTGCCCCTCTCCCCACTCCCGGTCATCCAGGGAGAGAGAAGAGCTGGTCACAGACATCTGTGGCTCAGCTGCTTTGCTCTAGAGGAGCTGTCCTCCGGTCAGATTTGAATTCTCCCTTCATGATATTCTGAGCTTCTCGTGTGGCGGGGGAGAGGTGCCAGGGCTTGGAAACAGCCTCTCTGCTCAGGATGGAAGCGGGTGGGGCAGCTCTCCCTTTCTAAGGGCCCATGTGATGAGCAACTCAGCTTCCAGTGCCAGACAGGGCTTTGAGTAATGCCTTCCAGACAGACGGCAAACATGGCCTGCCCCCTCTCTCCAGATGACCCCAAGGCTGAGGAGAAGGAGCCCACAGAGACTCAGCAAAACGGCGACAGAGAGGATGACGAGGAGGGCAAGAAAGAAGACAAGAACGGGAAATTCAAATTCATGTTCAACATTGCAGATGGTGGTTTCACAGGTATGGAGGTGAACAGTAGACTGGGACCTCTCTCTTCGTCCCACTTCCTCACTGTGGCTCCCAGAAATCTGGGCCGATCGATGGTAATTTTATTCTGAGGTGTGAATTTTTGATGATGGTCCATCGTATGCGCCTCTTAGTAATACTGGAGCAATGGGCCTCTGATGGCTGGTACCGAGCAAGCCTGTGTGTAAGCCAGGAGTGGGAGGCTCTCCATTCAGCTTACCTCGGCCTCTCTCTTCAGAGCTGCACACGCTGTGGCAGAATGAGGAACGGGCGGCTGTGTCCTCGGGGAAAATCTACGAAATCTGGCACCGCCGCCATGACTACTGGCTGCTGGCAGGCATTGTGACGTATCCTTGCTCAGTCAGGACTGGAGGACTCTGGTCCATTTCTCTGGTCCTTAGGGGACCCACAGGCTCTTGGGAGGACCTTCCTTCATCTCCTAGCTTCTAGTGATTGCCCAAAACCTTGACACTCCTTGGCAGGCCTCTGTGTCTCTCGGTCATTTTCTGTCGTCATCTGGCCATCTGGCTGCTTCGTGCCCCAACCCCCTTTCCTGACACAATCTTTGGATTTAGGACCCCCCTACCCCCTTTTTGATCACATCTGGATAAGGCCATGTTATTAGGTTTTAGAGGCTGGGACTTACACGTGTCCATGTTGGGTGCGGGATGGGCTTACTACTTGGAGGCCTTAGTGCACTGTCTGGCACCTGTCAGAGCCTGCTAATGTCACTGATGTCTTTATTGTCACAGTAGCTGAGGCTGTGACTTGCCTGGGTGCGCACAGACAGCAAGCTGGGACCCGGTTGCTCCCACATTACCCTTACTTTCGAGCCCCTCATTCCTGTGGCTAGCTTCACCCTTAACTGTACCCTGCAGGCATGGCTATGCCCGCTGGCAGGACATTCAGAATGACCCGAGGTACATGATCCTAAATGAACCTTTCAAGTCTGAGATAAATAAAGGCAACTACTTAGAGATGAAGAACAAGTTTTTGGCCCGTAGGTTCAAGGTAGGCCTTCAATGTCAGCTCCCTGACCCATCCCTGACCCAGCCCTGGGCCAGGCTTTCCTCTGAGGAGACCATCAACCCCTGCAGGCAAGGCTCCAGTGTATGAGCATTCCCCACTGCTAAGGGGATGTGGTTGGAGAACTCGGTTTGTGGAACATTCCTGGGGCCACTAGATTAGGCTAAGAAGGACCGTAGGAGAGCCTCCTCCTCTTTCAGCCCAGAGCCTCAGCTTCAGGGGGTGCCAGTGGGGGGAGGGGCACAGTGACTCTGTGGGAGGAGGGGCCAGGCCAGTGCTGTCACCCCACCCTCCAGCTGCTGGAGCAGGCGCTGGTGATTGAGGAGCAGCTCCGGAGGGCAGCATACCTCAACATGACCCAGGATCCCAACCATCCAGCCATGGCGCTCAATGCTCGTCTGGCAGAGGTGGAGTGCCTTGCTGAGAGCCACCAGCACCTGTCCAAGGAGTCCCTCGCCGGGAACAAGCCTGCCAATGCTGTCCTGCACAAGGGTGAGTGAGCCTGCTTCCACCTCTTGGGGAGCACCTCTAATCTTGCCTAGGGAGCACGCTTGGCTTAGATTGGAGATATTGATAGGAGGGCAGATGCGCAGAGGGTGAGGCCTCTGGGACCAGGAGATACAGTTCTGTTTTGGTGCCTCATTTCAGCAACAGGGGAAATGAGGTCCCCCTTTTTAAGTCCTCCAGAGAGATGCCCACAAAAAGGGGGCAGGCTGCAGTGGGCAGCACAGAGATAGCACAGAGATTAAAGGGCTCACCAATGCTCGTATTGCTGCCCTGCGCAGACATGCGTGAGTCCTGTGTCCGCAGTAATGAATCTTAAGAGTTGCCATCTTGGGGCAAGGGCATTGGAATTTAGGAAGGGCGAAATTTGCCCAGAGTCTTCTTTGAGTTTTACTTCAGGTCTCTGCCTTCTGGTCTGGGGTCTCCCAGGCTCACTGGGGGCAGGGCAGAGCACAGGGTGAAAAGGGATGACTAACAGTTTGCTCACACATGAAGGTCTGGCTATGCTTTGTGGGCCTAGAGACCAGAGAGGGAATCCAGGGTCAAGGGTCTAGAGCTTCTTCTCTGTCAGGAGGGGCCCCTGGAGTTTTTCTTGCCAACCTTGTTTCTCCAATTTTCAATCCTGGGCTTCCGAGGCTCTGGAGAGCCTGGCGAGGAACTTTCCACGGTGTGTGCCGTGATGTTTGTACTAGCACCTTCCTGGGCACTACCTGTCCGGCAGCTGTGGAGGGCAGACCCAAGCCCTCCATTCTTAGGCCCTCCCACCCTGCAGTCCTGAACCAGCTGGAAGAGCTGCTGAGTGACATGAAAGCAGACGTGACACGCTTGCCCTCCATGTTGTCACGCATCCCCCCGGTGGCCGCCCGTCTGCAGATGTCTGAACGCAGCATCCTGAGTCGCCTGACCAACCGTGCCGGCGACCCTACCATCCAGCAGGTCAGGTTTGGCCTGCACACTGCATGGTGGACCTGAGTCCCCCTGTTGCGTGGGTGGGTGCCCCTGGGAGGGGGCTGGGCAGTGTTCTGGTTGTCACCTGTAAAGCTGGTCCTTACCTCCAGGGTGCTTTCGGCTCCTCTCAGATGTACAGCAACAGCTTTGGGCCCAACTTCCGGGGCCCTGGACCGGGAGGGATTGTCAACTACAACCAGATGCCCCTGGGGCCCTATGTGACTGGTAGGTCCCCATCCGCTTCCGGGCAGCATGCACACAGTGCCCCTTTGGGGCCCAGCCTGCCCGATGCTGGGGATGCCAGGCAAGCCCATGCTCTGATCTCTTCTCGGCAGACATCTAGCCGTCCTTCTGACTTCCCCCTGTTTCAGCGCTCCTTTCCAGCTGAGGTGAGGGTGCTTGCTGGCCACCCCACTGTCACATATGCTCCAGTTTGTCCCATGTGTGCGCATTCATTCATCCATGTCTCTATATATCTGGTAGCTTTTGAGTCACATTCTAGCTTAGATTTGGTCATGGCTTTGTGTGTGCGCATGGGGGCATCCATATGTGCACATGTGCTCTTGGCCATGTGTCATTGGCCCCTTGTGGTCATGGCTTTGTGTGTGTGTGTCTGTGTGTGCGTGTGGACATCCGTATGTGCACATGTGTTCTTTGCCCCACTGATCACTGCTCCTAGCCTGGAGCCCTGTCCTGTCTCCACTGTCCTGCATGATGTCAGCCCCATGGAACTTGTCTCATAAACACATTCTATGTTCAGGACCAGGGGGAGGGGGTACCTGAGGGCTTGAGTGTCTTAATGGCTTTGGGAGTCAAGAAGGGTCAATTTAGAGAAGTCACTAGTCCTGGTGGCTCTCTCCAAGACCTGTCCGATCCTGTAAGGTAGATTCTAGGACAGAGGCTTCCAGGCTGAGCCCGCTGGATGCTGGGACTCCAGCACTTGGGTGCAGCTCACATCAAGCCCAAAGGCCAGTGGCTAGTGGGTCTTAATTCTGGGACTCCCTCTGATCATAATTACGACCAGTACTGTCGTAACAGCTGGGCGCCTTTGGACACCTGGCCACCCAATCTTATAACCCACTGGTTTGCCTTTTTCAGCCAAGCCACCTGCCCAACCCCCACGGGAGAGAAAAGCTACAGCCCTTTTAGGAGTTGGTGCCGTGTCGGGGTACAAAAGGGAAACCAAGCAATTCTATCACACGGAGGACAGGCCCAGGCTGGCTGCACAAGAGTCCAGAAGTACCACCTCATCTTAGTTGAAGTGTTCTTCTGCACGCATCCCATCCATAGCCATGCCAGGCAAGGTCCCGGCGCCTTTTCCAGAGTGACTTACTTAAAGGAAATTCCATTTACCCGTACTTTTTTTTTTTTGCACTTTCCTACTGAAGATGCGAACATGTTTGTCTTGATAAAAAGTTGGATGACGTGTGGAAGATTCAGATTCACGACACGCCTGTCTGTCACTGGCTCCAGACCTCAAGGGGAAGGCTCTTTGGAGGCCTTTGGTGCTGCTGCTCTGTGGACTCACTGCGGCCCTGGGAGAAATGCAGCATCCAGTGTTCTGGAAACCCTTAGTGTGTCGGTCCCCCGCCCCTGCCTGCACCTGTGTGACTACCCTTCTGCTCCAGCCCCTTGCCTGCTTGGGACCCTAGTGCTAGCGGGGAATGGGACCAGATCTGGAGAGTGGCTGCCTAGCCTGCTGATGCCCAGCTTGGGGGACCACCAGGTACATCCCATTTCTGGGCAGGAGCGTATATCTCAAGGGCTCTGGAATCTCTTGTTTCCAGTGGACATGTGATGTGGTGCCTGCGACGTGTGTCAGGTTGAAGGGAGGGTACCTCGGAGGGTGGATCAGACCTAGACCTGGGCTGAAGACCCTGCAGGGGTATCTGGACATTTGCTGTCTGCAGGAGTGTGGTGTAGATAGGTGGGAGCTGGTGTCCCAGAGAAGGCTCGTGTTTGTTGGGTGGCCCTGGGAGACTTGTCCCACTCACCTTGGCACAGACTTCCCCGTGCAGAGCCTCCTGGGCCGAAGATACCAACAGCTCCTCCTGGGGCTGAATTTATCTGTTGTCTTGGTCCTAGAGAAGCCTTGACTAGGGGTGACTTCTGCATGAAGTAGGGACCACAGGAGCTTTTGCTGATTCTCAGAGGCTGTGGAGAGAACTGTGCTTGGATTTGGGTTTGGAGTCATGGCGTCTTTAGATCCCTCCAAGCTGGAGCCTTCAAGGCTTCCGGCCTTATTTCCTGCAGGGAAGCCATAGAGTGCCAGGACCATCTTTCCCATGTCACTGTTGGCACGCCAACTTGTCTTGCTCCACCCCAGTCTGTGGTACCATGTAATGCTCCATGCTGGGGTGTGGGTGGGGTGGAGCCTGCCAGGCTCCAGGCCTGTGTCTGACCTTCTCACTGGCCCTGGCTCAACCTGGGGTTCAGTTTACCCTGAAGACAAAGAAGGGGCTTGTGGAGAGAAGCCAGCTGGGTCTGAGGGAGCTTGGAAGGGGTCAGATTCTCCCTGGAAAAGGAGTTGGGGGTATGCAGCATCTCTGGGCCAGCCAAGAATGGGGACAGGTCTCCATGGCTTGTTTTGAGGACACTTGGGCAGGTGGCTGGCCTTTACTTAGCCCAGATGTGCACATCTGTAACATAGTTCCTCCTTCTCTGCTCCTGGGGGGCTGGACCCCCATGGCTTCTTTTACTGTGGCATTCCTACACTTGAGTATCTATCCAAATCTTAAGGCCAGCAACTGGTCGCACACTGTGGGTAGGCAGAGGGGGGAAGAGGACTCTGGTCAAAGACAGGATCTCTGCAGGCTTGACAGAGCATTACAGCAGTGGCTGACCCTCACTCTCTAAGAAGGGCTGTCTTCTGCGCGGGAATCTCTTTCCTAGCTCGCTCCCCAACCCAGAGCCTCTGTGCTAATCCCATTGGGCAAGATGGTCAGCCCTGTTGGCCTCATTCCGAACTGTGCAGCCTCCTTTGCCACAGTGACATCCTGAGACTTGGGCCTGCAGGCTCATGTGGGACAGAATAGGGTCTGTGTCTCTGACTCAACTTCAAGGGTTCATCCCTTCCCTGAGCACTTCCCCCAGGAGTCTTGCTCTGTCCAGCCATCTCTGCTTCTTCCTAGGCCATACCCACCCTCTGTGGCCTTCTCTCCACAGCCTCCTTGACCTGAGCCCCCTGCTGGCATGGGAGGGTCTATGTTTCCCCGTGACCAGTGACCAGGGTAGACTGCCTAGGCATCTGGAGAGAAGACTAAGTCCTTCAGAGTGTTCTCATCTTGGCCCTTCAGCTGTCACCTGCTAGAGGATGATAGGATAGAGGTGGCATCTTGAGGTGGCTCTAGTTTCGCTGCTGATAGAATTGGCTCCTCATGTCTGAGCGGTCAGAGCCACAGTGACATTTCTGGCTGCTTTGGCTCACTTAATTCTATAGGATTTCTGTGGAAGGTATGGGGTGGCTCTCAGGTGACATAGGGGGTTTGGGTCAGAGCTACAACATCTGAGGTCACCCCCTCACACACTCCTGCTGTGAACTTCTAACTCTGCTTCCTATCTCCCAGGGCCACCTGTGAGCCAGGGCTCCCTCCCCCACCCTCTGGATGCTTCCTAACCCATAGGGGTTGCCGGCTCAGTGACACCGGCAACCTTGAGTCCTGCAGGGGGCACACTAAGGGTTGGCTAGGGGGCCAGGGATCTTTGTAGTCCCGTAGAGTGGGCAAACGTTGATGCTTGGAGCTTCTCGTGTGTGCCAAGAAAGGGGGTTGGGGGCCTAGGCTGACCCTCCCTCCAACTTCACTGTCTTGGTCTACCCACAAGGGTGGACAGCCGCCCCCACGGCTCTCCTGCACAAAGCACAGCAAGGAGGAGGAAGCCAACCTGCCCGATTTATATACCCGGAAGTTTACAGGTTGTGGCGTTGTCAGCCCGAAGTCTTTGGTGTTCTTCTGTTCATGGATATTTTCTCTCTTAATTTTCAGATTTTTTTTTTAAAAACAAAAGTATTTTTTTAGGTATGATAACCCGGAAAGGGCCTGTTGGGTGTGTGTGTATGTCCTGAGCTCCCCACATAGCCACATAGGGACCAGAGTCCAGTTCAGAGGCAGCTCTTCCACCTGGCCTGGAGAGGGGGAGGGAGGGCCCCCTGCTGCCTGCCAGGGTCAAGCTAGACTGCAGGAAGTGCTCTTCCTGCCCAGGCCAGGCTGGCATCTGTCCCACCCTTGCCCAATCCAGCACACCCTGATGAAGTCACAGTAGGTGCTTGGCACCAGCTGGGAGCATCTCGGCAGGGGTCCCAAGGGCACATCTGGGAGCCCCTCTGAAGGTTGTCCTGGGGAAGGCTGGACAGACTAGCCAGTGTTATCTCCACGCGTATTCTGTGTGTATGTTTTGGTTTCTGTGTTTTAATAAACCCTTTGGAAAGGGATGGAATCACTGTAGTTCCTAGCCAGGGGTGCTGTGAGTGCCAGGGAGGTGAGGGCCCTTTTCCAAACCACCTACATTTATGATTTCTACCCACAGCTCAAGGCTCACAAGGAAAGAGGGGAAATCCCAAATAGCAGCATTGCCGGAGGACATGCCTCCTATGGGTACCCCCAGACACGTCGAAGTGATCCATGTGCTTCCCCACCAACAGGAAAGTAACAGCCAGCTGGTCCCTAAAGGTGGAGCACTTCCTAGCCATTAGCCCTGGGCCTGAGGAGGCATCAGCTGAGGTGGTGGGTAGCAGGGAGCAAGTCCCTGCATCTCCCATAGGCTTCAGGGATGTCATCGGGGAGAGGTCGGGGTGGATCTTGTGACCACCACACCCCATTTCTGTGCCCTGTACCTGGGGGTTGGGAACTCAAGACCTCAGCTTTCTGCAGTTGGTGGCTCTGCCCTCGCTTTGGGGCTGTCTCTGAGGAAATGAGAGAGCAGAAACATGGAGACCAAAGGGCTCGGGTTTTATTTGCCATTCCATAAATACGGGCCACACCTTGGTCTGAGTCTGTCAGGAAGCTGGAGGCGTTTGCGGTCGGCCTGGTGGGGTGCAGTTAGCGAGGAGCCACGCTCATTAAAAAAATGGGGAGAGAAAGCATGTTATGTACATGACAAGAGCGGGCACACAGGTGCCCTGCTGTGCCTCAGGACCTTGGGTCTGGGGTGAGCAGTAGTAGGCTCATGTGCCAGATCCTCTACACAGCCCTCCAGGCCTGGTCGACTACTTCAAGGTGAAGAGGCTGGCTTGGGCTGTCCAGCAGGCAGCTGCGCTAAAGGAAGGAGAGGCCATGGAAGAAGGAGCTGGCCTTAGACCCTTCAAGGACCCAGGGCAAGCTCCCATTTATAGGCTGTCTGCACTTGCTTTACATGGTCTCCCAAGTCCTTCCTTCAAACTCCTCTGCAGAAGCTTCTTAATAGGCAAATCCCCAATGCTTCAAGAGTGGGTATGGAAGAAAACATCTCAGAAACACTTGGTTAAAATGTCTTCTGCAGCTAGGGCTCCTGTGGGCCTTAGCCCAGTTTATCCTGTGGGCCTTAGCCCTGCAGCCTGTTTTACTGTCTCTCGCACATACCCAGTAGGAGCTTAGCTCTGAGGGCAGGCAGCAGCTCCTACTGTGGGCATCCCTGCATGCCTGGCCCACCTAGCAAGCAGGGCCAAGGCCAGCTTTGTGGACAGGTCTGGTATTCCTGCTGGGCCACTGCAGGGCCCTGTCCAGGAAGCTGGCTCCTCTAGCCAGGCACGGAAGTACCAGAGCCCAGTGACCTCCATCCCCACACCCACAGGGCTGCTTCTGAGGTCTCGGGTCAGTGCTATGAGCACCGAAGGTTTGAGAGCCCAGGGTTTTCAGGGGGGCTGTGTGTGAGAGAGAGGAAGCTACCCACCCTGTCTGCCTTTCTTCCTGTCTCCTCCCCATAAGCCAACCCCTACCCCAGTCCTCACCTCTGCCTAGCCTTAAGAGCAGCAGGGAGGAGCCTAGGAATAGCAGCTACAGAAGGTGAAGCCAGGGTGCTATGCATCCAGGGCTTGTGCCTGGGAGCTGGCCACGGCCTTTCCAGGACAGGAGGCGTGGGTCTCCTAGGGAGCCAGTTGGGTAAGACCTTGTCCCCCAGAGCATCATAAGACCATGGAATTGGGCCTCCAGGCAGCATGCACTGCCCAAACCTGCAGGCTTCCTGGCACCAACATCCATGTAGCTCCCACTGATAGGGGCTGCCCATCCTTCCCACTCTCCCTCTCCCCCTAGGCCAGCATGAGGGTACGCAGAAGGAATGGGTGGTCCTAGCCATTTTTCCAGGGAGAGGCCCTGGGGATCTGTTCTTACAACACGGAGACTATTACTGGATGCTCCCTTAGCTTGTAACGATGGAAACCCCAGGGAGCTCCAAGTGCTTCATCTGTGCAAGGCCCATGTCATGAGCCCACTGCCCCGGTACAGCAGAGGTATTGGAAGAAGGTCTCTGAGAGCAAATATGGTCTTGCAAGCCTGCTGCCACCTGCCTGCAGTGGGGCCAGCTGCCACACTTGTCCACGAGTGTCTGTCTTGAGAGGCATACACCAATGAGCTCCATCCAAGCCTGCTGAGTTTCCCTGCTGTGGGGCTCGGCAGTTGTGCGCAGGGTGGAAGGACACTGGGAAAGCCAGCTGGGGTCCCTGCCCCTGCCAGCAAGGGTAAGGGTGGGGGCTGAGGGCCAGCTGGGTAGGTATAATTCTAGCCAAGGCCCAGTGGCCATGTGGGGCAGGTCAGGGCCTGGGAAGAGTGGGATCCTAGGCCAGCCTTGAACAAAGTGCCTGGTATCCATGGAAAGAGGGAGGCCTTGCTCTAACCACCAAGGCTCTGGGAGAAGGGTGCTAGGAAGTGGCACACCCCTCTTCTGAGACAGGGGTTCTTGGCAGAGAGGCCAGCCCTGCCTGCTCTGAGGACTAGACCTCCACCCGGCCATGGCTTCTAGAATCTCCAAGAAGAACCGTGGCTGGGGGCTAGTGTTTCTTCTTGAAGGATAAGCAGAGGTGGTAGGCTTGGGTGGAAGCCTCTGGATGTCCCCCTGATTGATGCCATACCCTGGCATCCATCGGACAGTATCCAGTGAAGAAGCGGCAGGCGGCATCTGGCGGTGACTTTGAAGATCAATTCCCGGTAACGTCTGGGCATAGTGTTTTCCCCTTGGACGTGAACCACACTCTGCATTTGGCTTTGAAACAGCAGAAGCGAGCGAACAGAGACGAGGAGGGAACCGGGAACTGTCCGAGCAGGGGGCGGAAGGGGGTAACTTAGGATCTATAGTCCTTTTTGCTGTAGGGTTTATTGCCCAGAATGCTGTCGATCTCGTGGATGATGGAAGACGACAATTTTGGAAGGACCTGCGTTCAAGAACGAGAGCATAGGGACTGGAAAGATGGCTCAGAGGTTAAGAGCACTGACTGCTCTTCCAGAGGTCCTGAGTTCAAATCCCAACAACTACATGGTGGCTCACAACCATCTGTAATGGGATCTGATGCCCTCTGCTGGGTGTCTGAAGCTACAGTATACTCATATACATAAAATAAATAAATATATCTTTAAAAAAAAGAAGAAGAAGAAGAACTAGAGTGTAGCCTGGCCCGGAGAGAACCTTGGTGACTTTTTCCAGTGTCTCACGCCTCTTACTCTCTGATTTTCACCCACCAGGGATCCAACCTTGGCTACCATTACTAGTGGTAATGGGCCCTATCAGGTCTTTTGGTCTGAGCTTGGCCAAAAGCCCCAGCAAAAGCTTTCTAAACTCTCAGCTGGGGCACGCCCTGTTCCACATCAAACCTCCATCTCAGCTCCAGGGCATGCCCCTGTGTTCCAGGTCCTCTGACCTCCCATTACCAAAAGGTTCTTTGCTGAGTGGCTGCACAGCTCCTTTGGCTCCTTCATGCCTTTCTGAGTTTGTTTCAAGGGCCCCCTTTCTTTTTAAGGCCCTCAAGTCTCTAATGCCTCTGCCCCCTGAATTCAGCATCCTTGCCTGCTCTGGCCTCTCCGCTCATGGTGGTGGCTCTCTCAACACACACCATGTTTGTGTCTGATTCTGTGAGGACCAGCTCTGCAGAAGCAGGGCTCGCTGCCATCCCTGTATGCTCTATACTCCCGGAGGGGTGTCTGGTGAAGCTGTGTCTCCAGGAAGGCTAGGGCTACCTGAGCCCATCACCAGGGCCCCAAATCTCACCTGTATCGCTCCAATGTTCTCCATAAGTTGTTCTGCATTGGAAGCACCCAGAAGCACAGAGCTGACACCCTCATTCCTCAGGCACCAGGCTGTGGGCAGGGAGACCAGAGGTGAGGGTGGTACCATTCTCAGGGCCTGCCTGAGTATGCCTGGGCAAAGGTACTCGGGCTCTCGTCTGGGGTCTGAGGGTGCTTGGAATGCCCAGTAGTACTGGGAGAGTTTGCCCCAGGGATATCTAGAAGAGGTAGAGGTGGCCCAAGTGTTCAAAGGTCCCTTCTATCTTCCGTGACTCCTGGCTAGCTGCCTGAGGGTCTAGGCTGGTAGGCTAGGCTCTTAAAGAGACACAGACTCAACTCTGCCCCTGAGAGTCCTTACCTTGGCCATCATGGGGGTGCTGTTCAGAGGTCTCTACCTTTTTTTCCAGGGTCCCTTTCCTCAGTGTCGCTAGACACATTACCTAAAGGCAGCTGGGGAAAGTACAGCCCAGGACCTCAGGGACCCCAGGGACCCCAGGGACGTGTGTCTCACCACTGTACCCAGAACCCATTACCTATGGCCAGCTGGGGTAGGGTGCAGCCTAGGCGCTCGGCAATGGCTTGCAGTTCCTTCAGCTTGGCCTGCTGGCGGCGACCCTCCTCACTCAGGATCTTGTCCTTCAACCACTGGTAGCCCTGGGAAAGGGAAAGTTCAGGTGAGGGAAGGTCCCTGGACCTCCAGATGTAGGTAGCTGACTGTTTCCTCTAGAGACTCCTTCCTGGCTCTTTTGTCCCCTGGCCTCATGCTTGCCCTGGGCCAGGCTTAGACTTCTTCCATATCATGAAGGAGAAGGTTTGTGGTGGACTGACCTGACCCTGAGCCAGAGGCACAGGCTGCCCACTGTTGGCCCTGGAGGAGCCTCCTAGGACTCAGGCTGGGGAGACAGAGAGACCTAGGTTGGAGTCCAGGGCTCTTGTCTTCCGAATATGAACATTCTCATGCTTCCTGGCTGCTCAGCAAGGGAATGGGATTGGACTTTTGGGCCAATTCTTAGGCTTTGTCTGGGGTTTCCATGATGGGAGTGTGGAGCAATCATGGAGAGGGAACGAACCATACATTAGTGGGCTAACCTGTGCTGTGAATGCCGAACCAGGGAAGAGGCCAAGGTAGGGGAATGGTTCATAGGCCTGCTTACTGGGGGCCAGCCCCACAGGTGGGAGAGAGGCCTGTTTCCACATTCTTATGCCAAAGGCATCTCCCACACCCAGCTGTGCTTACCTTCAGGGAGGCTCTGGAGTAGGGTGGGATCCCACTGTCATACTTTCCTGAGACGATGCCGCAGGCCAGAGGGGACCAGGTCATGGCACCTACTCCTGAGAGAGGGAGAGAGAGAGAGAGCAGGTGAAGTCAGGCTGGGGCCGGTGAGGAGTGGCTGACGGCAAGGTAGGCCAGTACCCACCTATCTTGTGAAACAGCTCTGGCAGTTGGACTTCTACCTTCTCCCTCTGGAACATGTGGTATTCAGCTTGCTCGCAGATGGGCGGGATCAGGTTGAACTGCCGAGCCACCGAGTAAGCCTCCTGTGGTGCAGAAGCAGACCACTGCCATCAGCAGACCTGGGGCCACAGGAACCTTACTGCTCCCCCACCCCCAGCTTTCCTGAGAGTCCTAGGCAGGCTCCTGTGAGCCAGGAAGAGTGTAGGCTTTGGAATCCTAAGACTTACTGCTCCATGGAGGAGTCACAATGTAGTGACGCATTGGGCTGAGGCAAATGGCATTGCTGGTACCTCAGTTTCCCCATATGTCATACGGTTCCAATGAGTCAAAATGTTTGTAGCCCTTCTAATTGGGTCTGGCTTATGACTGGCACTCACAATTTGCCATCTGGACATCATGCCTGTTGCCCTGTGGCCCTGATCATAACGGTGGTGGTAGCAACTGCCCTCGGGAGGCAGCAGCTCTATCTGCTAACTCTGGGACCAGGAGCTTGGGACCTTGGCTTGAAGGTGCTCCCTCAAATTCTATGCATGGGGTGAGCTCGCTACTGTTGGTAGACAGTTTTATGGTGGGGGACACGCTTGCCACTTAGGGAGGCCCCGTCTCACTTTGGTCTGAGACTCAGCTTCCTCATCTATAAAATGGAGTTAATGACACTCAGATTGTTCTGAGTCCTGGCCATGGGTAATCAGAGCAGGATGCCTGACAAAGGCTCTGGAATGAACTCAAAAGCTGAGTTATTCCAGGGTCTTCTCAAGTCCCCCGATTTGAAACACCCCCCCAACCCCCCACCCCCGCACTTCCTGCCATCATAGGATGAAGCAGGAGCCTGCCATTCTCTGTAGCTAAAGCTATGGAATGCTGGGACACCGGGGAAGGGCGTGGTAAGGCTGGATGAGGGGTGAAGGCGTGGGTAAGGAGGCAGGGTGGTCAGGAAAGAGTCTTTCCTGCCCTCAGGCTGCAGAATGAAGGCAGCCTCTTCATCTGGGCACTCTCTGCAGTGTCTCTGTGGACAGAGACACCCTGCTGACTCTTCCTGTGAACCACAGAATACCTAGGGACATAGGCTGCTCTAGCCTCTGATGGCTTGCATGGAAGATGAGGACAGTTGTTGGGGTGCTTTCCTGAGAACATGGACGATGGGAGAAACCATGGAGTAATAGAAATTCGGATCCTAGCAGCTGGGTTGGTCATTTTTAAAGCCAGCCCAGGCTCTGATGGGCATCATCTGGGTATCAGTCTTGAACTAGGCAGTGTGACCTTAAGCATGGGACTTCACTCCCATCCTTGACCTCCCCATTTTCGATGTGGGACAGTGTCAGCATTTACCTCCTGTGGCACTGTAGAGGTTAAATCTCAAATCTAACGGAACATTCTAGCAAGTAGCAAGCAGCATGGGTGCCAAGGCTTGCTTAGGCCCTAAGATCATGCTTAAAGTTTTCTGTAGGTTTTCTCTAGAAGCCTCAGAGCTGGCTGTGAGGGTGAGCCATGCCAGCAGGCTTGTTCTACAGATCTGGAAACGGAGTCTGAGGGCAAGCCATCCATGCAGGGCCAAGTGTCCCTGTGAGTCAAGTTGAGACCCATGTGTCTGCCAACCACACCCCCCACGAGTACACGTGCCCGAGTCTCGGTTTCCCCTCCCACAAAGACCCCACACCCGTGGACATACGGGTGTCACCCTACCATGATCTCCATGGAGCTCCATCTTGACGTGCCCCAGTACATGGCCATCCCTTGGTTGATGACATGGGTCATGGCCCGCACGGTCTCTGAGAGAGAGAGAGAGAAGGGAGACCATGTTTGGGACAGCTGGGGCTCAGGGCTAGCCTGGCAATGGTCTGCAGATGCAGGTGAGGTGCCAAGAGGAGGGAGCAGGCTGCAAAGGCATCTTGCAAGCAGTGTACTTCCTGGCTCCCGGAGTTGGGTGTGGGTGTTGGGAAGGGGAGAGTCCCAGAGAAAAGAAAATGGACCAGAAATGCTGAAGAAAGACAAGTTTTCTGACAAGATCAGGCTTGCCTGGATCCTTGGGAAAGGCTTAGAGGTGGGTAGACTGATGTCTCCGTGGCTGGCTACGGAAAGGAAAGAAGGTGAAGCCCAAGAGCGGGTCTTAGGCTCTAGAATGAAGAAATGGGAACCCTGGTCACTTAGGGGGGACTAGCTGGATGAAGGCTACAGTCAGCCTGGCCACGGCAGTGACATTAGCAAAGCTTGCAACCACAGCTCTGCAGGTTCCAGAAGGCCATTCTCACTGGGTGCCTGAGGGCAGGAAGATTGTCTGTAGGGACAAAGGCAGGCCTTTGAGGCTGGGGCTTTCTTGTCTCAGTGCCTGGGGAGCCAGAAGCACAAAGCCAAAAGCTTTGGGCAGACTATGCCCAGGCTGGAGTCTCCCTCAGTCCATGCTATTCTCAGGGCAATGGAGGTGAGGTGAGGTGGGGAGGGGACTGGGAGGGGGTAAGGGGGTTAATGATCCTTCTGTGAGGGATCAAAGTCTGGAGCAAAAGCTGTAGGGTTTCACAAAAGCCAGGACTTACACATCCCAAGGAGTAAATGACTGAACCCCCCAACCCCATCTTCTTCTAGGGCGAGAGTGGGATTCTCCTCACCCCAACGACACAGTCTTCCTTTTCTTCAAGAGTTTCCAGGGCATAAAAAGCTGCCAGTTGGAGGTCATCAGGGTGGGAGGGGGACAAGAGGGTGATGGGGGAATGTGGTTGAAATGCATTATACACATGTAGGAAAAGGTCGTAACAGAAGCCAACACTAGGGACGGTCCTATGAGCTAGTTTAAAAACCCCGCCGCGTGTAGATCTTCTCCCTTGGCCGTTTTGCCTCTTAGGGAAATGTGTGGGTTGTTAAACCAGAATGTGGCACCTGGTGGGGTGAGGGCTGGCTCCATGGATTCCCCGCAGGTCTGATACAGTGCTTGCAAGGTTGACAGCCAAAGGCAGGGTAGGAATGGAGAGGGGCAAGTGTTTCTAAAATCATCGCAGTAACATCTGCCTCACCACCGAATGCTCCACCCATCCCAATGGCAGGTCCCCCGGCCATGGCAGGGACCTCGAGAGAAGGGAGAGGAGGAAGAAGAGAAAGCCAGAGCTGTTCCGGGAGCCTACTTTCAAAGGGCACTGGGATCACTACCTCCTCCAATGGCACCTGTCTGCCCTGTTTTGGGGGATCTTACTTCTTACTCATTCCGGTTCCCTATACTTCTTTGGCCAAGGTGTATTCATGGTGGACTCTAGGGCATCCTCATATCTGGTACTGAGGCCGCATGGCTTCTGGTAGAGTGGTCCCAGTAAGTTCACCCAGAATGCCAGGGAAGTCACACTTCACTCTGACCCACTTAGGGCAACTCTGTCCTTGCCTGCTTTCTGAGGTCAGGGACTGTGGCTTTGGGGTCGTCTTTGCCCTGCCTAGGTAAGGGACATATGAGAAGAGAGGTTGAGTCTTCTGGGACCTTCCCTGAATCGCCGGCTTTAAATGACATGGTTTACTTCCAGAAGAGGTCAATGCCTGATTAGAGGCTTTCAGGAGACCTAGAGGGTCCTGGGGCCTACTCCATAGAGCCCAGGCTCCTCGACGGACTGTCCTTGTTAAGATTTTTAGAAACACTCTTGGGGGCACCCCAGACCATGCAGCATGGTTCCCCTATTCTTTTCAGCCAAGGCTTAGGTCCACATGCCAGAGACAGGAAAGCCAAGAGGACAGCTCACATCAGTCCCTGTCCCCAGCCTCCCCCAGAGTTCTGTCTGGTTATGAAGGTCACAGCCAGGGGATCTGCACTATGCCCTTCCCATGCAGTGGAGAGATGGAGACAGTCTAGCCCCTGGGAATTAGGCCAATGGACAGGAGTCTAGTGTGACTGGCTGTTCTGAGGGGCAGGGGAACCTAGGCACTTGGGGGATCTGGGCAGAAGCAGGCTAGATGCTGGACAAGTGTATGTTCAGGAGCACTGTGCACCCACACCAGCATGTCAGTGGACCCTGAAACAGTGACACTTAGGGATGACTGTCTTTCACCTCAATAATTAATACTGCTGGACAGAAGTGCCAACTCCTTCCAGCTGCAGCCAAAACCCAGGGCATCTCTGCAGCGTCACAAATAATACATAGGGGGGGTCAGGTGGCAGCACCAGGTGGCAGGCAAATGCCCTTCCAGTGTGGAATGCTGCCCAGCTCCTAGGGAGACAAAGGCCTACCCTTGAGGTGGGGTTCTAGGGCCCTTTGCTGATTGTTGGGGGGCAGATACCAAGCATGGCACAAGGAAGCCCTGGGCCTCAGCATCATGACAGCTCACATACATAATTCTCCAAGGAAGAGGATCACTCCATTTCGATGGAGTGTCCTGTCCACGAAGTGAGCAACCTTGAATGACCACAGAGCCAGGTCATTCACAAGGAACCAGCATGGTAGACGGGGAGGCTTGTTGGCTGGTGTTCTGTGCCTCTGTTGGAGGTTAGATCTTAAGAGGTGTGAGCTATGAGGGGGATTAAGTCTTCTTAGGGGTCCCAGGAGCCTTCTGGAAACCTGGTCTTTCCCAACCCTTCCCATTATGTCATTCAAGGTCAAGTTCCCAGGCAGGGACTGGAACATCCTCAGATCGAGAGAAGACCCCGGCAGAAAGCCAGTCCGCCACCTCGGGTCAGGGCACCGCAAGCATGGAGCAGGGACATGCACGCTGGGAGGAAGGGGGTGGGGATGGCAGCACGGATGGACAGCAAGGGGCTCCGACGCCATTTTGCTTTCCCTTTGCTTGCACCATGTCCTCAGGGGCACGTCCCCACCCCTTATGCATTTTATGGAGAAGTTTGTCACGGGGAGACAGAGCGTCGTGAATAAAAGTACTGTCTCATAAAATGCAGCTCGGACAGAGAGTCAATAGTCGGCTGAGGGTACTGTGTACCTTCAATGATGAATGTCCGTGACTTGAAGGAACTAAATGGGTCCCCTGCTGATAAAAGAAAGGTTTAAAGAGACCAGAGTTTATCGCTGTGGGAACACAGAGGCGTGGTATGATAGAGGGCGAGACAGAAGGGCACAAATCATCACACAGAACAGAGTTCTGTTAAAAAGAAAGGATATATATATATATATACACACACTCACACACACAAGTGCGGTATATATATATGAAAGCAAATGGAGACAAAATAACCAGTTCAACTTAACCTCCCAAGTCCCTGAAGCAGCGAAGCATAAATGAGAAGATGCTGAGGCAGCAGGTGGGAGAGATGGAGGGACCAGGAGTCAAGGGGCTAAATAAACACTAAGGACAGCTCTTCAAAGCACTGAGTGCTCAGTCTCCTTCAGGCAGTAAGACCCCACTAGAGCAGAAGACCTCTAAGCCCTCCCGGGGGAACCAGAATGCACGAGTACAGTGGTCCCCGACAGTCACTGCTGTGCAAAATACCAACTGCTCAGCAAAGAGAACGCAGCCAGGGGAGAAATCCTGAACACAGCCAGCTCAAGGAATGAGATCAGGGCCTGGGGCTATTCCTCCCCCACCCCAGGGCCTGGCCAGCTTTGTCCTGAGCGCCCAGTGTGAGTGTGCTTGACAGTCACCAGAACCTCAGAGCAGCTGGCTCTGCCTTGCATGAACTGGCTAGGGGGATAACTGGTCGACCTACCTTCCATGGGCGTGTTGGGGTCTGGGCGGTTGGCAAAAACCACATCCACATACTCCAGCTGCAGCCGTTCTAGGGACGCTTTCAGTCCTGGGAGAAGAACAGGAGGGGTCAGCTGCTTGTGCTTCTAGACCCTCCTTGGGCCTGGGCAAGAGAGGGATGAGGGCAGGCGCATGTCATTCAGAGCTTTAGGGCAGGTGAGTGTCTCAAGGAGATGCCACGGCATGAGGCATATCCTAAGGGAGTGGGTACCCTGGCCATTCCAGAGGATGTCAGGCGAAAGCACAGGCCAAATGTGCCGAGACCAAATGGATACACACGCTCTGGGCCACTCTCAGGACCTGGTGGTCCGTGCAGTAACAAGCAGAGCTGGCCATGTTACCACACAAGGAGGCAGCAGTATTATCTACTGTACAAAGGTTGCTGGTGTTGGACACACACAAGTCACCAGCCCACATCTACCAACAGCTCAGAGCCAACAGCTAGGGTGAAAGTTGGGCCTGAGGTGGGAGGGCCAGGTACCAAGGCCGCCCTTATGATGTTTATTAGGAAGAATATTATTTAGAGTAAACGTGGCTCAAGTGAGAGGCAGAGCCCTCATCCGGCCACCCCCACTCTGGGCTGCATGTCTGATATTCCCAGCAGCCCTGAGTTGGGGAGTATGCCCTCTTACCCTTGTTTTCTAGACCCTTTGACACAAGTTCAGGGAAGTGATGGCTCTCTCCCAAGACCATTCAGCCAGCACACGCTCAGCCTGCCCTGAAATCTGGCCAGCTCTGTCCAGGCTCATTGCAGCCTTCTTTCAGTAGCGGGTTCCCTCCTTGAAACCCCCCCCCCATATCTTTTTGGAGCAGGAGGGAATGACCCTGTGGTCCCCAGGGTCAAAGCCTAGGCTGGATCGCTGAAGAAAAGGGTGGGCTACTATGCCTCTTAGCTTTATTCATGTGCCGGAGACACTAGGGTTAGAGTCCCTCCTCACCTTCGATTATGTGCTTCCTGGAAAGTCCTCTCTCGGTCTCCGCTCTGAAAAACAGGCCAACAGGGTGGGAGATGTTGCAGTTGGCTTGGGGATAATATTTATGATACGTCAGGAAAAAAAGCAGGTCAGGAAATTTGACATCTGTGGTGACAACTACGGGCTCAGGTGGATTCCTAGACGCTGCCCTCAGGGTGGCGTGGGGACAAGGAGGGCTCTGGTTTTCAATATCACCTCGCTGGCCAGCTTGGATTAATTTACTTATGCTTTTTGAGATAGTTTCTCTCTACTTAGCTCATGGTGGCCTCAAACTGATAATCCTTCTGTCTCAGCTTCCCAAGTATTGGGGTTACAGATGTAAGCCCAGTTACAGATTTTTTTAAAGTTAAGAACGAATCATGAATGTTTTAAAATTTCTTTTCTGAGACAATTTCATGTGTCCTAGGCTAGCCTAAAGTTTATTGCATAGTCATGGATGACCTTCAGTTACTGCTTCCTCTGCCTCTGAAGTGCTGTAATTACAGGCATGGACCGGCACACTTAGCTGGCCAGATATGAGGAAATGTCTGGCAGACCTTCCTCACAGACCTTCACAAATGTCTGGCAAACACTCTTCTAACTGAGCTTCCTCGTCAGCCTAGAAATCAAACTTACAACCCCCATGAGATGAACTTTGCCCTACAGAGAATATAGACTCGGACACCCGGAAACAGGCTGAGTGATATAGGTGACCCAGGGACTTTAAGGTGGTTCACACAGCTCACCATGTTCTGTTTTCTAAAATGTTTATAAGTAAAAATAATAAAAGTCAAACAATATTTGAGTGACAGACAAATTCCCGCCAAAGCTGCTCGCAGTTTGGGAATGTGTCAATGGCTGAGGTCCCCAAACTTGACTGGGTACCAGCCTGCGGGTGGCTGTGCAGAGGTCAACATGCCCTCCCTCCTCAAGACTATGGTGCCACCCTGGCCCCAACCTCGCAAGCACTGTTTCTGCAAGAGCCGGGGCTTCGGTCAGCAGCTACCTCTGGGAGCATGCGACTCCTGTACTTACTTTCCACCCCAGAAGATCTTGGTGGTGATGACAAGGCTGGACCGTCTGCAGGGTAGAAGAGGGAGACTGTTATTGGACCTGGCTGGCACTGGCAGTCTTCCCTCAGCTTTTACATAGGGTTCCCTGTATCACCCGGGAGCTCCGTGTGAATGGGTGTTTCTGATTGTGACAGTCTTGCCCACAGAGCTTGTGGAGCCCAGGGTTTAGATCTCCCCCCTAAGAGATGTAGCCAGGCTCCCAACACTGCAGCCTGGGTGCTGGGCTGAACCCTGCCACCCCCCAGTCTAGCGCAGCCCTGCCAGGCTAGATTGGTGACTTTCAGGTCTCGACAGCCTTCCCCTACTCCCACACGGGTCCCTTTATAGATGGAGATGGTGAACTCCTGAAGGTTGAACTGATCTCTCAGATCCTTGGCTGAGGCAGAGAAGATGGGGTCCAGCTGAGAATCAAAGGCTTTCGCACGAACCTGTCATGCCCAAGCCACCTGGGAATGCTCATGTGCAGTTCATTTTGGCTGATGTCTGTGAGTGAAGCAGTACAAAGGTGTGTGTGTGTGTGTGTGCGTGTGCGTGTGCATGTGCGCGTGTGTGTGTCTGAGGGAGGGCTAGGACCAATTACAAGAATCACTTTGCCTCAGAGAACTGAACTGTGCACTTACTTAGGGACATGGAGAACCCTGGTACCCCAGTCTTAGCTGCTTGCATGGCGCCCACTGTGATGTGAAGGCCCACTCCCTCTGGAGGGGCAGGAGCTACTTCTGTTCTGAGACATCCCCCATTTCTGCAGGAACAACTGTGTGACCCGAGGCTTTGGCTGAACAGGGAGGTCATGGGCAGTACTTTCTGTATGCATGACAGGGTTTCATGTGGCCGAGGTGACCTTGAATGGCTGATCATTCTGCTTCCGAGTATTGGGATTACAGGTGTGCCTGTACCACGCCATCTCATTTATGCAGCGCTGGGAATTGAACCCAGGGCTGGTGAGCATTCTACCAACATTCCTAGCCCTCTGCAGTACTCTCGCTCCTGCCTAGCTACTGGCCCTTGCCATATACTTAGTTAATTAAAATTAACTTTTCTATAAAAATAAAGAGAAAGAAGAAGGAGAAAGGGGCTGGTGAGCTGGCTCAGTGAGGAAGAGTATAGGCTGTCAAGCTCGATACCCTGAGCTTGTGCAACGTGCCACGTACCCACATGTGTAAATAAATAAATGTAATGATAAAAAGCAATCAAAGAAAAAAAACACACAAGGGGCTGATGGACCACCCCTGTGGTAATCAGGAAAGAGCAATCCACAAACTCTCATGGTTCCCACGGCAGGGCTATCCAAGTCCAGGCTTGTCCCAGACGGATGGCCTGCCCACCCTAGCCAGGAACCCCCAGCCAGGAACCCCCAGCATGCATTTGCCTCTCCAGAGCTGCATCCCGCCCCCACTCCCAGCATTCCTTGTGTGCCCTGGAGACAGACCACAGAGAACCGGATAATTACCTCCATCCCTTCTTCTTAATGATATTCCCTAATACCACTTCAGCCCTGCAAAGCAAGAGAGAAAGAGAGGCAGACATGGGGATTTCATCAGTGCATAACGGAAAAAAAAAATCAAACCCAGCCCACCGTGACAATGGTCCCCTCTATGAAAATGCCACTGGGGTTGGAATGCCAGGCTGCCTATGTGGCCTTGGCTCAGCAGTTCATTCCAGAAGGGCTGAGGCCTGCAACTGTCCAGGACTGGAAGCAGGGGCTCTGCTAGTTCCAGGATGTAAAGGCCCATGTCTCTAGGTATTGTCCTGCGGCAGCGGCACCTTTGCACTTGTTGGGCAGGAAAGGTCCCCAGAACACTGCTTCCTTGGCCAGCAGCAGAAACACTGCAGAAAATGCTCGGCCATGGTGCATGTTAAAATGTAACAGAATGTAACAGATGAATCTATTTGTAAAAGGTAAGCAATGCTCCAGGGGCATTCTCTGCGGGCAGAGAGAATGCACTTTCTGGGGCCAGCTTAGGGCTTCCAAAAAAGCCTGTGTGTTTGTCTACTTTGCGAGTGCCTGTCTTCTTTGTGCGTGTGCGTGCACACATGTGCGTATGTACGTGCCTGTGTTTGCGTGCAGCTCGTTTTTCTCTTTAAAAAACAGAGAGCCACCCAGCCCACTGCCTGTTCCTGGCATGGCTCAGGGTCCTGCTCCAAACTGGGGCCAGCTGGGGTCACAAGCTGGTTGTTCCAGCCTTCCTTGGCACAGCAGTGCAGATTAACTTTTAAGAACTTTCTGCTTGTAGCAAAAATGTTTCTAAGCAAAAACAACAGACGGAAAACGGTCCAAACCCAGTGCTACATTCCAATTATAAAGCGGCTGAGTCATCCAGTCAGAAATAATGGGCTCTAATTTGCAAGCTGTTTAGCATATATTCTGAACACCCCTCATTTATGGTCAGGACGCACTGAAAATTCAATCAGCTCTGGCCTCCTTTCATTCCTTGGTCTCCCAATTTGTCAGACAAAAGACCAGGAGAGGAGGAAGATGATATCAAGGCTGTCTGAGCAGCTAACCCAAGCCTCTTGCTTGCAATCCTGACGGCAAGCTATGAATGTGGGCACAGAAAATACTGCAGGTCACCGAGAAACGCACACATTACTGTCAGCAAGATATGTGTATGCTCACCCCTGGTCAGTGAGGGCCAGCCCTGGCTGACTGCTTGCTGGAGCTATGGCTAGTCCCTTGGACAGAGAAGCTTGGCTTGCCACCAAGACATGGTGCTCAGCTTTAGTCAGATTGGTTGCTAGTGTTAAAGCATCTCTGTGGTGTGAGCGGGCTGGCTTAGCTACAGGCTGGACTGTGGAGCTACAGTGGCTGGTTGTAGAGCCGAGGGCAGGGGGCTCCATAAGCAATGCCATCCAGAGCAGAAAGCATTTGCCCAAGGCCTTGGCTTCTAGCAGGGAGTTCCCGAGAGGCCGAAGGATGCCCAGTGTACAGCATGGTTGCCCCAGCATGCCAACTCGGTGAGTCCAGTTAAATGGAGTGAAGGCAGTAACAGAGCAGAGCTGGTGACTGCACAGTGGTGGGGCCATCTGGAGATGGAGGAGGTGGCATTAATCTGTGTTTATTCTCATAGGCAGCAAAGCACAGGCAGGCGCTGGCCAGGGAGGAGATTGGGAGATAGATGCCTTTAGGCTGGGCATCCGCACCAGGCTCTTCAACCTCTGGTGGCTTGGCTTAGCTCATCTGTCTGTCTGGAAAGCATCTCGATTTGATTGAAAGCTGCTGTCTGTTTGGAGAAGGGAAGGAACAAACAAGTGGGCTAAAGGGGTGGGGGCACAGCTGTCAGCTCCCCAGGGCCTTGCTAGGGATTGGACAGTGGTCCAGCTGGGGTCCCCAATGATTGGTGTTTTGGTTCCTTCTCCAGGCAGCAGGTAACATCCTAAGGCCTGGGAAGCAAGTGCTGGCTCCATGGCCGTGGTACACAGCGGGTCAGGGCTGCAACTAGTGCAGTCGAACTTGGCTGGTTCCAAACAGGAGTGGGCCGAAGGGGCGACAAGTGGGAGCCAGCAAATGACTTCACCAAAGAAAA
The DNA here is from genome assembly GCA_019843965.1 of Rhynchomys soricoides. Lineage (NCBI taxonomy): Eukaryota > Metazoa > Chordata > Mammalia > Rodentia > Muridae > Rhynchomys > Rhynchomys soricoides. The sequence goes on from JADRCH010000164.1 coordinate 2,076,431, forward strand.
CTGACGCTTAGAAATGTGATGCAGGAGAGTGGATGATTTGATTACAGCCCGCCTTTAAACTCGAAGCCAAGGACTCTGGCCGAAGGGCATTGGGTCTTTGCATAATTGAGTTGGAAAGTTCATTGTCAAAATGGGAAGTGCTTCCTTCACACTGAAGTTTGCCAGAGCCTGCTCTCTTCAGATCAGAGAGGCTGTCTGCCCTGCAGCGCCTACTGCATCATTAAGACATGAAAATGTCAGGCTCATGGGGCTGGCCAAAGCTCACCAGCACAGCCTGGGACAACAGTAAATCTTGGCTTGAGCCCAGCACCGTGCCTTGGAAACCTTGGTGTTGGACTGGGTGGGTAAGAAGCAGCCAGTGCCTAAGCAATCCGAGTCAAGCCTCATCAAAATCTCTCCTAAGGTCATTTAGAATTTATAAAGAAGACAGAGTGGAAGACACTACTGTGAGCACTCAGGAAGGAGAGACAGGGGAACTTGAGACGCGGTGCCTCGTACCACCTCCTCCTGGGAGAAAGGTACATACTTGCCAGCAGCGTAGACCTCCGCCGTATCGAACAGGTTGATGCCATTGTCATAGGCCAAGGTCATTAGGTGCTCTGCCATCTGAAATGATAAAGCCAGAGTTGTCAGAATGGCCAGCACTATCTTGCCAGGTCCGGGAAGTGTCTGGAGCGTCAAGCCTGTGGCCGAGGCTCTTCTGGCTCCTCTGTCCTCCCTGCCACAGCACAGGGAGCCGACAAACCCTTCAGAGAAGCCAAGACGGTAGGAAGGATGAGGGAAACAGCCTGCTGCCTGTCAATTTTGGGGGTCACCGTGGAATGAGGCTGCTGTACTGAGCTGAATAGTGTCTCTCCAAATTCACGTGAACCAGAGCCTCAGGATGGGACCTGACCTGAGAGTAAGGTCTTGTGAATGTAATCAGTAAGACTGGGGGGGCAGTGGGGGGTCACACTGCCCCCAGAAGGGCCAGCCAAGCCATCCAACTCGAATAGTATATTAGAAGGCGGGAAGGTTACAAGGTAGTACAGAGGCAAGAGATGCTACCAGAAGCTGAGAGACAGGGGCAGACCCCTCCTCCACGCCTTTGGAGGGACCAGGTCCCGACCAAACCTTCAGACTCCCTACTTCCTGAACTGTGTGAGGATAAAATTCTCCAAAAGAAGCACAGTTGGCAATACCTTGCTGTGTCAGTCATGGGTCCCATTGGCCAATCTTAGTAGGATGGTCACTTGTCTTTTTTAAAGGATTTATCTGTGTATTTGTCTGTGTCTTACTGAACCTCTCCGAGCTACTGCAGGAGAGCTGCATATAACCACAGAAGATTCACAGCCACTCCTCAGCGGAGCTGAGAGTCACGTGGCTGTGGCTGGTATTTCACTGCTGACCAGACTTTATTCCTTGGACTTCCAGAAGGGTGAGCTTTGGCCCATGGCAAACAGAGGTGGGTGGTGGGGCCTGCGACTGAACACCGCAGGTCGTTTTGCCCCCTGAGGGCCAAACCTACCCAATGCAGCTCAGGCACCAGTCCTCCCACCCAGTCAGTCCACAGTGGCTGGATGACTCCAGCCCCTGCTTAGTTCTCTGATATTCAGTGGTTTCAGGAACCATCCAAGAGAGAGGAGATGACGTGTGAGTGCACGTACGAGAACACGCGTGTACTGAGGGACTCTGGGAGCAAGATGCCGAGAAGAGCAACCTAGGGAAGAGATCCATGCCCAGTGGTGTTCGTGGCAAGGTGGACTTGGAGCTATGAGACTCATCATGGGATCCAAGAAACCCAGGCCACACTGAAACCTTTTTTTCACACACTCCAGATAGTGCAGGGCTTGAAGCTGAGCCATAGCCGCAGGGGTCTGAGAGCCAGAAGGACCAGGATGATGAGGCCATGGGGCTCTGGAGATCCACCCACAGGGAGGTTTGCTGTCTCTTCTGCCACAGTTCAAGTCAAGTGAAATCCATGGCTATCGTTGTTCTCTGGGAGTCTGATGCAGCAGCTGAGCCTCCTCCTCAGAGCTGCCCTCCGAGGAACCTCTGTGCACAGGGGCACTGTTCTGTGATACCACGGCACGGGCAGGTGCAGCTTGCTCACTGATGCTTTATCGCCTTTCCCAGATGTGTCCCACCAGTCAGCCAGAGCTATGTCTGAAGGACACTGCATGCTGCATTCCATTGGATAGAGGACACATGGCCTCCCTGGAGGGCTTCTGAGAGGAGAGGGCTCTGGCACTTTTGTTTTGGGGGGACTTTTTCAGATGGGTAAATGTTTCTGTTCTCTCTCATCTGCACTTTGCCCCTCGTGCACACGGTACCTCCTAGAAACCAGGTAAAAGCACCTCATTTCTTAACCTGTGCCCTCTGGGTTAAATACTTACTGGGGCTGGGGATGTGGCTCAGTAGGGAGAGGACACTCGGGGTGGAGGCAGGAGGATAAATTCAAGATTGTCTTTGGCTACATAGTAAGTTCAAGGACAGGGAGTTCCCAGGACTCCCTAAAGTCCTTACTAAAATCTATTCGAGGATGTCACTCTAAGCTCTAACCATCTGGGTGGGCGGCAGGTGGAGGTGGCTCAGTGGTTAGCAGCACTTGTTGCTCTTGTAGAGAACCCAGGGTCGGTTCCCAGCACCCACATGTCAGCTTACAAACACCTGCAACTCCAGTTCTAGGGGATCTGGCACCCTCTTCTGGTCTCCTCGGCTACTGTATGCGCGTGGTGCACAGACATATGCAGGCAAAGCACTCAACACACATAAATAGAACTGAATACAAGAATAACTTTTTTGAAACAGGGTCTCACTATGCAGTCCAAATGTCTCTTAAACCCAGGCTTTTCTTGCTTGAGCCTCCTGAGCATTAGGATAGTGGCAGTCATTGCCATTTTTTACATAGGGTTTCTCTGTGTAGCCCTGGCTGTCCTAGAACTTGCTCTATAGACCAGGCTGGCCTTGAACTCAGAGATCCACCTGCCTCCTCTGCCTCCAAAAGTCCTCCAAGTGGGGGAAAGGCAGTCCACAATGGTCGTTGACCAAACAGGCAGAGAATAAACATTCTGCCCTCTTCACCTGATGCAGCCAGGAGTCCCTAATGTTTGGCATACTGCTTTTTGCTTGTTTTTAAAATGTGAACTATGGGATGTAATGCAGAAATTCATCTCGTTCCTTCACTAAGTCATTTTTGACTGCTACATCCTTCCGGAACCTCAACTGTCATCTGTTAGCCCTCTGATCCTCATTGAGGCATGGCCTCCAGTGTCTTTATCCCTGTCACCCTGTCCTAGACTGAGATATGGTGGGGACAGAGCCAGAGGGGACTGCCCTCTGAGATTCATTCATCTATACTCTTCGGGGCCACAGATCTCTTCGTGATGGAGTCACATGTCCACAAGGATGCCACGCCCTATAGCTAGTGTTGAGAACAGTTCACTGCCGTTTGCTGTGTCACAGCCACACTGAAGGGGGACGAGACTGAGTCAGACAAGACTTATTTGAGGCAAACCACACGTGCCTCATGGCTCCAATCCCTACCCCGAGCTCTGGGGACCAAAGATTCACCTTAGAAGCTCCTGACTCACCGGGCAGTGGTGGCGCACACCTTTAATCCCAGCACTTGGAAGGCAGAGACAGGCAGATTTCTGAGTTTGAGGCCAGCCTGGTCTACAGAGTGAGTTCCAGGGCTATACAGAAAAACCCTGTCTCAAAAAACCAAAAAGAAAAGAGAAAAGAAAAAGAAGCTCCTGACTCACCCTGAGAGAGCACCCTCATACCCAGCAGCCTCAGCTCCTATGACAAATGGTCCAATGACCAGCTACTGCTATAAAAATAAAGAACAAAACCACACACTGCACTTAAATCACAATGGAAGCCAAGTTTCCCCTGCAAATGGAGCAATCGCAGCTAACAAGGTCTCAGATGAACTTACTTATTAATTTTTAAACACAAACCTTTCTGCAGCAAATCTGGCGAACGCAACGTCTGAGTTGGTGCAGATGCCCAGAGCTTTCCTTTCTAACCTCTCTCACTGTCTGGAAGTGTACCCCTTGCCTCCTGACAGGCCCTGTGATGCTGGCAGATGTGGATCTGCTCTTAGTGTCACCTGGTGTCCCAGTAGCAGATAAGCCCCAGAAGATAGCAGTTCCCAGCAGCCAGTGGAGCACACGATCAGGAACACAGTGGGCCGACAGCTTATGCAGGCAGACTCTCCAGCTTGTGGAAAGTCTGAGTTCCCGTAACAGACACAGACAGATGGGCCACTCAGGTGGCATACTTAGAGGGTGCAGCTCAGATCCTAATCCGGCATTATCACTTGGAAAACATTGAGTCCTTGAATGCTGGGGGTCAACTGTGGTGTAGGTGTCATGCTCATGAGAATTCTGGATTCCCAGGAGCTAAGGACTTGCTAGATAGTGCCACCAGGCACACCATGTTTCTTGCTTTCTACTCCTTGGCCCTTCATAGCCACTGGGGCAGGATACCCCCAACAGAGAGAAAGAGGCTGCCACAGTGGCTTCCAAGAGCACACATAGTCCCTGGTGGGGACATAACCATGTACCCTGGGGCTGAGGGAGCTGTCTTACCTCATCCGTGATCTGGCCCCCGAAGGTCACCCATGTTCCTGAAAGGAGATGCATAGGCTCAGGTGAGATAATCTGACAGTGGCCCAGAGCTATCTCATGGGTACTCAGACTTTGAAGTGTAGGGGATGGGGTCAGAAACAGCCACAGGGCACCCACGGCTATGTGTTGAGCATGTCCTGTGTATGTGGCTGCTTAACCTTCAGGGTGAGTCTCCAGATAAAGCTAGCAGTAGCCTGTCTGTAGTACAGAGAGCTAGGTAGGCCTAGGAGGGCTGTGGCCTCTGAAATGTTCATCTGGAGCCATGTGTGGAGGACTTGGAAGGCTGAGATAGGGGACTGTCCAGAGTGTGGGGTCAGTGTGGAGCTGCCCCAGAGAGCAGAATGAGGTAACAAGGGTATGTCCCTGGTGACAGGCCCTGCTTGGAAAGAGCTAGGGACGGTTGTTATGGTGGGAGGAGTAAGGAGTGTGTGCCTTGGAGGTGGTGGACCTCGAGATCAGAGGACAGAGCTCACATCTGGGGTGAGGAACACGACAAGACCCAGTGGTCTTTCCCGGGGGTCATCACTCTGAAATCAGGCTTACAAGCCAGGAAGAAAGCTTCCTGGCCCGGGGATGGTCAGGGGCTGCTCCGACTTCTGGGTTGGGATGAAGGGCTGGGTGTAAAGGACTCCCAGGGTTCTCCTGGTCTCCTGTGCTAAGGTTGTGGCTGTGCACTTCCTGTCCCCTGGCTGCCATGGCAACCTAATCTCTCAGAATCATAGATTCTCAGTGTAGCTCTTATTTAAGGGTGGGGCTGGCTCTCTTGAAGCCCCATATCCTTGTTCATGAGGGGTTCCCACACTTACCAAGCCCCAGGCAGGAGACCCGAAGGCCAGATTTGCCCAGATTCCTGAAAGAGAAAGACTGAGTCAGACCTTGGCTCAGCCCGCATGCCTCCAACCAGGCTTCATGACCAGCATCAGACACAAGTCAAAGTGTCTTCTGAAAGGCACAGAAAGCCATGTGAGGAAGGTCCCTGCTAGCCCGCCATGGGGGGTGACATACCAGTTCTTCCCCAGGCCCACCCTAGGCTCACACAGGCCAGCAGATAGTTGCAGGGCTGTCTCCAGGGCAGATGGCAGTAAGAAGGACTGTTTTGATGGACAGACTATGAGGTGAGTTCTCCTCTCTAGAAGCCACATTTGTGACCTCTATTAGTAAGAGAGAAGGCTGTCTGTCCTTCTCTCTTAGGACAGAGGCATGAGGTTAGCCCTGTCTCATCTGGGCTACAAAGCTGACCTTTGACTTTTAACATTTCCAAGGCTGGTGGCTTGGGTGGCACTGAGGTTCTCCAGCAGGGTGGCTCGAGTCTACCATAGGCAGGCCTGGCAGCCCGTGAAATAATCACACACGGCCCACTGCGGCACCAACCTGGTAGGATACATCTTAGCACACTGACAGGTTTACCATCAATGTCCTTAGGAGACTGTAGAGGGTTACGGACTTCTGTCGGAGACTGGCCCACCTGTCTGTCCCTGTACAGGCCAGCCTCCCTCCCCCTCCCTCATCCCAGTATCAACAGCAGATCGGGGCTCTTAAGCATCCTGTCAGGTCTTAGGATTCTCCAATACAGAGGACATATTGAGATCATCCCAGGAAGTGGAGAATGGGGTTCCCTTTGGCCTCCGGGACAAGCTTCTTACTATGGTCCTCCAGGTTTGCTCACTCCTGCCCTGTGTGTGAGAGACGATCTAACCAGATGGTAAAGCTGAAAAGAGACAGGGCTGTCACAGCTCTCCCTGGGCTCTTCCCCTTCCAGGGCTGGACTCTGCTTCCCTATGGGCGCTTGCTGCTTCATGGACCGCCACACCCCCCAGGGGCCAGCTGGATACCTCCAGCAAGGATGCTGGCTGCTGTGCAGATGGATGACAGAATTCACAGGCCTAGTGCCCAGGCACAGGACTGTGACTCCTATGTATTTTGTTTCCCAAAGAGGCAGATGCCCAAGACCCAGAGAATATGACACACGAGAGGCCTTCTCTTTGTACAAACCAACAATGAACACATCGAGCAGGCTCTGATGAACCAGACATGGTCTTGGAACTCATTATGTAGGCCAATCTGATCTTAAATTCACAGAGACCCACCTGCCTCTGATTCCCAAGTGCTGGGATTAAGGACATATGCCCGTCCTGGTCCTAGTATTTAGAAATCTGAAGCAGGAGGATTGCAGAGAGTTTGAAACCATCCGGGACTGCATAGCAAGCCTGTCTTAAAAACTCGAAACGGCAAGACAAAAGAACCCCACAGCCCCTGAAACAGAATAGGCATTAATATTTCTATATTAAAAAGTCAAGTTATATTTCTGGGGTTCCCCCTCGTAAACCAGGGAATTCAGTTCCTCCAACAGTGCCCTCAGTACTGTAAGCATCAGTCAACCCAGAGACACAGATGTCTGGAGCTAGCCTGAAAGGTTAGGTTATATCACTTATAGATTCTGTAGGGGCCAGATCTGGAGCAATTCAGTAAACTTCCCTCATCTGGACAGGGTGACTGTAGCAGGATGTGACCTAGGGGCACAGTGATCATGGCGACTGAAGACTGACAGCGGTCTTAGTTAGGTTTCTGTTGTTGGAGAGCATGGGTCTATTTTAGTTCACTCATCCCTGGCCACAGTCCACTGAGAGAAGCCAAGGCAGGACCCTGAGGGTGGAGATTGAAGCAGAAGCCACAGAAGAATGCTGCTTACTGGCTTGCTCAGCCTGCTTTCTTATGCAACCCAGGACCGCCTGCCCAGGGATGGCACTGCCCACAGTGATCTGGGTCCTCCTATGTCAATCATGAAAATGCACCACAGAATGCCCACGGGCCAAACTAATGGGGACATTTTCTTGATTGAGGCTCCTTTCCAGATGACCCTATCCTGTGCCACACTGACAAAAACAACCAAACCAAACCAAACCAAACCCAGCCTGCACAGCAGCTGTTGGGTCACAGAACATTTTGAAAAGTGATTAAAGACTTTTTTGTACCATTTGGGGGTTTGTAGAACCCTGGACCCCCCCCGCCCCCAATAAATTTAGGCATTCAGAAGGTTGTCTGGATCCCCATTTCTGCAAAACATCTTCACGTGTCACGGCTTCATCTGTAAATCCATTATCAGAGTATTGTTGGAGCTGGAATTCAAACCAAAGTCCTTACACACTGGAAAACACTGTGTCCTGGGAGAAAGAGAGGCTCTGGAAAGCAGTCGAGCCCACCTGTGCCTGAGGCTCAAGAGCAGGCACCTGTCTCCTTGTGCCTGACAGTTCGGGGCAGCACACTGAGAAACGTTCTCATTCACCAAGAAACGGATGAACTTCTCCTCGGCCTGGGTGGGGATCTGGGAGTATGGCTCTGGGTGGGGTCCTCATTTGCTGCCTCACTTAAAAAAAAACAAAAACCAACAACTGGGGCTCTGCTCCAGGCTGTGATTGCCATGCTCAACTTGTTCGTCGTTAAATGATGGTATTGGTTCTGCCATCTGCTGCCAGGGTTTCCAGAGAAGGAATAAGAGAGGACAGTTCACCTTGAGGCTGACAGCTGTATATGTAGGGCTGGTGAGCGGCGGGGGAGGGGGAGCAGGAGAGTCACCGCGCCATGCCTGCATGGTGGCTGTTAACTATGCTGTCATACAAAACATCAGAACACAAATGTAAGCCACGTGTTCCCTCCCTTTAATTAAAGCTTGATGTGATTATAAAATAATTGGTCCAAGTCCCTAAGCCTTTCCCACTGGCTTTATGTCTCCTGAGTTCTGGGCTAATGAGGCCTCTCAGTCATCTCCTTGGCCAGGAAAGTTCAGATGCCTGGCCAGCAGATTCCTGCCAGGATGTCGGGCCTCATGCTTCAAGAAGGGTCTGAGCTGAAAGGCCCCAGGGAACAGATTCTTTAGAAAGAGTTCTTTTCGGCCACCTTGGAGGACAAAGGCTGACTCAGGTAAAGGCAAGGCCACTCTGCCTTCACTACGGCTAGAGAGGAGAGGCATGGGTGTTCTGGGGTCCCCTGACAGCCAGGCCTTCTGTGATAAGTGTGGGGTACCAGATATTCTTCAGTCTTTTCTGACTCTAAATCCCCAAGGACAGGCCTGGGCATCTTGTCCCTCTTCTGACTAGAACAGGGTCCTGTGGCGTGTTAGCTGAGGGACAAAGTTGCTGGAAGGGAACAGTTCAGGTCCTAGACCAGAACAGACAGAATGCTCCTCCCACTTCCCAGTGCAAGGCAAGAGCTGGTCCTTGGTTCTGGGCATCTCTGTCTCCTTTAACCCCTGTGGGGCTGTGAAGCTTCAATGAACAAATATGCCCGGAGTGTCTGTGGGGAAGGAAAAGTTCCCAGGGAGGAGGAGGCACCAGGATCAGGCTCATCTCTGGTCCCTACTGCTGTAACCAACATGCTGGATGTGGCCATGAGGCAGTCACTGTGTGGCCATTTGTGAGGTTGATGCTAAGGGGGCACATACATCAGAGAGGCTCCTCAAGGGGCCTTGTGGGTCAAAGGTTGGATACCTGCTCTTTCAGCCCCAAGGAAACTGCACATCATTTACAGGGGTATGGTCCCCCTCCCTCCAGCTGACACCTTCAGACAGATAAGAAGAGCCGGGACTGGGATTTGAATCCAGGTCCCCAGACGGTAAGCCTTTTACAGGCTCACCCTCCCTGTGTTCAGTGTATGCATGCATACAGAGACACACACAAGGACACACAAAGACACATGTACAAACCCACAAATATCGGCACAGACATACAGACACACAGAGACATGCACATGGACACATATACACACATGCTGGGGGCATTTAGGCTCTTCACAGACTAACTTTTCTTTCACTTACAGCTCTACACGTGTAGAAACAGCTACATTAGCGTTAAGTCCTCTGTTGAATCTCAAAATGACTTCAAAGTCACAGTAAGTAACAAGAATCCACACAGGTTGCTGGGCAGTGGTGGCGCACGCCTTTAATCTCAGCACTCGGGAGACAGAGGCAGGTGGATTTCTGAGTTCGAGGCCAGCCTGGTCTACAGAGTGAGTTCCAGATCAGCCAGGGCTACACAGAGAAACCCTGTCTCGAAAAACCAAAAAAAAAAAAAGAAAAAAACCCAAGCCCCCCAAAAGAATCCACGCAAGCACATACATACACATGTATCATACATAATATTACATATATACATATACAGTCATATGTACATTCATATGTATACATATATATTCATATGTACATGCATACATGCACATGTATATACACACATATGTACATACATACGAACACACATGTATGCAGGCATGCATACACACATAATGTATATGTACTTACACACATACATACACACATATACACCCCCCACATGAGTGCATGCATAATAGATGCATATATATTCATGCATATGTACATGATACATGTGTATGTATGTACTTACACACATATACACACATATACATACACATACATGCATACGTATATACTTTCACACATATACATATGCACACACACACATGCAAACATACATATATATTTCTACTTAGTCCCAGCTTTTAATGGCCACTGAAACAAAGAGCCAAACCACATAGATTCTAGAACAGAGATGCCATTCTGATCGACCCCATCAAGCTTAGAGGATGAGAAATGAGTTCTTTACCCAAGAGGCTTGCTGAAGATGACCTAACCGACACCCCAGGGACCTGGGGGGCCAGGAACTGACATCGTGGGGACCTGGGGGGCCAGGAACCAACATCGTGGGGACCTGGGGGGCCAGGAACCGACATCCCGGGGACCTGGGAGGCCAGGATAGGACTGCATATGCAGAACCCTAGCCTCATGCCAGCATTTACCATGACGGGACCTCTGGGCTGTGGCTCCTGCACATCTGGTCCGCCTTCTGAGTGCTGGTCCAGGGGAGGTTTAAGCTGCCTATTGACGACCCTCCTATAGTCTGCAAGGACCACCTACGCTTGAACTGTGTGAGGTCACCAGGAAGCTGCTGCATCTGACTCCTGCTTTGGGAAAGAAGCCTTCCCCAGTGGGCTGCCTGGGGCCCAGAAGGCTCCCTTGACCTGTTCGACCTGCACAAACCCAGGGAAGATCCCTTTCCCTGGAGACCCTGTATGGAGAGACCCCCCATCCCCTTCCTTCAGAGCACAGACTCTTCGACTCCGAGTCTTACATGGGAGGGAGAAGACCAGCCCAGGGGATCCTTCCTATGAAGCCGGGGGCCCTTCCTTTCGAGTGTGGGAGCTCGGCAGCCAGCTCCAGGTGGATGGCAGAGGTGGGAAGAAGAAAAAGGCCCTTCCACGGACACCTGGACCCTCCCCACATCTTACTGATTGAACACAGGATGAGTGGGGAGGGGCAGCCCCCAAACCATGGAGAGAAATAAGCCTGGGCTGCCCACAACAGAAAGACTGCAGAATTCTCCTGGAACTTGCTCATGACAGAATCCCTGATGGAGGAGGCTGGTCTTGCCCCAGAAAGGCTTATTCGTTTTCCTGGTGGTGCTCCACCATCAGACTAACACTAGTGGCAGCAGTCTGGCAGTCTGATGTAAAGTGCTCAACTACCTACTCCTGGGGTGTCTTCTGGGACCTGTGATCTTAGGAGAAGACAATGGGTGGCAGGGGCTTGTGGCTGACACTCTCCAGGAAGAGCAAGCAGTGAGTGCTGATGAGATTTACTACTGTGGCCTGCTCTTCTAGAGGTCCTGAGTTCAATTCCCAGCAACCACATGCTCTGACGCTCTCTTCTGACATGCAGGAGAACACTCATATGCATAACTTAAATAAATAAAAAAAATTTTTTCTTTTTTAAAAAAGAGATTTACTACTGTGGCTGAGCTCCAGAAAGGAAACAGGAAGAGGAGGAGGAAGAGTAGGAGGAGGAAGAGGAGGAGGAAGAAGAGGAGGAAGAGAAAGAGGAGGAAGAAGATGAAGAAGAAAAAGAGGAGGAAGAGGAGGAGGAGGAAGAAGAGGAGGGTGACTATCCCCCTCACCTGGGGCCAAGGAGAGAAGACTTGGGGTTGATGAAATCTCAGCTTACTTTTTAGCAAGTCTACTAGGAACTAAGAGGCCCTCTGCACAAGCTGCCTTGGCTGCCAGGGTGAGGTCTGCAGGAAGGTGAGGCAGGAAGGTGAGAAAGCCAGTCAGACCCCTCCCCACAGAGCTGACTGCTCTGCCTACCTATATGTCATCCCTGGCTGCTTCAAGCTGGTGTCATTGCTGTTTGGGGCACTCTGCACTGACAGCTGTCCCAGGCTTCGGGCCACCATGGCCACAGCACGGAAGCGTCCACGGGTTCCTGGGCTGGGGCTGCTGGCAGCCGAGCGACCCAGACGATCTTCGGGGCCACGGCTCTTGAGGCTGTGCTCTGAACACACGAAAGATACCTGCATGTTGAGGGTGGGCTCAGCCTCTGCTGGATCCGATGTCGCCTGCCCCTTAGGAGCCCTCCTCTCTGCTTCCGATGAGACTTTATCCCAGAAGGTGAGGAAGTGGCGGGGCACTCTCTCAGAGCAAGGATTTCTGAGGGCAGCAGAGGACCTGCTTGTGCAGCCGAGCGGAGGGCATCAAATTTCCAGACGATGCTAGACAAGACCTTATCCGAGAGGAGTCGAAGATCAAGGGGGGGAGTTGGAGGTCCATCAGGGAGGAGCCATGTCTACTCCCTTCTCCCATCTCCTCCATCTCCACTTCACTTTGCCTGCACCTTCCTGCTCTGGCCCTGGCTGTTCCACATCCCCAGCAGGCTCCAAGAGTTCTCTGCTGGGCTGGGCACAGTTGCTTCTCTCTACCAGGAGTGGAGTCTCTTCTTCATGACCCTCAATGCGGGATGTATTCCTTGGGGTGGCAACCAGGGGTTAAGCAGGGCTGCTGTGACTGCGCTCTCCTGGGGTGGCTGCTTAGGGGTCTCAGGCAGCAGCTGCTGCTTCTGGTGCCTCCTGGCTCTATACATGGGGTGTCAGAGGCTCCTGCTGAGCCAGTGAGTAGCCAGTGAGACAAGCGCATGCAGGCGGTGCTGGAGAGTGGAGTCATTATTCATGACGCAGGATGCACAGCCGCCTGCCCTGATGGTCCCTGGGGCCTGGTGCTGGCTGATCCAGGTTGACCTGCAGCCCCAAGCCTGGGCAGGCACCACTAGAGGGTGTCAGGGCTCCCTGGAGCCAGTGCTCATTTCTACCTTCTCAGGGCCAAGCCACCAGGAAAGAAGGGGGAAAGTGTCTACTCTGACAGGATGACCAAGGAAAGAAGCCGGATCAAAGGGACAAAGAGCCCCAGAAGCACACATGTAATGCTTAGTATGCCACAGAAGGAACCCGTGAGTGCATCTGGAATGAATGAATGAATAAGTGGCCTAGGCCCCTCCCCTCCCCCCACCCACCCTCAGCATAAGGAAGATCCAAAAGATCGCTCACTGAACCTGGAGGTCACTGATTGGGCAAGGCTGGCTGTCTAGCATGTCTCAGGGATCCACTTGTCTCTAACCCCTTTCCCCAAGCACTGGAGTACACAGAGCCATACCTGGCTTTATATGTGGCTTCTGAGGATCTGAACTCAAGTCTCCTAACTTATGTTGGCAGGCGTGTTACTGATGGAGCCATCTCCAGCCTGTGCTCTGCCTTTGGGCACAGACCTCAAGAATGACATCTTATGCTCACTGGGCAGCGCCTACCAGACTTCACTACCCTCAGGAATAAAGACATGTTCTAGGTCAGGCCTTCTAGGCAAAACACCGGGAGCCTGATCCTGGTTAACTGCTCAGGATCAAAACCAACAAGCAAGCAAACAAACATGAGCAAATGTCAGCCGCAGGCCCAATAGCGTGGCTCCCTTCCCAGTAACACTCTCTTCACAGACTAGCAAAACCTCCAGTCCCCATGAGCTCAGGCCTAACGCAAAGGGAGGACTCAGCACCTGAGGGTAGAACTGGATGTGGGCACAGAGGTTGAGAGGGTAGAGTTGGTGTCCTTACCAAGGATGTGCTGGAAGGTCACACAGGTGCCACCTACAGATGCCAGCACAGGCCTAGCTCTGTTTTCCCCTGCCAGCAGCCCACTTAGGCAGCAGGGTTTGCTAGCCTGAAGCCCTGTGCTCCAGAGAGGCTGGAGCCCTTTCCTGGTAAATTAGGTGGAAAGAGGGGTTGGGGGAAGGGCAGTTAGGTTTCTTCTGAAGCCTGGACCCAGGGACTCACAGAGGACAGCCCCGGTCTTTCGTGGGGCATGTGGCTGCTGAAGAGGCTGCAGAAGGCAAAGCCTGATCTCTTCTCCCTGTCTTTCTCTGGATTGACCGGGGACAGATCTTGGTACTGCAGCCTCCTCTGAACATGCAACGCCTGAGCCCAAATGGAAAAGTGGAACTTAACTCTGGCCAGTAGCTCACAGGATCTTTAAACACACACCCTTCTTTGTGTACTGATTCCTTAGAGCTCCGAGCTCTGCTGACTGCTTGGCACGGAGCAGCCTGTACAGCACCGAGCAAACGGCATCCGAACAGGACGTGAGGGGAGCCTGTTATAAATGCCGAGTCCTGAGACCTCCTGGACCTGCCGTGGGCCCTGGAGAGTATTTTTTAAAACAACTTTTTATTTTTAATTATGTGTACTTGTGTGTCTGGATGTGGGTATGTGCATGTGTGTGTGTGTGTGTGTGTGTAGGTGTGTAGGTGTCCAGAGAGGCCAGAGAGGCCAGAGAGAACATGAGATACCTGGATTGAAGTTCCAGGTGGTTGTGAACCACCTGATGCGGGTACTGAAAATCAAATCTGGGTCCTCTGTGGGAGCCGTGTGCACTTTTAAGTGCTGACCACCTCTCCAGCCACTGGTGTGTGTAAGCAGGAGCTTTGAGCTACGCATCTGCTCTATCAGGAGCCCAGCCCTTTTCCTCACACACTTCTCTGTGCTGACAAACCATGGTGTCTCACAAGGACTGGGGCCTCAAGGCTCCCTCAGAGTCTCTCTTAACCACACTGTGTGTCATAAACAGTTCAAGGGAGGCCGGAAGAGTCAGTCCCGGCAGAAGCAGGGGACCCACTCCTAAGTACGGTCACAGAGAACAGAAGTCACAGAAGCCCAGGAAGACGTGAACATAAATGTCCAGGTAACATTTTTCAGCATAGTCAAAAGATGGGAACAACTCCAATGCCCATGAACTGACAAACGGCTGAACTACATGTGGTGTATCACACGACAGAATGTCATTTAGCCATCAGAAGAAATCCCAATACATGCTACAACATGGATGAATGAACCCGCATGCTGCTAAGCGGAAGAAGTGGATTGCAAAAGACCACACCTCATCATTCATTTCGACGAGAGGCTAAACCCCGGTAAACCCACATCGTGGACCGATGGTTACCGAGGGGGGGGGGAGAGTAAGATAGAACAAGGAATACAGCAATTTCTTGGCGGGGGGGTGGTGGTGGCAGCGGCGGTGGAGGCTGTGGTGGAAACATGCCAAATCCTGATCTTATATTCTCATTATTATTATTATTGTTGTTGTTTTTGTTGTTTGTGGGCATGTAGGTGTATGTGTGGAGGTCAGGGGACAACTTTTATGGCATCTATTCAAAATTTCTGTCCATCTTTATGTGGGTTTTAGGGATTGAACTCCTGTCACCAGGCTAGTGGGGCAGGTCCCTTGATCTACTGAGCCATCTCTCCAGTAGACTTGTGGTAAATTTCTGCCCAAGTCTATGAGTACACAAAAAACATTGAACTGCATACTCTAGTAATTAAACAACTCTTGGTGCTGGGGATCAAGCCCAAGGCTGTTGGAAGTAGGTTCTGGAAGACAAAAAGGTCCGTGAGGTGGGGATAGACTCCACCAGGAGTCAGGCCTGGACTTATGGTGACTTTATTACCTCACAGAATGCTCAGGGACAGCTCTGAGGCTGCAACTCTAGTTCTGCTTCGAATAAGGACACTAAGACATGGTGAGGCCAAGTGGCTTGCTCGAGGTCACACAGCGTTTGACCTGAGTTAGCTGAGTCCCAAGGCAGTCACCAACATAGGATGCTCAGCAGTATCCTATGGCTTCAAGGTGGTGATGAACACCATGATCAAAGAGCAAGCTGGGGAGAAAAGGGTGTATTCAGCTTACAGTTCCACGTTGCTGTTCATCACCAAAGGAAGTCGGGGGAGGAACTCAGCAGGGCAGGAACCTGGAGGCAGGAGCTGATGCAGAAGCCAGGGAGAGACGCTGTTACTGGCTTGCACCTCTTGGCTTGCTCAGCCTACTCTCTTATAGAACCTAGGACCACTAGCCCAGGGGTGGCCTCACCAACAATGGGCTGGGTCCTCCTATATCAATTACTAATTAAGAAAATACCCTGCTGGGCAGTGGTGGCGCACGCCTTTAATCCCAGCACTCGGGAGGCAGAGGCAGGAGGAGTTCTGAGTTCGAGGCCAGCCTGGTCTACAGAGTGAGTTCCAGGACAGCCAGGGCTATACAGAGAAACCCTGTCTCAAAAAACCAAACCAAGCCAAACCAAAACAGAAAAACAAACAAAACAAAAACAAAAACAAAAAACAAAAACAAAAAAACCAAAGCAAACCACAAGGAGAGAAGAAAATGCCCGACAGGCTTGCCTACAACGTGATCTTTTGACATCTTCCCCACCCCCCATAGGGTTTCTCTGTGTAGCCCTGGCTGTCCGGAAACAACTGCAGACCAGGCTGGCCTTGAACTCAGAGACCTGCCTCTGCCTCCCAAGTGCTGGGGATTCAAGGCCTGCGTCACCAGCACTTAGCTGCAGGTGTTTTCTTATTTGTGAAACCAAAACCGGGACATTGTTGTTAAGAGTCACATTGTTATACATTGCTATTACGTCTCTATATCTTACAAGAATAACTTTGTTTCCTAAATCTAGGGGATCCTGCAACCCACGTTTTTCAACCTATGCTGAACTTGTAACCAGATGATGGATACCCACTCCCTTACCTTGCTAAACTCCTGAACAACTGTCCACATGAAGTGTTCTTTCACTTACCTACCCTACCGGCAGGCTTGAGCCCTGAGTCCCACACTCTTCTGTTCAGGTGATAACAATCATCTTGACAGACGTTTTCTGTCAACCCTAACCCTTCTTCATAAAAGGGACCTCAAAAGCCCGTGAGGAGCTGCTCTTTGAAACCATGACTTACGGAACTAGTCATCTGGCCAGTCCCTTGTGAGCTTTTAAGTACAGCCTTCTCTAATTAGACAGTGGTGGAAATGTCTTTTCTCAAGTCTAACAAGGTTCCCTCCTCTCAGATGACTTCAGCTTGTGCTCACAGTTTGCTAGGGTCTTTAGTGAATGCCAGCATAGCCACCTCGTTTGAGGGCAGCGACACCGAGGTCACCAGACACATCAGGGTCCCTGTGGGTGTGACAATCCTCACCCTGCCCAGGGGAGAATTGTTTTCCGGTCTCCTTCCTCCTTGGAGAGTGGGCTGCCTTCCAGGATGTCAGCCACATGTGGTCTGGACCCAGGTGTAGCCTGAACACTATTTTTGGAGCGCATATCATCCCATTTTTGCTAGCTTCCTGGGGCTCACACAGCCGAGAGTCACAAACAAGCTTAAAACAACAGGGACTGACTACTCTCACAGACTGGAGGCCAGGCAGCTTGCAGGCAGGAGCCAGTAGGGCTGTGTTTCCTCCATAGGCGTTAGTGAATAGTGTGCCTCATTAGGCTTTTGGGCTGAGTGGGTCTTCCTGGGACTCCCTGCCATCCCTTGGATTATATGCATGCTACCGTTCTGTGATGGTTTATATATGCTAGGCCCAGGGAGTGGAACTGTTGGGAGGTGTGGCCTTGTTAGAGTAGGTGTGGCCTTGTGGGGTGGGCTTTAAGACCCTCATCCTAGCTGCCTGGAAGTCAATCTTCTCCTAGCAGCCTTCAGATGAAGATGTAGAACTCTCAGCTCTTCCTGCACCATGCCTGCCTGGATGCTGCCATGCTCCCACCTTGATGATAATGGACTGAACCTCTCTGAACCTGCAAGCCAGCCCCAATTAAATTTTGTCCTTTATAAGACTTGCATTGGTCATAGTGTCTGTTCACAGCAGTAAACCCCTAACTAAGACACGTTCTTTGCATCGATTGCATGGCTTTCCGGTGTCCTTCATCCCTTCACCTGAGCACACTGATGAAAGACTCTATAAGGTGACCCAAATAAAGTAATTTTCTGAGGTTCAGTATACAATTTGGCTGATGGACTTGATTAGGCACACTGTCCACAGCGCCGGCAGCTGGTTCCTCAGAGTTGGGAATACATGGTCTAGTCCCTCCCCACCCCGTCAGTCCCAAGCTCTTCCCAGTTCAGTCACCCAGCCCTTCTTTCATCCCCTGCAATGTGCCTGGGAGCCTCTCCATCATGTCTTCCGATGGGATCTCTCTCAGACTGTTCAGGACGTAGCTCTCACGTCACCTTCTCAGATCAGCTTTGCTGACTTAGCCTCCCCCACACCCCCATGCACTTTCTGGCTTCAGGACGGGTGGCGCTACTGAAAAGGACTTTGGGATCTCGTTTCATTTCTCCTTCCCCTCTGCCCCAAGATGTGAGGATGTGGCCCCTGCTTCCCTTGTCCATGCAGCATCGCCAGGGTCCAGCCAAGGATCTGGTGTCAGCATCCTCTCAGTAAGCGGTTGCTGAGTACAACACGCTAGGTCCCCTTGAGCAGCTAATGCAAAACAAACGGGGCTCAGGGTCTCTCCCCGTGAACAGTGTCTATCACCTACTCAAGCCCAGCCTTGGCCACTGGACCTGCGAGGGTCCTTCCCTCACAGCTGACTTAGAATACAAAGACTTCAAGACCCTGCTGTCTCAGGGTCCCCCAGAAGTGCTTTGTTTCTTTAAACTACGATGGCCCAAAACGACCAAACATGTTGTCCATAGGAGAGGTGGGCACAAGAACAGTCCTGACCTCCACTCACAGGGAACAGCCAAACCCTGGAGCTAAAACAGAAGACTTGAGCCTCAGATAAACATGCAACTTTTAATTATAAGTATATGCCAACTACTGCACAGGACATACAGATATGAAAATATATATACGTGCTGTCTACCTGAGACGCTAATCGGATAGGCAGCCTGTATTTTCACTTACAACACTGGCAATCTGACAAGGGCTGGAGGAGACAGTCTCCTTTGACCAACTGGCCATGGAGCTTACAGACAGGGAAGGCACACAATTGCAATCTCCATGTGTTTTTAAACAGGACTGCCAATTGGTCCGCCATCTCGTTGCCCAGGAGCTGTCCTGGGTGCTGAATCCAGAGAGGCATGAGTCCTGCAGAAATGTTCGTCTGGGAGTCTAAGAAAACTTATCCTATATTCAGGTCATTTAGACAGACTGAACCTTTACTCTACAGCCCTTGTTGCCATAGTTACAGTTGGATGCAGCCAATCCTGAGGAGACCTGCTGAAAACCACGTATCATAGATACAGCTCAATTTTAAGATGTGAAGGACATGGGGTTTTCTTTCCTGAATGGGGTTGTATTAGAGATGGTGAGTTGAAGGATTTCCCTTTAAATTTTTTTACATTTATTTTACATGTTTGAGTGTTTTGTCTGTAGAGGTCAGAAGGGGGCGTTGGATTCCTTGGAACTGGAGTTAGGGATAGTAATGAGCCACTATGTGGGTGCTGGGAACCAAATCCCGGTCCTTTGCAAGAGTAGCCAGTGTCTGTAACTTCTGAGTCATCTCTTCAGTCCCATTTTTAAGAATATTTACTTGATTTGAAATTGTGTGTGTGTGTGTGTGTGTGTGTGTGTGTGTGTGCGCAGTACTTAAAGAGGCCAGAAGGTGGCAGATGCTTTGGCAGAGTTACAGGTAGTTGTGAACTGCCTTACTTTGGTGTTAGAAGCTGAACTCAGGTGTTTGGTAAGAACAGTCAGTGCCTTTAGCTGCTGAACCATCTCTCCAACACCAATGAAGTGTTCTCACTAATTCATGCTCAGTCGACCTCTGGCAGCTGATTTGTCCCAGTGAAGTTGCCAGAGACAAATGAAACAGCCTTTATCTGCTCAGCAAGGTCCCCAGCATGGAAACACTCAGACAAAACTCCAAGCCCAGTAAAGCTTACTTTCAGACAGCACCACAGCAGGTGTTCACTCTCCTCACCGAGGCACTGCTTTGCGCTTGGAGATTTCCAAACTGAAAATATTCACCGCGAGTCACAACAAAGCTGCGGCCTGTGTTCCAGAGTGTCCCTCTTTCCTGCAGCACCTCCTTGCGGTCCTCCTCAGTTTGTCTTGGGTACTCCTTACCCACCCCCGTCTCCAGCCCAGCCCTTACCTATACTTCATGCCTGTGCGCTGGGCGGTGCAGCCGTCCAGGGAAAGGCCGTGCATTTGGAGGAAGCTCTCCATGTTCCTGGCCTGGGCGGCTGCCCGCACCTCCCTTAGCCGCTGCAGCTCCAGGGTGTCTGTCTGGCGGACTGGGTGCAGGGTCCAGTCTGAGTGGCATCTGCTGCTTACGCTCCGCAGACTCTCGCTGTATGTCATGGACAGCATGATGCCGACTGGAGTTGCCACACTGTCCAGATGCGAAATGCCAAGTGGTGATGGTTTAGAGAGCTTGTCAGTACCGCTGGGGCCCTAGGCTGGTCGGCTGGCTGCAGGGCAGGGGCGGATGCAGAAGTAACAATCTTCAAGGAGAACTGCCATCAGCCCCACCCTTGGCCTGAGACTCCTGTCCTTAAACTCATGCTTGCTGGGAGACAAGCTTGGCCACCTCTGCCCCAGCAAGTGTAAGAGAAGCAGGCCAGGCTGAACTGCAGGCAGGAGGGAGCACTGCCCCCAAGCGGCACAGTGTAACTGGGAGCACAGGGAACATGCAGAAGGATGGTGGGGTTGCCCAGTGGCGGCCGAGATGCCACATCATAGTGCTCTCGTGAGGGGATCAAAGAGAATCCAGGCAAAAGGCCGTCCCGGGAAAGAAGCACAAGGCACACCTGTTACAGAAGCAAGCTCTAAGTGGGTGCCTGCCACAGCATCGTCTTACCCCACATGCCAGGGGCCCAGCCTGGGAGGCCATGTTGATTCTCAAGCCTGGGAAAAGGGACCCTATCGTGCACGGTTTGCATCTGGAAATCCTGCTGCACCAGGAGAGGTCTCTGGGTTCCGGACTTCAGGACAGCATGTAACAGTTGGTGGGGCTTTTGCAATAGGGCATGGCGGGTTTATTGGGAGTGTGAGATTTCACAGCGTATGCACCCAGAACCATTCCTAGGTCAGTCTAGGACATGAATCCACTCTCGGAGACCAAGATCAACAGTGCCTGCCGAAAGGGATGGGGACACAAACGGTAGCCCTGATAGTGGTCACTGGCATGGATGACAAAACCATGTATTCAGGGAGAAAGAATGTGTGTGCAGTCCCCCTGCCAGCGACACTTCAGGGGCATAAGCGGGAACCAGTGAGCAGCGTGGCTGCAGGAGGGCACCACTCCTGGCTCTGTCTGAGATGGGCAGTGGCGGGTACAGGTGAGGCAGGGGTTTGCAATCTGGGGACCTATCCTTGTCACCTGGCCTTAGCACCACTTATGCCCAGATGCTACATAGTGGCCCCTGAAGTGTCACTGGATGGTGCAGCTAAGAGTTCCTATTACAGAAGAGTCAGCTACAGTGGCAAGACCCTGAGACTTTCTGTTTTCTGGAAGGGAACCAACCTAGTGCTACCCTATGCCCTTTGGTTAACCACAAGAAGGAGCTGAAGACGTATTGGGTGGCTCTAGGGGAGGGCTGGCTCCTCCAGGGGCCAAGGATCAGCCCCCTAAGGACAGGAGTTTGAGATGACTGTGAGCAAAGTCCTCCCACTCTGGGTCACCTCTCCCTGCTTGGCCTGAGCACTGCAGGGGGATCACCTCCTAAGTGAGCACTGCATGCTTGGGGTGGGGTGGGGTGATCTCCAGGAACCTTGTGGCTGGTCCTTCCACAGTGGTCTTCCCCACAGTTATCTTTGTGTGAAGACTGTCATGTATGTGCTGTCTGCATCTAGCTAGGGCTTAGTTCACAGTAAGTGCTTGGAATATGGAATATTTACTGTGTGTGCAGCTGAGTCAGGGAAGGGGTTCAGAGAGGGTCTGAGAGACCAATGGGCAATGAGATCCCAGGGAGGGAGGGACACACACACACACACACACACACACACACACACACACACACAGAGACAGAGAGAGACAGAGACAGAGACAGACAGAAAAAGACACACCAAACATCTCAGAGAATCCCAGAAAGAGAGAGAGCAAGTGAGAGACACACACAGAGAGACACAGAGAGAGACAGAGAGAAAGAGTCAGACACACAGAAAGAGACAGACACAAAGAGAGACAGAGACAAAAGACAGAGAGATGGAGACAGAGAAGCAGAGAAAAAAAAACACAAAGAGACACACAGAGCCTCTCAGAGAATAAGGGGGGGGAGGAGGGAGAGGGAGAGATAGACATACATACAGAGACAGAGAGAGACAGACACACATGAGAGAAAGAGAGAGAGGGAAGGAGAGAGGAGAGAGGGGGAGAGGACAGACAGAAAGACAGACAGACACACGTGTGTATGTGCATACGGGGGGGGGGAGAGAGAGAGAGAGAGAGAGAGAGAGAGAGAGAGAGAGAGAGGGAAAAAGAGAGAGAGAGAGGGAGAGAGAGAGAGGAGATGAATGAGGGAACCAGTATCTATGCCATCTTGGATCTTCTGCTCCAGTGTGGCTGGGTGGTGTCTCCCTGGGCAGGTGCTGTGTTGGCTGCACACAGTCAGAGCCGTGCTTGTTGGGCGTGGCTCCGCTTCATCACACCCCTTTCCCGTGTGGCATTTATCAGCTCTGTGCAGAGATTTTCCTAATTGTCTTGATGGCTCTGCCACCCTGCCTACTGCACCTGTTCCCAGCAGTGCCCATGGAGGTCACAGTAGGGGCCCTGGCTGGCTCCTGACTCAGGCTTAGCAGTGACTTACAGACTGTTCTGTGGGAGGAGGTACAGTTTCCACACTAGGACTGACATTCTCCGCTGCTCACAGTTTTTGGGTGGGAGTGGGGTGCCATCTGCAGGGCTCTTGATACTGAAGCAGATGGGGTTGGGGCCGTGTGAAAGACCTGTTTTTCTAGGAAAATGTTTGGTGGCTGTAAAAGAGTCCTAGCTCACGGTGAGGCATAGTTTAGAGAAAGGGGACCTGAAACCTACAGGAGGGCAGCACAGTTTTCCTCTCCCTCCTGCAGGCTGGCTACTGTCTCCTCCAGTCGGCTAGGGCTCTGGAGGTGTTGCATGCCTGGCAGCCAGCCCTGTGTGAAATAGAGGCCAGCTCTCTCTTTCCTGGGGTGAGAGTGAAGGCCAGCTGGGCAGGCTACAGCTGGGAGCGCTTCCCGAAAAGTGGGTAAGATGTACACACTCCCAGCCAGGCTGGAATCAATAGCCATTAGCTTTCAAAACATTGCCCACAAAAGAACAAGGGGTCTGCAGGGGTCTGAATATACCTCCAGGGCCCCAGTGTGGGATGAGAGTGGCCAGGCTATCGGGTCCAGGATGGGACAGCACTCCCTGCCACCGCTGATGGCCACACAGGAAAGAACTTGTAAGGTGACAGACAGGCCATGCAGGTGACTGTCCCCAAAGGAGTGCACTATGACCCCAGAGATGGTAATATCTGTAGGAGAAGGTCTACCATCCAAGCTGGTGTGTGTGGTGGGCATCTCTGAGCGGAGACAAGTGACCAGAGGCTAGGATGAGTCTCCCCGGCAACACAGCAAACATCACCAGGAAATGACAGACCAGCCCTTTACGGAAGACACACGCGCTCCTTACAACATGGGAGGAAACTGGAGCGGGCAAGAAAGACCAGGGCCCTGCTACCTCCCTTGCTGGCTGCTCGAGGGCCACTCAGAGGAGGAAAGTTCTAGAGATGTGCAGATGGCTCATGGCTTCTGGCAGCCTGTGTATAGATAGACAACGCTGGGCTCCCTCATGCTGCGGCTGTGCTCTGGCTTTTCTTAGAGGTGAGTATAGCACAGTAGGGTTCTTATCCCACTTTCAAGGCTCCTCCTGACTGAGCTTAGAAGTGCAGTGACCTCTGACCTCTGCATTGCAACATCCAGCCACATTCTAGAGCAAGGCTCTCTGGAACTCTAATCCTACATCCTACCCGGTCTCTAGAAGAACAAGCATCTCCCCACCCCGTCCCCCAATTAGGAGCTGCTAATTCCACACACTTACAGGTTTTCTCTGGAAATCTATTCCTGTCGGCCAGGGACTCAGGGGACTCCACTCGAATTAACACGGTGACCCGGAAAAGTGGATGACGGCAATGCTAACCTCATTAAGTCAGTAGGAATCGCTTCTGCCCTCCCCAGGTGCCTTCTACCTGCAGCCACTGAAGCCCAATGGCACGGGCAGGCTGAGAAAGAAGCCCTGTCTCTCTGTCAAATGGCAACACATGTCCAGAGCCAGGAGACCAGCCGGAAGCTTCAGAAGTGGAAACACAGGGAAGTGGTCACCATCCAGGGCCAGGCTATGTAACTCATTGCTTCCACGCACGCGCGCGCGCGCGCGCGCACACACACACACACACACACACCCAGCATCCCTGCAGCACACAATCATTTTGCTCAAGAGAACCATCAGCAAACAGAGACCTGAATAGCAACCCTGGCTCCTACAGGCACGGGCTTCCTAGACAGACTTCTCAGAGAGCAAGAAACCTTGCAGACAGCGTGGCCAGCCCAAGTCATGAATGCTGAATCTCAATCAAGGGTAACGCCAGGGAGGCGCGAGCTAGACTCCGGCAGACAGGAAGATAGCTAGGCCAGGGCTGCATGGGGTGGGCGCAAGCAGGATCAATCTCAGGAACACAGGGTGGTGGGTGCGGCCAGGTGGGAGCCTGCCCACCCTCCTCCATCCAGCACAGTTACCTCAAGTGCACCCCGGGTGGGATCTTTGAGGCTGTCTGCTTTGAAAATTTGTGGATGGTCTGATTTCTGATCAGCCGGAAGATTTCCCAGACACCATCCCAGCTTTCTCATCTAAATTCCCGGGGATGCCTGTGTCTAGACATCACCCCCAAGACAGTGACTGCTACATCCACTCCTGCGTCCGACTCACCTGCTTCCCTGGGTGGCTGCTTGTTAAAAAGGCCACAGTCTAGTTAGGGAGCTAAGGAAGCAGCGCGCACGCAGTGGCGTTTTCATTAGGGAGTGTCACTGCAGAACGTCAGAAGCAATTGGTGAATGAGAGCCCCACAGGGTCGGTGTTGAAGGCAGCAAGTCCATCAGCTTCTATTAGGCAGTTTTCATCCTGTGGCAGAGCTGAATTATTCACGAGTACTTTTCTCCTAAAAGCTCGGGAAGTGCAGTGCCACGATACAGCTTGGCAGTGCTGGCAGGATGTTTGGGGTGCGGCATGAGGTGGGTGGGGGTCTTGCCCCCTCCCATGGTCTCCCCTTTGCTGCCTTTGCATCGGAGGTCTGGGTCTTCTGAGCCACAGGGAGAAAGAACTGGCTGTGCAGCTCATTATTTGAATGCCAGACACACAGATAATGGCTTCTCCGCCCCATTCCAAGCTGTGTCTCTGCAGCAGACAGCTAGGGTACCTGTGGCAGGTGACCACTGCCACAGTGACGTGACACACAGAGACATTCTTCCCCTCCGTGGGGGTGCATGCTATGTGGATATATTCACAGCTAGCTGCCTATACATGGAAGGGTCTAGACGTCTGTTTGGACACACAATGCACACCTCTCTGGTAGACTTCCTTCACAGCAACCTCTTGATTGAACTTCAGATAAAGCTTTTAGGTTGTTCACTGTGAGGCCCACACAAGGCCAAGGCAAAATGCTGAGGGCCCAGGGTTGTGACCCCGGGGGTAACAAATGTTACTCTTGGATGCTAAAAAATTATTGGCCAGATACTGTTGTCTCAGGACACACGACAGTGTCTGTGGGGTCCTGGGTACAGGCTGATACAAATGAACAAATAGCAATTGCCAATTTGTGGGGAGGAACCAGACAGGAGCCAGTATCCTGAACACAACCCAAGGTACGTGAGCACCTGGAGGGGTCTCAGGACTGAGCTGGGATGTTTCTCCCAAAGGACAAGCCTGTGGTGATGGTGTCTCCAATGGGTCATTTCTTGGACATGATGATATGGGGTGGTGGGTTTTGACAGATGGAGCTTCAGGGGGAAGTCTTTAGCCCATTGTGGACCAAGATGTAAGCTCTGAGCTATTCTTGCTTTTGCTCTTCCTTAGCTATGGACTCTAATTGTCTGAAGCCCATGAAAGCCCAAATTTAATATTGTCTTTTATAAGTTGCCTTGGTCATGTTGTTTTACCACAGCACTAGAAAAGGAATCAAGAGAGCTTGTTTCAGGTATATTGTTACAGTGACAAAAACCTGAATTCTTTACTCGACAGCTTTTTTTATCCCAGGTGGTTCTGAGCCAGCTGGGAGGGGGAACCACATCCCTCTTTGGTGTAAAACAGCTCTCCAGATGTTTACACCGACGTTACAGAAGTTCAGGGGTTGGCTATATTACCCAGTCTTTTATGCCTCTCTGTACCTGGGACTCTCCATGTGTAAAGGCTAATCCAGATTGTCAACTTTACTGAGTTAAGAAACATGCCTGGAGCAGTGGAAAGTTCCATCCTTAGGTTTATCAGGCATGCGTGAGGCCGTTCATCCACCTTGGAGTGGATGGCAGCATCCTGTAAACTAAGGTCTCAGACTGAAAACTCCAGCTGAGCCTTGGTATCCCCCACGCTGCTTCCTGATCCATCCAGACTCACCTTCCTGCTGCCAAAGCGAGCACTGTTTCCTACCGCCATGCTTTCCTGCCATGACGAACCTGACGCCCAAACCATATGACAAAATGACCACCTTCCCTCCCTTCCTCCCTTCTTGTCAGGCAACTGGTAAAAGCAAGGAGAAAAGCAACTAATCCACTAAGGCCTTGTGGTGCCCCCTAGTGGTGGCGTAGTGCACTTTCTGCGCTCGGGAGGAGTCTTGCTTGCTCTGGACATAGGAACCTGAGCAGGAACGTCAATCACTGTCTGCCATAGTCCATCTGCATGGCTCTTCTTTTCCTGTGGCACTTCCTCCATGGAAGGATGTGCTTGGGGTTGGCCCTGGAGGACAGGATGGAGAACATGTGGACCCATCTGCAGCATGGAGACAAATTGGTCCCCTTGTAGTCAGGAGAACCCACAGACATATAAGCAGGAAAGGTATGTCAACCTGTAGATGACACCAGGTTTGAGGCTGTTATACAGGATTTACGTCCCTGTTGACCTGAGAGTCACTCAAATGGTAACCAAGACAGGAAGTCCTGTTCACTGTGAGCCCACAAACACTTCTGCCTTCAAAGAGTCAGTGTTGTGTAATGTCAGGAGCTCTGTGATGGCCATGCTTAGCACCGTGTTGATGTGGATGCTTCTAGTGAGCAGCACCTTGTCTCTTCAGTGAATGAAGAGCCAGCTTTGAGATCACCACCTGCTGACCTGATTTGTGAAACGTCTACTGGAGATCCAAAGTGAAGGATGGACCTGTGGTCTCCTGGTCCGAGGACCAAGGGCAAGACAGACCTGTGGTCTGCTGGTCTGAGGGCCAAGGACAAGACAGACCTGTGGTCTGCTGGTCGGAGGGCCATAACGCCAGGGGAAACTCACTGCAGGCTTACTTACACCTGCGCTTTACTGGGGTGACTTTTCAGCCTGCTGCTGTCATTCCTCTCCCACCAGGCAGAGACGGACAGGCTCTCTTGAGGATGGGGTTCAGGTGCCAGTTTGGTTTTATCACTCAGATCTGACCAGAACAAACAGCATGCATTCCTTGTAGGACACACAGATGCACCGTGCTTGCTTAAGCTCAGGTAGAAGTTTTTATCCAGTCAACATTGCAGTTAAACCAGAATCTCATCTCTCAGATTTCCCGGTGAGAAACGAAACCTCAGAGACAGTGGCACAAGTCAGCCTGTGAACTCAGGCACGGTCATGATCCTGAGGCCACTGAAAGAACACAGCTCTGCGAGGACCCAGTACTGACCCCACACCACAGACACAGCACCACCTCTGGGATGTGCTTGATAGATCTGGACAGCAACCTCTATCCTCACTGGTTAGATGGTGCAGCAGGCACTGCCCTGTTGCCAAGGGTGTAGGGACCGCCATCACAGCCCGGAGGCAGGCTGAGCCAGCTAGCCCGCAGCTCGGACATCTTACTTCTTGGGCCCAGAAGTGTCCTTTCCTTTGCAGATGAGTGTGAGCTAGTCTCGAGGGAGGGGCAGACTGGCCTTAGGGGAGCCTGGGCTTCTTGATGCCACACCTCAGCATGGCAACACCTGGCTTCCAATACTCCAACAGAGAAGTATGTCTGAGAACTACCGTCTCCCCCCCCCCCCCCCGCTTAACCCGCATCACACAGGCACTGCATACACCTTATGAAGACATGTGCCTCATCAAAGTACCACCTGAAGGCCCCACAGGCTGTAAGCCCATCTAAACCCAAATCTGCAGGCGACGGAAAGGACAGATCAGTTCAGCACAGACCCTTCCCTCTGGTAATGGAAACACAGTCCCATGGCCATCCAAGAGCGGCCCACACACTGAAAATGTTCCCCTTTTTTCTTTTTTAACCTTGTGATGGTGAAACCCACAGTCTTGAACACACTAGGCAAGCGCTCGACCGCTGAGCCCCAGGCCGAGCTGGTGAGCCAGGTTCTCATGGTAGATTTGGCTGAGAGCTGAACACATATCTTAAGCCCATTTGGTCAAATCAAGGCAGACTTCAGCAGATGGACACACACAATTAACCCGACTGCACACCTTCACCAGGC
This sequence comes from Rhynchomys soricoides, assembly GCA_019843965.1. Lineage (NCBI taxonomy): Eukaryota > Metazoa > Chordata > Mammalia > Rodentia > Muridae > Rhynchomys > Rhynchomys soricoides. The sequence goes on from JADRCH010000164.1 coordinate 2,104,806, forward strand.
CTCACACAGGCTCCGTGGTCAGCACTGAGAGACACGGGTAGAGTCTGTGATTGCCGATCGTGCCAGCCTGCATCCTGCCCTGCCTGGGATGGGTACAGCCATCCCCACCACACCTTGCCCTTTGGCCTTCTGGATTGGGAGGGGG
>JADRCH010000164.1:2109950-2129010 GCA_019843965.1 Rhynchomys soricoides
AGGAGGAGGAGGAGGAGGAGGAGTAGGAGGAGGAAGAGGAGGACTTATTACCTGTAAAACTGGAGCTGTCTTTTGGGACTCCCATACCGAGTACTTCGGATAGCAATGGAGGGAAGGGGAGGAAAGAAGAGGAGAGAAGACAGTATGCAATTGGCATCAGCCACAGGCAGGTGCAAGCTCACAGTTCATCACTGATATTTCACAGCCCCACCCACCACGCATCTCCATCCCCGGCTCCCGGCTAGCTCTAGCCGATGTACACCCAAATGCTCTTCAGCAGCGCCACCCAGTGGCCAGTGAAGCAGAGGTCTGGCGCCTGCCTGCTCCGGTCGCGGATGGGTCCAGAGGCACCTAGGCTTCTTCTCCACTGTAGACTGAGTGAGCGGCTGGGGTCTTTTGAGCCCCACCGCCAGCTTGTGTCTAGGTTTTTAATAAGCCTTAGATCATGCTTTACAAGATGCTTGAGAATAGCCGCCCAAACACACCCTGACAGGAAGGCCTGAGACTCTGGGGCCCTTCCCAGGATAGACACCTCTTCCCCCTGGTTTTCCAAAGACACTTGCTTAGGGTCCACTCTTTATCTACAAAGGCCAGAATTCCCGGAATATACAGGCTGTTGGGGTCCTATGCGGCCGTTATCTTTCAGGATGGTGATGCTGCTTTGGGTTTCCTTTGCCGGCTCTGCAGCCAGTGGCTCACCAGCGCCCCCTACAGTAGGCCTGTTGTTCAGAAAGGCTGGCTCACCCAAGGCAGTCAAGATTGCCCTGTTAAGAGTCTGGTTGTTGCTGGCCTTTGGAAAATGGGCAGGTGCTGACCCCCAAATGCCTGTGAGCTCCTTGAGAGAAGCCTCCCAGACGCCTCTGGGTGGGATGCCAGAGACCACTGAGTAGTGATGTGCACAGCAGGAACACTGTTCTGGGCCCTGCTGAGGGGCTCCGGTACCTCAGATGAGATTTCCAAAGGGCCAGGGTCCAGAAACAACTCTATCTTGTCCCAGCGCCATCCAGAAAGTCTTACACTCTTTCCAACTATAGGCTTTGAAAGCTTCCCTTTTTCCCTCCACGGGGCCTGTGTACCTCACAGCCCTGTTAGCCTTCCTTGAGACCTTAGCGATTCCCCAGGGGAAGGTGGCTGCCTCAGGGACTCTTCCTCAGAGGAGGCCTGGGTGAGTTACCTGTAGATCATCCCGGGGGAGCCTGTCTGCCGCAGGGAGAGTCGAGCTGGGGACCCCGTGGTTGATTCCGGATACATGGGGCCGGCCTCACTTATCCAGATCAGCGTGCCTTTTCACAGAGGGGAAATCCTGAAAGAAGAATCAAAGACAAGGGGTGGTGGTTAAAAAAGAGACTGGGCAGGTTTGGGCTGTTTGAGCCGCCCACCCTTCCTCAGACAGATAGACTGCCCCCTGGACACAAATGGGCTGCTGTGGAGACTCCCATCCCTCCACTACACACCCCAATGCCACTGTTCACATGAGGCAGAAGGGTCTGTGGACTTGTCTTCCCCTCTCTCATCTTAACCTCCAGGAACTGATCTGTATGCCTTGCTCCTGACGCCACCTCACAGCAGTTTCCTGTGTTGCCCTGATGTTTAGGGAGTTTGATACCCTCAATGACCCCTGGGATTCCCCTCCTTGTGCAGGGTTTTCCCCCTGAGTATGACTGGACCTAGTGTCTTGATTCTGACCTAATGTGGCAAAGGAGATGGGCTGTCACTGGATGACATCGACTGTGATTTTTGTCCTGCCGGTTGACCCTCCCTTTCCATCTCTGATGTCGTGGGGTGCTGTGTGGAAGAGATCCCAGTTGTGTGAGCTGAGGCCTCAGCCCAAAAGCCAACCAAGAAGCGACTTCTCAGATGACCCTGGGAGCTTAGAAGCTGATCCTTCACTAGTTGGGTCTTCCCATGAAGCCTTCCTCCCCAGGCTTGGCCAGCACCGGAGGGCAGCTCACGGGGTCCACAGCTGTGCTTAGCCAGGGCCTTCTGAACCCCAGACCCACAGACACCCTGAGGTAACATGCTGCCTGAAGCCACTAAGTTACTGGTCATTGCTATAGCAGCAGCAGGAAATGACGGCCGGGACCTCTCCCTTTCCCCTACTGATCCTTCCATCTGTCCATCAAAGTCTCCCACTGCCTTTGAGCAGAGTCACCAGGCTTTCGCCAGAAGCCCTGGTCAGTGTCCTAGCTCCTCCAGAGCCTCTCGGCTCTACTCTCCTGGACCCCTAGCAGCATGGGCATCTACTTCCAAAGGCACCTCATCAAGTGGCTCCCTTTCCCTCCCCTGCTGTCGCTTCCCAGGCCATGCTCTGCCTGCTGGCTCTCCTCGGAACCCTTCGTCCACACACATGGCCACCTTCTCCTCACTCATGTTCCTCACAGCCCCCAGGGCCTCAGCATTGCCAACCCCTTCAGATCCCCAGGCAGTTGCAGACCTGCCTGCGCTCAAGCCTGGCTGTTCCAGATTCTCTGTGTTGACGTTCCAGAAAGCCTTAACTGCCACACTCCTGGCCTCCCAAGGGCCCAGGTGAGGCCCCCTGGTTCAAGTTCACAGAGCCCCACTTTCATGGGCAAAGGGGTTTGGGATTGGCAGAGATCCCCTGAAATTGGAGGGTGACATTTAGCTAGGCAGCCATTTTGCCAATGTTTCCTCTTTCTTAGAATGAAAACTTCCTTTAAACACCATCCGACCCTGGCCAACACTGCTTAGTGGAGGTCCTGAGGCAGTCTCCTCTGGGTTACAGGCTCGAGCATCTGCATGATGCTGTTGGAAATGGGACAGACCCCAAAAGCAGTGTGGAGCCATTATGAATGTTGATGAGGGATGCTGGGTATTTTTAAGAAACCTCATTTGGAATCGGTGATGAAACAGAATACAAATTCACACCAGACCTCAACATTGAGGTATCCGGTGCTCGGCTCATACTGAGGCCTCTTGGTTCATTATGCGAAAGCTGTGATAACATGATCCTGACGGTCTCCATGAAGCCCCTCAGTGCCCACTTTCCCCACCAATCACTGTCTTCATTTGTGTGTGTGTGCACACACATGCATATATGTGCACCAGTGTGTGGGCATGTGGAGGCCAGAGGTGCCCTCAGCAACGAGTCTCTGTCACATTCTTTTGAGACGGTGGCTCTCACTGAACCTGGAGCTCACCGACTGGATCAGACTGGCTGGCCAGCGTGCCCCAGGACTCTCTCTGGTTCTCCAGGGCTGAAATTATAGTTATGCACTGCTGCTCCTAGCTTCTTTTTAAAAGAAAGGGTCTCATGATGTCACCCTGGCTGACACTGGTTTTGAACTCACAGAGACCCACATGCCTCTGCCTCTCAACTGCTGCTATTAAACTCGTGTACCACCACACTTGGACAAATGCGTGCACCACCATGCTTGGTCTTGCACCCACCCCTTTATGTGCATCTGGGGATCAAATTTTTGTCCCAGTGCTTGGGTGGCAGGCACTTTACCAGATGAGCCATCTCCTCAGCCCTCATCTTTGTCTTTTACAATGTGAGCCCTGCAGGCCACTGGAGCGCTGAGGCACCAGTCATTGCCCAGTTTCTTTCCTCCCCTCCTCCTCCTCCTCCTCCTCCTCCTCCTCCTCCTCCTCCTCCTCCTCCTCCTCCTCCTCTTCTTCCTCCTTCTTAAACAGGATTTCTCTGTGTATCCCTGGCTGTCCTGGAACTCACTCTGTAGACCATTGCCCAGTTCTATGCAAGAATCTGCTCACAGGTCCTGGAGCAGGATGGGGCTGCAGGACCCCACAGACACTGCGTTTCTGGGTCTCAAGCTGGCAGGAATTTGACCTGTGCAGTGCTTCTCCTTGGAGAGTGGCTGGTCACCTGGCACTGGGGACTGTGGGGCATCAAGGGCATTCTCTCCATTAAACTCATCACCGTTCATATGCACTCTCTCTCTCTGGTGACTCAGGTGCATGGAATCCCACCCTCTCACTGAAGTCACTATAAAGCTGGACACCATGAGTTTCCTCGTGAAGAAAACACTGGCCTAGCCTTACTGCAGAGGCTGCCTGTGTGAGCTGTAAGGGTGTCACTCTGAAGCACAGTGTCTGGCTGAGGAAGGGACAGAGAGGAGGCCACTGTCAACGTGCCGAGTGCTGCCAAGGGCCAGGGCCAGGCCTGCTGGGAGCACAGCGGTCACCAAGGGCCATCCAAGAGGGACGTAAAAATAAACTTTTGTTTATTATGCAAAAGCTGTGATAACGCGATCCTGACTGTCCCACAGGTCACAGGGGAGGATGGGAGACAGGGGTCTTCATGCAGGCTTGCAGGGAGGACTTAGCCCCCTCTACACACTGTTCTAGCTTTGGCCACCAGCAGCAGAGCTATGGCCCTCAGGGATGATTAATGCACAGAATCATAGAATGACAAGCTGTTTACCTTGAGAGGGGTTTGGGGTACAGGGTGAATGAGAATCTTGGATTCTTAGATATGGGTGCACATCACTGATGCTCCAGCCCAGGGATCTCAGGTTGGGAAGCCACTAGACAGGAGGTTAGTTCTTGACCTCCAGCTGGAGCTGTAGGGCCAAATCCAGCCTGCTGACAATTGTTGTCAATAAGGTTTTATTGAGTCATCTCCTGTTCATTTGCTGAGGGATGGGGCTGCTTTCGTGCAGGGTGGAAGAGTAGCAACCGAGACCAGGAGAGGCTAGAACCATCTCTGGCCTGTTACGGTGAAGAGGTCAGCTCAGAACTTTGGAAAATTCCACCAGGGCCCCTGAGCACATGAGCACCCCTCCTCTTCTGGAAGAAACAGGTTAGAGAACAAGTAGGCTGGAAGGGAGGGGCTGATTAAGCCCCTACTACCTCATTCCCTAAAGACCAATCAGTTTAAAAGTCACACTGTTCTGCCAATCACATTGTGCCTGATGGCGGCTGCTCTAAAAAATTGCATAAAAGCTTGAACTGGCTGCGTGTGGTTGTTCTCCCGTCTTGGTGTGCAGGGCAACCCCAGCATGCTGGAACAATAAATTCCTCTTGCTTTTTGCTTCCATCCCCAACTCCATGGTGTTCACTCGGAGGTCTCTGGTAAGCTAAGGCTCCCCAGAGTCTTACAACAGAAGTTAGCTACGCATGCTTCAGGCTACAGCCTGTATTAGATGGGACAGTGTCCTGGCTCCTTTCAGCTCTGCCCCTGTAGCTTCCTATCTGATCACTGAGGAAACAAGTCTCCAGAAGCCAGCTTCTCCAGATCAGCACTGGCAGCCTCTGCATTCAGGGCATCTATCTACCTTCTCTCCTGGGGATCCTGGGAGGAGTGACTAGCTTCAAAGTCACATTAGCCCGGGCTGGCTTCAGAGTCTCATGTAGCCCAGGCTGGCTTTAAATTTCTGATCCTCCTGTTCATGGTGTGTGCCACCATGGTGCTGGGTCAAACTCAGGGCCTTGAGCATGCCTTAGGAGCTTTCTAGCAACTGAGCAACATCTTAGCCTGACATGAATTACTGTTCTATGCACCTGGGGAAGAAAGTCAAAGCCGAGTTTTCTCTGAGACAAGAGAGTGATCTGCCTTCAGGGACATTCCCGAGGAGGATCTCCTGACAGACTCCACTTCTTGCCTCCCTGTGAAAGCCACTCTGGCTAATGTCTGATGCTGCCTTACGCTGGGTCATGGTAATGCAGCCCTTATTCCCCTTGGCTGAAGGGGGATGCTCACAGGTTCTTCCTGGTCCTCTGTGGCTGGGGTTCCTGTCTCTTGGCCAACTGTGTGGATCTTGCCAACCTCCGACTCTGGGAGCTCCAGTCTTGAACTGCTTTGCTTCTCTGAACCCTTTTCCTGTCCTAGGACCAGATGTTTCTGTCTCCACCATGCAGCCCAGTCTATGATCCTTTATGCACCTGCTGAGATTTCCTGGCATCTCTATAAGGGAGTGGCACACTGTTTCGGCCTCACATGTCAGATCCTGAGCTCTTGGGCAGCCCCATCTGTGGCCCTGTCTTTTGCAAGGCCAGAGGACCAGCTGAGTCTTCCAGGTGCTTAGTCCAAATTCCTGGGATCTTTTGACTCATTCCATCCCCAGCCCTGCCCACTGTTGGGCGCCTCCCTGTTCCACAGGCTTTGCAACAGCTTCCTAACTGGTCACCAGAGACCATCTTTATCCCATCAGCAGCCTCTTCCACAGGGAGCCAGGGGGCTTTTCTTGGACCATGGCTCTGGTCTGCCACTACTGTCATCAAATCTCTCCTGAAGCTTCCACTCTATCTAGAGCAAAAACCAGATACCAGCTGACATCTCCCAGCTGCCTGTCTGCTCCAGGGGACTTTTTAACATCACCCAGCAGGTGGCCCCCATTTTGAATAGCAACCCAGGCTTTCCCCCACTCGTGGATCCCTGACCTTTGACTCCAGAGTACCATGCTCTGCCTCTATGCCAGCGTCACCCTGGCTGTCCCTGCACACCTCATCCTAAACAATGAACTTTCTCCCCATGTTCGTTTATCACTTAGTCCCTTCCTGTGTGACTTTCCCCCTAGAACCTGTCACTACTGCCACACCTAAGGGTCACCCACTTTTCTCTTTCCACAAGGGCTCTGCCGGTTTTGAAGGCTGGGTTCTGTGTGTCCTGTGTTCCTGCAGTGCCTGGCGCTTGACCGACAACTGTTATTGAATAGGCGAAAGAGTGTAACTCAGCCTGCTGGAAAGGGCGGGAGTTGGCAGCCCGTGTCACTCAAGGTGACTGTGGGCTGTGACCTTGACAGGGTTGGGACTCTGCTCAAGGATCAGTGGTAGCCTTCCCCGGTGTGCAATGTCTGCTTTGTCCAGCAGGGGAGCCCCACAGCACTTGAAGGTGCGGGAAGGGAATTAACTACAATCCTGGGGGAAAAAGGGGTGGGGGGGTGGTCCATGTCGCAGGGACACTAAAAAGTGTTGGTCTGGAGATCAAGGTCCCTCGGAGCCATTTGTCCGGACCCACAGCTACCTCAGGATTGGCCACTAGGCAAGTGTACCGGTCTTCAGAGTGCATGAGAAAGTTGCCTTTAAAAAATCCTGTGGATCTGCAGCCCAGCCCAGTTACTTCTCTGGGAAAGAAGGGGCTTAGCGGGATTTCCCTCAGCCCTTGCTTTGCATTCAGGTTACAAGGATTGTGGGCAGAGCCCACCTCTTGGCTCTGCAGCTGCCGCTGTCCAATCAGGAGCAACTGCGCCTGATGAGCAGCCAACCCCGACGCAGCCAGCATCTAATGAGGCCGCGAATAGTAGGCTGGCGCAAAGTTCGCCGGTACCACACCACGGAAGGAGGCAGACAGTGAAGAGCTGAGTGGCCCTCAAGAACCTTATAACCCTCTCCAGGCAAAGCTGGGCTGGAAACTCCAGGTCCCTGATGCCCTCTGCAGTTTGGAGGACAGATGAGAGCTAGGTTGGGTGCACTTAGATCCAATTATCCTCTCCCCCCACACCCCAACCTGAGGACAGGCAGAGGCAGGACATCCTCACAGTCTAGAGGCCATCTTCGGAAGCTCACCGACAACATGCCAGTCCCGAGAGGACTAGGAAGGGATCTGGGTTTATGATCGGGCTGAAGGTCAAATCTGGGTCCTATGGGTTTACGCATAACTGTTTTCACTGCCCCCCAACATCTGCGTGTGACCTTGAGCAACTTTTTGATTTATATCTGAGGAATCTGAAGCTGGGAGCTTTACCAGTGCCTGCCCAAATGTCCTTACAGAAGCAAAGAGATGTGTAAATGTTGAGAACAGAAGGCCGAGAGATAGACCCTAGCTTTAAAATCACTATGCACAGGAAGGGGAGGCTGATGGCAGGTGACAGAGAGGGGTCAGGAGGCACCATTCAAGCCCTCACACCTTCCTGCTCCCCAAATTATGTGGAAAACTTTCAAACTTCAGAAAGGTTGAAAAATCAGAACAGCAACCAACACCCAAGTCTTCATTTAGCTTACACTGCCTCGCTTGGGTGATACAATTGACCCCTCCTCTCCGTGTGACGTATTTGCACACAGATGTACATACATACAGAGCTTGCAAGGCCATCTGAAGAAGCGCAGACCTGAGCATCACCCACAGGTACGTCATCTCCCATTACCCCGGTTCACACAACCACAGAACCAAGACGAATCCAAGAGAACGAATCAGCACTCGCTACAAAGCCTCTCTCCAAATTCCCGTTTACCCCAAGATCTTGTTTAGATTTTGAAAAATTCGGGTTCCAGTTGAGGATCTTACATGGCATCCAGTAGCTAGTTCTCTCTGGTTTCTTCCAATCTAGAAACACCTCACCAGAGTTTTCATTTGTGTGTGTGTGCGCGCGCATGCACTCATGTGCATGCATGTATGTGTACACGTATGTCGGTGCCTGTATCCATTTTTGCAGGTGTGGAAGCAGGTCAATATCAGGTGTGTTCCTCTGTTTGTATGTGCATGTTTGTGTGTGTGTGTGTGTGTGTGCACGTGTTGCTGGGGTAGAATCTAGGCCCATATGCATGTTTTACACACGTTCCACCACTGAGCTACACCCTTGGCCTGACCCTCTCTCTTTCCATCGTTCCAGTCACTTGTCTTGCTGACCACCCCCAGTTGTGTTTTGTCTGACACTACCTAACTACATTTCCTTCTTTGTAGGAGACTTCCTCTTCACACACATTCCATCATAAATCACTTACTCTGCCCACCACGGGCAAGACTAGCCCTAGGCAGCACCCACTGTGGGCGGGGCTAGCCCTAGGCAGCATCCACTGGGGCTCATTTTTCCTCCATCACCGTCAGGAACTGTGGGAGAATCGCTTGAGGACCTGGGTCCTCTGCAACTTCTACAGAGTTTTCTCAGCCACCATTTTCTAGAAAGGCCAAATATGTGTCCCCATCTGTATTCTGAGTGCAGGACTGGAAGCTGAGTTCAGATGAAGGGTAACATGAAAACGGAAAACGGATGCCTGGGCCTTTCTTGACTTCAGTGGTCTGACTGAAGGTCTGATGCCTGGGCCTTCCTTGACCTCAGTTGTCTGACTGAAGGCCTGTAGTTCAGTACTTGGGGTCCTGGGGCAAGCTTGGGATTGGCTGGAAGACTTGTGTTTGAAAGTTTTCTGAGCAAACTGGATCTGCAGCATGACCTTAGGTAAGACACACACAGACACAGATATATACACAGACACAGACACACACAGAGAGACACACACAGACACAAACATAGACACAGATACACACACAAAGACTACACAGACAAACACAGACACAGATGCACACAAACACACACAGAGACACACAGAGACACAGACACATACAGACACAGATACACACAAAGACAGACAGACAGACAACACACACACACACACACAAACACACACACACACCCTGGGTCACAGTAGACTAAGGGGAGGGAGCTTGTTGGTTCTGTGCTCCATTTTTTTGTGTATAGAATGGGGACCTGGGCTCTATGACCTTAAACTCTCTATTAAAGCTTATGATAAATGATCATATTATTCTTGGGGCTAATGTACCCCAGGCTGTGAAAAGAAACAGCTGTTGAATGACCCTGTTTTGAGCCCTTAACCTCGGGGAGATTAAAGATGGGATCCATGGCCACTGAGAGCTGCCCAGGGCTCCTTGTCTACATGGGCAGAAGTTAGAGAGAATGGGCAGCTTACAGTAGGAAGCCACAGGAGAGGCCAAATCTGGGCGTGTCTATATCTGGGAGTTGAGGTCAGATATGCAAAGGAATAGCAGGTGATTTCCTGTTTGGCTGGGGGACACCAGCCTAGTTACCCAGATGTCCTGGCTGGCACCTGAGGAGATAGGCACAGGGGGAAGGGACAAGGTCGAGTGATTGATCTGATCTCTCCTGTCTCTCAGTGTCCCTCTCCTCTGAGTGAATTGGCTGTCAGCAGCAGATGCTTGTTACCTTCCCTTTGGTGCAGCCATGTGACCTGCTCTGGTCAAAGAGGTTAGAGCAGAACCACAGGATCTAATTCCAGTCACAGTCAAAGGAGACTTGTCTTGCTTGCACAGGGTCTGCATGGCCACTGTGCCTGCTCTCACTCCCTTGCCTTCCTCATTGCCAATTGTTTTTGTCTGAAGGTTCTTCCTTTTCGCTTTCTCAGAAAGAAGCTTCTTTCTTTCTTTCTTTCTCTCTTTGTTTTTTGAGACATGCTTTCTCTTTATATCCTTGGCTGTCCTGGAACTCACAAAGGTTCGCCTGCTTCCACCTCCTACATGCTGGGATTAAAGGCATGCACCACCGCACCTAGCTGAGGCTAGTCTTTTTGTAATCACAATTAGCCATGCTGCTCGTGGTGTCTTGATGGAGTTCATGGTCTTGGATCCTCTGTAGCTTCATCTAGAGTCTTCATTTTCCCAAGAATTCAAAGGCTGCTCCCTGAGCCTTTGGAATATTGTCATTATGTGCTATCTAAGGAGGACAGCAATTGAGAAAGACACCCAATACGTGAGGTCCTAGCCAAAACCCTGCTCCCCCTATTTGTGTGCCTGTGGTTTTCCTCACACCTATACCTCATCTGATCCTGGCAAAAACCCACAGTGTGAAAGAGCCAAGCCCTGGTACCTGGGCCACATGGGGAAGAGACTTGAAGGTATGGATGCCGGGAGAGAACATGGGAGACCTCCTTGAAAGCCACCCCCACAATGACATCACTTCCACATTGACCTCAGTCCTTGTAACCCCTGAGGGCAGGAGAGCATCCACTCCATCAAGGCAGGCACCTGTGTGTGGCCTAGAGACTGAACAGTGCTGTGTGCATGACCGTACTCAATACACATGGCCTGAGGGGACAGAAGGCAGGAGGCTGGTACCATCTGGGTGTGCCACAGTTGGGGCCTTTCAGAAAGCCTAGCCTGGAGTAAGGCCTTATGCATGTTCACTAAGCTGATGTAATTTTGCTTATCCTGACTCTGATGTTTGGAGTCTCATCAGAGCACTATATGCCTCCTGGGACAGTTGCCTAGCCAACCTGGCAGGGTCAGGGCCTCCCACTAGGCTGGGTGCTGACGAACAGCCTCATGAAGAGACAGGAAGAGGTGTAACCGCTGGAAACCACACACCATGCTTGAGTGACACACCCTTCCTCTCTGCTGAGGAAGGGGCCCTGAAAGGAGCCCACTGCTCTCCTCTCCCGTGAGCCAGAGGGAGAACTCTCCCCAAGGCTGGGTTCACATGGATGTCATTTATGCCTGTGGGGAGCAGGCAGAGGGCCTGGATGCTTGCAGGGCCCAGGTCGGGATCTGGCATCAGCCCAGCCCAGCTCCCCACGGGCACGATCTGGATCCTGTTCAGATGAAGTGTAGGTGGAACTACACACATGCGCGCGCGTGCGCACGCGCGCACACACACACACACACACACACACACACACACACACACACACGTGGGGAGGTGCAGGGTCTTGGCCAGGACCTCACATGTTGGTAGTCATAGGCCGATATGAATGGGGGGTCTTCCTTAATTGCTCTCTATCTTAGTTTTTGAGATAGGGTCTCTCTGAACCTGGAGCTCACTGATCTAGACTGGCCGGCCAGCAAGCCCCAGGAGTCCCTCTGTCCTGTGCTAGGACTGTAAACCCAGACTGTCATGTTCAACTTCTGATATGGGCCCTGGGGATCTGAACTCAGATTTCCAAGCTTGCATGGTGAGCCCTTCACCACCTGAGCCATCTCCCATCACAAAGATAACTCAGAACTCCTGAGGCCTTGGAGGAGCAGGGCAGAAGGAGGGGGGAGGATGGTAGAGGAACCTGACAATCTGACACAAAACAGTATGGCTGTCATGTGCTTCAGACCACAGCCGGTCCCTGACCACAGAGACAAGGTCGAGATCACCGAGTGGAGATGACACAGATGAGGACTTGCTGTCCTTTAGAGAGATCATGGTCTAAGGACTTCAGCTTAACCTTCTCAACGCTACCCGTTCTCACCACACAAGAAACAAAGCAGCCCCACGAAGACAACTCACCATTAAGCAACTGTTACAAAAAAAAAAAAAAAAAAAGATTACAGCTAACACATCCCACGCGGTTAAACAGTGTTACAATGTTCACACTCCTTTTCCTGTATGACAGACACCTGACAATCCCACTGAGTTCAACACAATGTTACAATGTTCACACTTCTTCTCCCGTATGATAGACACCTGATAATTCACACCCACGCATCACGCATCTACACACGGAGCTTCCCTGTGCACAGGGACAACTTATGTTTGCTGGGTCAGCAGCTGGGGACCCCGAGTCTTTATCAGAGTCCCATTCCTAGAAGGACATTTACATCCTGGGCTCGGGCGGGGCTCAGCATTCTCAACCTGGAAGAAACCGCCCTGTGGCTGTAGCATCACCTACGTCTGGTGAGTAGCATCACACGTCTGGTGAGTCTGGGATGAGTCCTCTGTCCCCACCTATTTCCCAGAATCTTTCTCAGAACTCAGGTCCCACATAGAGCTTGGGTTGTGGATTAAGGTGCAGGGACTGGGTTGTGGAGAGCAGGCTTGCCTCCTGACCACAATCCCCCAATCCCCACAACCCACCCCTGTTCTATCAGATCTCTTGACAACTACAGTAGGTGCTACATAGTGCTCAGGCGAGGAGACCCCAGTGGTGCTGATGGCTCAGAGTGAGCTACAGGGTCCTGGCCCAGTGCTTTTGGCTGTGAAGGCAACAGACACTCTGTGTACCCAGGCGGAAGTCCATCCTCTCTCTTCTGTCCTTCCTTCAGTGCACAAAAGTCACCAGGATGTCTTGCAAATACTGGGAAGTCCACAGCTTTGTCCTTACTGTTCCCCCACTCTGGCCACACCCTGTACCTTTACTCTGCAGCGTGTGTGTGTGTGTGTGTGTGTGTGTGTGTGTGTGTGTGTTGGGAGTGGGGGTAAAAATGAGAAAGCCTGGCAGGCCTGAAGGAGCTCCCTGCCAACACTGACCTTTCCCCTGGCATGGTGACACCTGTCTTGCATGGGGCTGTAGGGTAGGGAAGAGCTTTGTAGTTTCCCACCCTGACCTTGTACTCCGCCTGCAGTAGGGCAGGGGGAGCCAGGAAGGACAGGAACTCTTACATTCCTTGTTAAGGTAGAGGGCCTCACTTCTCCTAGAGACTTAGGAGAGAGCAGACAGCAGGCTTCTCCAGGAGTCACTCACTGCTCAACAGCTGGCACTCACACCCACTTCTGAGAAGGAACAGAGGCACCCTGCAGAGCCCTTGATCTCCTAGTGGTCTCCCTTTTCCACCCCAGGGATGAAAGCAGAGATCCGTGGGGAGCTGTGTCAGTCAGGCCTCACCATGGTGCCTCCAACCGTCTGCTCAGCGGCTGTGCCTATGTATCCTTGGTTGCTGTGGGTCTTGGTAGGTTGGACAGGAAGTGGCGCGAAAGCACAAGGAACCTAGGGTGAGGCAGCAGGGTATTTGTGCAAGAGCTAACCCTGGATATTCAATAGCTCCAAGGCTTGCCCAGGGAGCCAGCACAGCCCCGTACCAGAAAAGGAAACCTGCCCTGGAAAACACATGCCCAAAGCACCCTGGGTACCTGATGTGGACTGGGACCCGCAGAAGAGACACGTTCGGCATGTTGGGTGGATGGCTGAGTCACTGTCTGCTGAACTGCATGCCACCGAGGACCACAGGCCCAACAGGAAGTTGGTGCAGCAAGCGCCAGGGCCCCATGTGCGGCAACTGCACACTCAGAGACTAACCAGGGCCCCAAAGGGATACCAGGGCGTGGTCTCTGGTGGGAGGGCCCAGCCACCCTGTGTGTGTGGACAGTGTAGCTGCCTAGGGGACAGGAGTTTGGGAAAGAGGGAGTCACAGTAGGGTATAAGAAGCATCTTTGGCTTCCTGCTTCCTGTCCACAGTGCCCTCCCGGAAGGAGGATAGACACTCTCTATCGCTTGGAACTTTTTTTCAAGGTGGGAAGGGACCAGCTTCTAGTAAGTCCTGGTGATGTTTAAAGGAGCCAGCATTATAGGAAGCCCTGTTTGGTTGTCACCTATCGGTCCTTCCCCACAGCCCTGCTCTACAGATGACGCCTGAGGGTCCTGGAGGCTCAGGCCCGTGGCTGGGATCTAACCCAGGTCTGGCTGACTTCAAGCTGTGTTCTGAGGTTTCTGCCTGTCCTACAGAGAACTAGGTGACTTGGCAGGTGTAGACAAAGGTGTCCCAGGGAGACTGGGTCACAGGGGGAGACTTGAGCTGTGGGAAGGATTCCTGCTGTCCCATAGTCCCTGCCACACCCTCAGGACAGCTCCTGAGTGGTGGAACCCAGCTTAGCTCAACCAAGCTCCCGGCAACCAGGGGAGAGCCCGAGCTCTTTGTCTGAGGGAAAGACAAAGCCCAGAACATTTAGTCTCCCACTCCGCCAGCCACCTGCCCTGGACTAAATCCTCAGCCTCAGGCCTGACCTGTTCTTTATATTCAATTTCCAGACGAGAGATTGTCCTCATCTTCATCACCAGTGCTAGGCTCTGCAGCCTCTGGGGGCTCTCGTGCACTGGAGGAAAGGTGCTACCGAGGGCCCCTGCAGAGGAAAATATTTGGAGAGATGGATGGAGGAAGGAGAGGGAACAGGAAAAAGCCTTTGAGTGTTCTTCAAGGAAGCCAAAATGTTGGGAAATGAGCAAGGGAAGGAAAAATAAAAAGTTGAGAGACACCATGATGGAGCGAGATGGAGGAAGAAAGAAAGGGTCCTCATAGGGAACCCAGCCCAGCCCATATACTCTGACTCCTTGCAGCGATGTGCTTCACAGAATATGAAAGCTCCCAGACATTAAACCACTCAGCAGACCGATGGAAATGCAGGACGGGGCCCACACCAGGCTCTGTCTTCCACACAGAGCGCCTTTCCCTGCCCTGGAGCCCCACTTGGGCCTCTGACTTTGAACAGACGATCCTTAATCTGTGGTGTGTTCCTGCGCAGTGCCCCTCTTGATCCCAATATGGAAGACATCTGCAAACATGGGTTTTGCCCAGGGCTATAATAACTGGTGGTGGCTAGTACCATATCTCAGGAGCAACAGATGAAGTAGAATACCACAGACAGACTCCCAAGCCTCACCAGCTTCTCAGCTGTATGGTCACGCCAAGGCAGCCTCAGGCCTCCACTCCATTCCCAGCATGCTGGAGCATACTTTTAATTCCAGCTCTCGGAAGGAAGAGGCAGGTGGATTTCTGGGAGTTCAAGGCCAGCCTGGTCTTCATAGTGGATTCCATCCATGGCCACACAGTGAGAGTCCGTCTTAATAAAATGTCAGTCTTGGTTCTGTAGCCATCTACCATGTCTTGTTAACTAAGTTGCTTTGGAGCAGAGGGCATAGCTCAGTTGGCAGGGTCCTTGCCTAGCATTCAGGAAGCCCTGGGTTGGATCCCCAGCACTGCACAAACTGGGTATGGCGGTACACACTTTATATCCCAGCACTCTGGAGACAGAGGTAGGAGGATCAAGTGTCCAAGGCCAGCTTGGGTTATTTAGCGAGTCCCAGTTTAGCCTGGGCTATACGAGCCTGTTTCAAACAAGCAAGAAAGTTACTTTGGACCAGGAAAGCAGGTGACTGGAGGCAAAGTCAGAAGGTCAGAAGCACCCAACTTAAAATGCTGTCAATAGTAAAAAGACACCCACAGAAAGGGAGAGATACCTGCTAACAATACAGCTAACAAGGGACCAATGTCCACACAGTATTGTAGAATCTTTAAGTAATAAATAAATGCCAGAAAACAGGCAAAGGCCTCAAAGACACTTCGCTCCAAAGATGCCCGGATGGTGACGTGGACAAGATGCTGAGCAATACCCACACATCAGGAAAGGCAAATCAAGCCAGGAGGAACTACTGCCTCATGTCCACCAGGATGGCCACCGCCAGAACCCAGAGAGTAACAGGCAAGTGAGACACAAACCCTTGTTCACTGCTGCTGAGCAGAACACTTTAGTCTCTTTAGAAAACAACCTGGAGGCCCTCAGAAACAGTCATGCACACATGCACGCACGTACACATGCACACACATCTGCACACGACACTGCAGGTCCACCTCTGGTATTTCTGTCCTTTGGATAAGTGTCCCTCCCTGGCACAGGTGTTGGTGCTACAGAGGACAGTGCGGAACCTTTTGCAGGCGGAGCCTTGCTAGAGGGAGAAGCCACTGGGGTTGGGTCTTAAGGCTGTATAGCTCAGCCTCACTTCCTGTTCACACTCTGCATCCTGAGTGAGGCTGAGTGAGAACTGCCACACCCTTCTCTTGTCTTCCCACCTTACAGCCTGCAGTGACATCATCCCCACCATGAGGGACCATGTCACCTTAGAACTGTGAGCCAAAGAAATCCCTTCTCCCTTAAATTTCTCTTGTCAGGGTATTTTATACAGCAAGGAGAAGGCACCTCCCCTTCCCCTGAAAGCAGCATTGTAAGGAAGTATTTGTGTATTCGTGTTCACAAGAGTCTTGTTCACATGGCAGCAAGATAAATAAATAGTGGGCAAACCAAATGTGGTTTAAGCATAGAAGGGAATAGTACTTCCTTACAAAGGGAAGAAAATGTACATTTGTTACCACCATGAGGACTGTAAGCCAGCCACAAAAAGACAGTGTGAGTCCATGGACAGGAAATACCTAGAGACAGGAGTGGGGCTGTTAAGGGCAAACGGGAGGGTATTTAGCGGCAGGGGTTCAGAGGTGGACGGTGGAGATGGCTTTGTTGGTATGAAGGTCCTGGCCACCACTGAGCTGCACACTTACAATGGCAAGCTATGTGGTTTGTCTTTTACAATAACAAAATTGGAAGTGCACGCCATGTATTCAACAAACATTTATATAGTCCTACAGTCTGGCAGTGACGTCTGCCTACGGGACCAGCCTATGATCTCCCCGATGGGACGGTCTGGGACACAGCCTGCAGCTGAGTCCTGGTGTGTGTGGCTTCTGGAAAGATCTGTTCCTGACAGAAGGGGACATTCCTGGTACGGCTGCAGCAAATGTTGGGGTATCCAGCAAGAGATGTTGGTGGATATCCCAGCTGGGCCAAGCATGGGAGGTGTCGTGCAAAGGGTGAGGAGCCATGTTACAGTCGACTGTCCCCCTGCTGATCTGAGAACCACCAAAACTCTTTTGCTAAGTGACACCATCACAGTGGGCCCCTCCAACACCACCCCCTGTTCTAGTTTGGTTTCTGTGATGAACACCATACATGACAAAAGGCGACCCAAGGAGGAAAGGGTTCATCCAGTTACTGAGGGAAGCCAAAGGAGAAATTCAAGAGCGGAGGCCTCGAAGGATGATGCTTTATTACCTCACTTCCTGTGGCTTGCTCAGCTAGCTTTCTTATAGAGCCTAGGCCCATCTGTCTAGGGATGGCGCTGCCTGCAGGAGGCAGGCCCCTACTACATCACCTAGCAATCAAGACGCTACCCCACAGACATGACCACAGGCTGATATGATGGAGACACGCCCAGGCTGTCAAGCTGACAATCAACATTAGCCATCCCAACCTAGATCTAGATACTTTTTTTTTTTTGAGGAGAAAATAGCAGATGAACCTGGTCTGATGTAGCTCACATTCCTCTGGGCCAGCATGGCGAGGGTGCATGTCTGAGAAGGTCCAGGAGAACCAGGGCCCTGGGACGTGACTCTCCAAGTATGAGGTGCTGGGAGTCTGGCACAGAGCTCTGGGGGTGCAGTTTCCTCAGCAGGGTCCCCGCACTTGTGGGTATCAACATCTCCTGCCCCGCAGAACTCAACGCAGATGACTCCACTGAACAGGAGAAAGGCTGACAAAGATCCTCTTGTGTGTCCATTTCTCTGTGCCCACACCTGTCGGGCCCACTCGGCCCGGGTCTCTTGAGACAGATGACACATTGGGTCCCTCTGCTGTGTGACATTCTTCCCTGCATCTGAGGACATCTGGCATTGCTCTCCCCACTCTGTTCTGGAGAGAAAGCTGTGGGCTTTGAACCTCCCCCACAAGCGTCTGCCATAGGCTAATCTGTTTCTTTTGGACTGAGGCTATAGAACATGCTTTGTGTGGGCTGATACACTGAACCCTTCCCAAACCTTAACGGCAGGCCAGATGATGGTGCCTGGTACCCAAGGGTACTTGCTGGTGAACACAGAGCAGGAACCAGCCATGGAGCGTGTACACTTGCTCATTTGGTATGGCTGAGTTTTGGAACATAAACTCCCAGGCCACCCTCAGGACAGTGATACTTGTCCAGCCTGTGTCTTTCTGGGGTGTTCTGGGTGGGGCTGGCAAACTGTTGCTGGCTGAGGGCCAGAACAAAACAGCCACCTGACTTTGACATTTCCAAATGGTTGGTAGGACACCAAGGGGGCATCTATCATAACTCATAGATTGTATAAAGTTCAAATGTGTGTCTGTAAGTAAAATTTTATGACAGCCACACTTGCTTGTCTCAGCTTGGTCTGTCATCACAAAATATTGGGGACAAAAAGGCTCATACAATGAACGTTTCCTTCTCATGGGTCTGGAGCTACAAGGCTAAGATCAGGTACTAGTAGACTCTTCTTGGCTCAGTGACTGCATGGTCTCTTTTGTTCTTGGTTGTCTTAGGCAGAGCAAGCTCTGGTGGCCTTTGCCTCTTGTAAAGACAAGGACTTCAACAAGGGGCTCAATTCCTCAGGGTCCTATTTATCCTGATCCCCCCCCCCCCCAACACCTTGCCTCGTCACACTGCAGGTAAGCCTTCAATGTACAGCTCAGAGGGGATGGACACATTCAGCCTGTGTGCCTGTTTCTGTTGCCGGTGACTTTCAAACAGTGGCAGAGCAATTTGATGGTCCTGGACCAATGAGCGCCGAGCATCTCAAAAACCCATTGCCAGCCTGCATGCTGCTGTGTGCCGCACGGAATACTTGGTTCATGGAACACACTACGAAGCTGAAAGTCTGTATGCAGACTGCTCCAAGTTAGTGACCATCTGCAGTCACAGAGAGAGGACTGCTGGCGAGCTTAAGGTATTTCACAATCAGTTACAGAAAACAATGTGTAGATCCCTGGTCCCGGGACTAGAAGAAGACTTTCTAGAAAGGCAGTGCAGAGTGAGTTCCAGGACAGCCAGGGCTATACAGAGAAACCCTGTCTCGAAAAAC
>JADRCH010000164.1:2138141-2151033 GCA_019843965.1 Rhynchomys soricoides
CACCTCCACCGTGACCACCTCCACCGTGACCACCTCCACCGTGACCATCTTCACCACCTCTATCATCACCGTGTCCTTCCCCGTCTCCATCATGACCATCCCTACCCCTTCCCCCACCAAGGTCCATCTCTGCCATGACCGTCTCTGTCACCTATATAATTACAGTCACCATCACGGCCATCTCCACTGCCTTCATCACTACAGCCATCGCTACTACCTTTACCTATGACCACCCCCACCTCGGTCATCCCCACCAAGATCGATCACCTCCACCGCCATCATCCCCACCACAATCGATCACTCCACCGCCATCATCCCCACCACGATCAATCGATCACCCCCACCACCATTATCCCTTCCACTTCTGCAATCTCTACCATGACCCTCTGTCTCTTCTGCTGCCACCTCCACCACGAGAATCTCAATCACTACTACTCCACTTCTGCCACCTGAGCCATGATCACCAGCACAACCTCTAGCACACTGCCATTTCCACACCTACAATCTGTTGTGGGAAATATTAAAAAAGAAAGAAATATTGCGTGTTCCCGTGCTCTTCCCTGGCTCTCTCAGCCCTGGCGGGCCGGCCGGCCATGCACTGGCTCGAAATGGCCAACTTGTTTTCATCTTGTGGAGCTCTGACTCAGAGCTCCACGATCTCTCCACCCAGCTCGCTAGGTTCCCATCGTCAGGTCACCACCACGCCAGTCCCATGCTTCAATACCCCCATGGCCTCTGTGGTGCACATCAGGCAAACCCACACTTTGCCGCTGTACCTTTCTCTCTGGAACCCAGATGAGCCGCTGCATGAAGGAAAACGCAAGACAAACTTAGCTCAGAAACAATGGTAACTCAATCTCTGGATGCAACAACTAACGCCTAATCTTGTAAACCTTATCAAAATCTGATTCCTCTGGTGGCAAACCCTAGTAGATCCAACACAATACCAGGAGACTGTAGCAGCTACATCTTACCTACATGCTGTCCCCGTTCCAAAATGGCCCCCCCCTCTCTCCTCCTCATCTCTTCTCCTCTCTGACTCAGAAGTCCCTCCTCCACGCCCAGTGATTGGCTCCTTTATTCATTAGGGGATTGGTTCACAAGAAGTCACATGAGTCTGTGACTCATCCCTTTTCTTCCTCTACCACCTCCATTGCCATGTCTACGGCCCCCACCACAATCACCTCTACCATCATACTAAACACCACGGCCAGAACCATGACCATGACCATGACCATGTCTAAGATCATCGCTGCCTTCAGCCCTCCTGTTTCCAGCACAATCATCCCCACCACCTCCACCATTTCTACTACATCACCACCTCCTCAATGCAGCCATCTCTACCATCCCCATCTTACCTCTGCCCCACCCCTAATCCATCTCTAATGCCTAACCCTGACCCCATCATCTCTCTCTACCTTCATCACTTCTGTATCTGCCAGTTCTACCCCTACCGCTCCAAGTCGGCTTCCATTCTCCCAAGAACTTCTGCTTTCCGTGGTTTGCTCTGGGACTCCTCTCCGAGTGGTCCCCGGGACAATTCTGCTGTTCTAGCTTCAGTTCTTGCCCTCAGAGCCAGGCCCTGAGGTTGGACCAGTAGCCTTCCCTTCTGCTCTATGCTCCAGCTGTTGGCTTGTCTACGAGCTGTCCCAGGAGCACTCCATGTCAGAACCGCCTCTCCTAGCTTTGGGAGAGCTCCCGTTTGGACCACGGTTTCCGTTTGTTACTGGAGACCAGTGTGTTTTTCTCAACGCTAGATCTCTCCCATTATGCCTTAATTGAAGACCCCCAGTCTTAACTCGAACCCCTGACGTGGTTGCCTAATGCCTTCAGTCTTAGGCCAGGTCTTAACATTTCCTACTGTCTGCCTTTCCCACTCGCACCCTCCTTCCCGTTCTGCACAGCTGCTTGCCTCTTCTCTTGCACATCCATCCTAGGTATATGTGTGTGCTTCTCCTCATTCTTGTTCTCATGCTCACAGCATCCTTGATCCTTGCTTCTGCTGCTGGGAGGGACGCTGGGCTTCTCCATGCACCGGAACGCCACTGCTCACAGGCTATCATAGAGACTATCTACCCCAGGTCTGGATGCTCTCACTCACTATTCCTTGTGGTCTCCCTTGAGCGGGCAGCAACATGGAGGGAGCTGCGCCTTCCATTCCTAATGCTCTGTCTACTTGATTCTTCCAAAAGGCATCCCGTGTGACCAAGAGCTGGCACAGGCTTTAGTTACCACAGCAAAGTTAACACTACTCATGAGCTTCCGGACATTCTGTAGCAGACCTCTGAAGAACTCTCTCTACAGCTTTCTTAAGTCTTTGATATGGAAATGTTAGCCCAGTTCCTGGGGACCCTGTTACCACCTAGGCTGTCCTTCATTCAGCCAATGAGGGTACAGGTGAATGACTGTCCGACCTGAGTTTCCCTGTCTCTCCTGTCCCTTTCCTCTTGACACCATGGTGACTTTCAACCAGCATCCCAACTGTTAACTAAGGGACCTGGGGGGGGGTGTGTGTGGCTGAGGTGACAGGGGCAGAATTCCTAGCAAAGGAGCAGAGTGCTCCACCTGGGATCCCCATGACCCCCAAGGCTGGGGTTATCAGAACATGCCTCGCGTACTCCTGATCTCACTGGCAAGGGTCTGAAACTTACTTTCTTAGTTTCCTTCCAAGGAAGGCAAGTAGCATTGGCTTTGCTATAGGGATAGCAAGTTTTGTTTCAGAATGGTTAGCAAAAACTAACTTTAACTAGCTGTGCAGGGTGGTGCAGTCCTTTAATCCCAGTATGTTGGAGGCAGAGATAGGAAGATCTCTGTGAGTTCAAGTCCAGCCTGGTCTACATAGTGATTTCTAGGTTAGCCAGGGCTATACCCGTCTCAAAACAAATACACAAGCAGTTAAACTAACTCCGAATAAAGGGAATCAGAAAACTAAGATTCGAACTCACACTGCAAGTCACCAGATCAAGGCACCTAAGTGTGAGGGACACTTACCAGGGCCAGGGTGGGCAACACCAAGGGCCAGGGGACACTTGCCAGGATCAGAGCAGGCGACACTGAGGGCCAGGGAATTTTCCCTGGTGACCACAGTCCTCATGGCCTCATTCCCAGAATTCCCAGGAGGAAGCATGTACCCACCAGAGTGGAATCCTGGGGCACAAAGTGAATTCCAGGACATCTTGCAATACTTTTTTCTTTCAAACTAAATTTATAATCCCTTTGTGAAAGTGTGTCAGCATCCTTCCCATTATAGGGAGCTGACCAAGAACACTGGGCGAGAACCCAGGCAAGACAGAGCCAGCCCTGGTGGGCGGCTCTGGGAGGGGGCACCTAGGCTGGAGACCCCTCTTCTGACTTCATGCAAGTACATGCAGAAAGCCCTGTTTTACCCACTAGCAAAACTTCTTGCCTCCTCCGTATGCTCATGGTGAAGTTGGGGAAGACCCACAGGGTTGTATGTTCTACCTCGGGCTATACTATTGTCATTGACCTCCTGTTTGTGGAAGGACAGACTCTCACAGCTGTCCTATCCTCTGTCCAGCCCCCCACTGTTCAGAGAAGACAAATAGCCCAGGACTCCTCCCCCAAACCCAGAGGCTTAGTGGCTCTCAGATGATGTCATCTGAGTGACCTACGGTCTTATTCCCAGGGATGCAGATGTCCATCAGGGCCCATTTCAAACACAGACACAGAGAGTGTGGCCTGCAGCTGTGGGAAAGACATGGGCCATTTCTGCTTCCTAGGGGCAGAGTGTACCCTGGGTGCCTTCGTCTTCCTATCTGTGGGCACAAGTGGTTTCTTGTACATCAGCTCTTCCTGAATCTGTTCTCAGAAGCAGGGCAGGAGGACTTGGAGCCTCTTTGGGAGACCTAAATCATAGTCAAGGTGGGAGACATTTTCTGCCAGGGGGGACTCCTGCAGAAGCAAGGCCCATGGCTGATAGGGGACAGATATGTGATAGTATCTGTGAAGAGTCCCTTTGGCTCTCCTGCAACTGTAGCTTTTCTTCCTGAGCCCATCAGGAGCCTTGTCTTTCAGAGAATACACAGAGACCCAGGGAGCCCAACTCTGGGGAGCAGGCTGGCCATCACAGTCCACTGGATGTGGACTTGGCTTGCTGTCTTTCCCACTCATCTTTGGGGCCTAATGGTTCACCCTCCAGAATTTCTGTCCTACCATGCAGGGAGAGGGGTCTCTAGAGAGGCAGTGTCTCCTGGCCTCTGCACTTACCAGCTCCCTTGGGTACAGCTATGCAAACCTCTGAGGAGTCCAGGCAGCACTTGAAGGCCTAAGTGAACTTCTGAGCCTGGCTTCGGCCGCAGCAGTCCACTCCCCTGGGCCGGTTGTGGTGTAACTACCTAGCCTGCCATTTCAGAGATGGAAAGTCTAGATCGAGTGGACGGTCAATGTGCCAGGTTGAGGTGGCATGGGTGAGGGGCAGGTGGACCACTCTCCCACAGAGGGGTAGAGTGCAGCAGAGAGAGGCGCACGGCCAATGTCTGCAGAGACTGGAAGCTTCTGCCGCTCCTTGCTGGAACATCTATCATAAAGGAATAAGAGAAAATGCTGAGTCTCCTCTCATGGCTGAATTGAGATTTTAAGTGAGCCAAAGCAGAAGCCTGGTGGGGGTGGGGGGTGGAAATAGACTCCTTCCTTAGGAGACTGTTCCAGTGCCTGACTCAGCAAGGCGAAGGAAAGGCATTGACTGCTCAATGCCCAGCCCTGTGCAGCGATGGACCTATAGAATGAGCTGGAGGGTGGGTCTTAGCCCTGTGTACCTCAGGGTGGGAGAAGGAAGAGTCTGGGCAATTCTAACATGGGAGACCTCAGTGGGAGCATTACCAAGCAGCCACCTTACCCCCCCCCCCACTCATCTCTGTCCCCAGTTGTGGTTGGGGTCCCTTTCTCTCTTGAACTCTGGACAAACCCATGCCTTGGGGCCTCGGCACTTACAGTGGCTGGACAGGACACTTGCTTGGGGGAATGGCTGGTGCTGTCATCTCTCTTGATGACGCTAATTTCTGCAGTAGATGCTGGATGGGAGCCACTTGTCTCTCAGCATCCCTGGGCAGTGACACTCTGGCCACTGTATCAAGCCAGGTTCCTGGCATGGAAAGTTAAGTGCTCTGGGCGGATCCCCAAATCCTGGTGGCTTCCCGGTGCCATCCAGAGGTTGTGACTCTCAAAAGTTCTATCAGTGCCTGAAGGTGGCTCTCAGTCACCATCCTGAAGAAACCATTGCATTGACTCTGCTTCCGCTGTGGAGCAGAAACACATTTGAAGAGACACTGGCTGGGCATTACTTCTAGTGGTTTGCCTCTTGTACCGAATGTGGCCCTGTTTTCTAGGGGGCAGAGCCTCTAAGATGCTCATTCCTGGGTCTTCCCTCAAGTTCACAGCATGAATTTGTCCTCTTAGGAGGAAGCCGGCCTGGTGCTCTAAATGGAAAGTTTATACCCTAGAGGTTCCATCTGCTCTTGGGAAGCGGTGCCTTGTCATTTGGGCTGGGACTGCCTCGTTATGATGGCCAGGCCTGCCCTAACCCGGGATGCTGAGCTTCTGGAATCAGGAGGGGTTGTGCCTCCTAAACCTGCCAGCTGGAGCAGGCAGATGAATCCTATGATAACCCTACTCTTGGTCAGGGAGTGGGCACTTGGCTCTGGCATGGGCCCCATGGCTGCTGTTTTATGAGACAAGATCCTGCACAAGGGCACTTGACTCCCAAATCCCACCATTCCACCTCGCTGCTTCGCCTGCATCTCTTGACATAATCCCCGCTGGGTGGAAAAGAATCACCAAACTAAGAAATGGGTCATGGAAGCCTTCTGATGGAGGGCTGGGGTGTCTGTGTCTGTGTGTGTGTGTTTGCTGGCGGGGGATTGGGGACTGATAAACTTGCCACACTGTGTGTTATCACCCCCAGATTACAGCCACATCCCTTCCGGGGCCTGCACATATGAGCTGATTTGACTAAAAGGTTTGTGGAGATGTTTAAGATGAGGAGATGAGCTCATCCTGCACCAGTGTGTCCCTACCTGAAGTGACAAATGTCCCTACAAGAAAAGGTGACAGACACCAAAGGCATATGATGGCAGACACCGAGGAGGTGGTGTGTCTGTAAGCCAAGGCACACCGGACAGCAGTGGCCGCCAGAACCATAGAAAAGCCGGAAGAGTCCCCTTGACTCCAGCACTGCCACACACCTAGACTTTGGATTTCAGCCCTCTCCCCCCACAACCCCCAGGAAGAGACAAGAAATACAGCTATTTTGAACTACACTGGTCAGGACACCGATATGGCCAGCTCTCTTAGTCCAGAGGCTCCCTGACACCCTGATGGCCAAGATCCCCAGCAGTACCAAGCTTCTTCTACGTACATGCAGATCACAGGAAAACTTAATTGAGAGATCAGGCAACGAAGAAGATTAGCAGTAATAAAATAACAATTGCCAAGATGGACCCTAGAAAGAGTTACTCAAGAGTTACTAGTTGTCCATGTCTGATTCTTTCCACTTAAATGTTTTCAGACCGAGGTCACCAGAGTGCCAGAAATACACGCGGGAATGCGGGGCAGGGACACACTGACACCCTTCGCCCATAACAGCAGGTTGTAAGGCCATTAGACAGCTTTTCCCTTTACTGGGGTCTGGAGTGCTGTGGCCCCAGCCTTCCACTTGGTGGGAGAGGGAGGTTTGCTGGAGAATTCTACTCTCCAAGTATTCCTGTGTGCCAGCCGGGCCCGCCAGGCCCGCCCATGTTCTCCAGGGGGCAGTAGGTATAAATAACAAAGGGTTTCAAAGAGGATTACCCCCTCAGCACCACCACGTGACCTGACGTGACGGCAGCATGAAAGATTAATTCCTTGCCCATGCCGTATCCAGCAGCAATCTGAAAGCTGTTCTCCACCCCGTCCATTAAAGCTCCGATGAGTAAAAGCAGATGAAAGGAAACCGCGGGGTACTGTCTTCGACATTACATAATTAACAGGAGAAAACTGTGGTGAAATTCCTGCGTGGAGACAGTGGTTACCCAGGCAAGCCACTGGGTAGCATAGGTCTAAAGCTTAGGTCCCCAAATCCTGTGTGTGTGTGACCTTACCCTGTCGGGTCAAAGGGAGCCAGTGAGGTGTCTATGAGTGTCCATCACAGCCTCGTTTAGAAGATGCTGAAGGATTCAGTAATGTCTAAGCCAGGCACGGTGGCACATACTTCTGTTCCCAGCATTAAAGAGGCAGAGACAGGTGTATCTCTGTGAATTCAAGGCTAACCTGGTCTACACGGTGAGTTCCAGGCTAGCCTGAACTACTTAGCGAGACCCTGTCTCAAAAAATAACAAAGACATAAATAAGGAATTTTTGGAGAAACAGGAGGGAGGGATGTGGCCACATAAGACTGGTCCTTGTTTGGGACAATTTGTGTTACGATGTAGGGCAAAGGCTCATGGGTGTCTAGGTGTTTGCAGGGGCTGCAAGCAGAGAGCTGAAGGTGACCACACCTATCCCTTTCTGGTAGAGGTCTGAGTGTCCACGTGTGAAGGAGAGAGAGACCCCTCCAGGGCAGGTTGAGGAGCCCCACAGAAACCTCTTGCCTGGAAGGTATCAGCAAGCATGCGCAGCCATCTGGGGTCTCCATGTCACTTCCCTGCTTCTTAGCATCATGGTGCCACTGGTCTAGGAATGAGGTCAAGGGTGACACTGCCTGGGTAGCCTTGGGGGTGTCTATCCCATAGGTGTCCGACCTAGTCTGTGGTCATAAGAGCCTACAGACATAGATCTCATTTGACACTGGGGCATGGCATTGTCATCTATAAAGTTCGTACCTCAGAACTCCCGAGAGAATTACAAAAAAAAAAATAAAAATACAGAACATTGATCTCCTAATGATGCGTTAGGTAACTGCATGTTCTCTGTGGGGCTGCATTCACAGCTCTCCTGAGCTGAAGGTGGCTGTGGACCACAGGTTGGATGTGGACCTTGGTAGGGCTTGGAGAAAGAAGTCTGTCCCTTGTTACTGTGTGACTTGCTCTCATCTGTGATGCATAGAAAATCCCCATGGGGACTGATTTTGTGGATGAGTGGGGAGACCTACAGGGTCCCGAGTAAGTCACCAAGCCTCTAAGCATCTTGAGAGCTAACCTACAGTGAACTCCAGCTGGTAATTGGCATAGTCATTGTTCTCAGCTCCCAGGGTAAGCTGGAGCTCTGTCTCCCATGAGGGCAAGTATTCAGCTGTCCACTCTCCTCTGCCCAGGCTTCTGGGAGATGCATGGTCTCCTCTGCCCGTCTCCTGGGAACACTTGGTCTGGATGGCCTGGAATGGCTTCTGGAGTGTGAGTCAGGGTTGCTCAGTTAAAATGTCTCCACTGTAAAATACAAGCTGTGCCCTGCCTTAGAGCAGCGTTGAGGCTGAAGTGGAGAGACAACCCAACTACACAGACACCATCAGACTGAGATGCCAGCTCCAGGCCCACAGCAGCCTCTATATGCAGGAACTGTGTCTGGAGCCTCCTTGTCTCAGGGATGTGCCCCTGTCTCCTGTCATCTCTGGCCTCACCTTGTCTCAGGGATGTGCCCCTGTCTCCTGTCATCTCTGGCCTCACCTTGGTGCCTCTTGTAGTTCACAGTGTTCTAGGCAAGACTGTGTCCTGGGGTATGGGAAGGAACCTTGAGAAGTCCTTCAACAACCTGGTTAGTATCAGCCAAGCCTCTGGGCCTCGGTGATTGGGAAGGCTTCTTTAGACCTGCCAGGGCTAGCCTGGGAAAGTTGAATCCTGGAGGGTTGTCTCCATGGTGGAGGTTTTTGTCCTGAGGCTTCTTCACAGGGCAAATGCATTACAAGTCAGGCAGAACAGGCGGAGGGTGAAGGGTCACAGGGCTGTGACAAGACTTGTCTCTAAGCTTAGCCCATCGTCAGCATTACTTGGGCTGGGGAGGGTCCTGGTAAGCAAATGTACTGGCTTCAGGGAACCTGGGCTTCCTTAAAGTCTGTGAAAGTAGCTGGGTGTGGCCAGTGTGTGCTTGGCCAAAAGGACACGGTGTCTGCAGCATTTTGTAGTGGGCTGGCTCTGGCACTGATGACATGATGACATTCACACTCGTGTATGAAGGACTCCCTAGAGAATGGAGCCTAGAAAGGAGAAGCCCAGATGGAGGGACATATAGCTGCACAGACTAGGTTCTGGGAAGGTCTAGCACAGGTCTGATGTCTGCCCAGGAAAAGAGTTCTCTGTCTTTAGGGGACCACCTTATCCATGTCTGGCTCTTGCCCCATCCCAGCTCCGCAGAGAATGTTGGGTCAGGAGCATGGTGACCCCAGGTCTACCAACAAGTAGGATTCTGCTTCAGCCTCATCTTCCCCTTCCTTAAAAGGACCTACAAGCATCATGGAGGCAAAGAGTCTGGAGAGAGCCTCAGGCCTCTGGTTACAGGAGTCTTGGACTTTAGCTTTAACTCTGAACAAAATAGCTAGACCAGGCATCCTACTGAATCTGGGAACATGTGCTCTCCTGTCCCTTCTAGGAGCTGGGAGGAGGGTCCCTTGGCTCAGGGCTCCCCCAACCTCCCACTGTTCCACATGGTGTACCCTTGGGCCTGGCCAGGCCTCGGCACCCATACAATCCAGCAGGTGGCTGGGACACCCCAGAAGCTCTCCACAGTTACCATGGTTATCAGTTGCCACAGGGTAGAGTGAAACCCCTTTTTAAAGCATCCCCCAGCAGCACCCACTGAGCTTTGCCAGAACCTTCTGGTGTGGGTGAAGCATGGAGGGAAGGCCAGCTAGTCAGGTGGGCCCTGTGTGAGTGTCTGCAGACAGGGTGTTCGTTATGGGCATCTTAGGGCCTGTGACCTTCCCTGCGAGTGCTGTGGGCTAAGCGGCAGAACTTGGGGTTCAGAGGTGGGGTCACCCTGGTTAGGGCATCTGTCACACACTATGTAAGTGAGCCATCTCAGCCACAGGAGGTTGGAAATACTCAGAAGATGTTTGGGACCCGGGATCTTTGTTTAGTCAGCAGGACAACCCCTTTCCTTGTGACGCACAACACTACACTGGTCTCAATGCCACCTCCTGGCCATGGTTGCAGGCCTAGCTCCATCTCTGTTGTCTCGTTCCACGGCAGACACTGTGCCACCATGCCCACCGAACAGTGGACATTTCCGTGGTTGCTCATGTGGCCCCTCAGGCCTCTCATGGTAAGTTCCTTCCCCTCCGTCAGGATCCCTGAGGGTAGCAACCACACTCTATGGGTCATTCTCAGTCAGAGGGCTCACTGTGGGAGACAGCAGTATCCCTGCATGCCACCACAGCTCCCACGACTGACAGCAGACACCAGAGGATAACCTTCATTATTCATTTGAAAAGGTCCTTTGGGTAAAGTCACTGTTTTTATTCTGGACAGCTTCCATGCAAGGCCCACTGTAATTATTACATGCAGGTATTACATGGCATGACAGTGACCATGCCCCATAGGAGCCAGCCTCATGGTCATTCCCAAACTGTGGGGATGAGGAGAAGGCATGGCAGTATCCCCAGAAACCCTGGGTCTTCAGCCTGCATCTGTGTCCCCTGAGCAACCTTCCGCCTCTCACAGGGCAGAATGTAAGCAGGCAGGCTTAGGCCTGCTCCCCTGCGAGGAGCAAAGCGCACCTGTGTCCCCTTGGGAAGTGCTGGGATCTGTGAGCTGGGATCTGCCTCTAGGCTCCGCATCTTCTGCAGAAGAAAGGGCACAAGATGGCCAGGAGACTCCTGTCCATGACACCTGAACACCTCTTGGCCGGAGTGACTAAAAATACCATTTACTCGTTGCCAGGGAAAGGCAATACCCTCTGGGGGTGTGGGTGAGAGAAGCCAGCTGAGCAGAGGCAGGAGGGGAGGGGAGCAGAGAAGGGGGCACAGCTCACAGATAGCTAGGTGCAGTTGGGAACAGCAGGGATCCAGTCATGTACACAGTGACTGAGATCTATTCCTCTATGAAGCTCTAACAAATGCTGGGCCAACAGCACCCAGTGCAACCTCCTGCCTGGAGGCCTGGGAAGCTCTGCCATCAGGATAAGGCACACTTATCAAAGTGATTCAAAGCTGATGAAAGCTAGCAGGTCACTCCAGTTGATCGTGGACTCTGCCCATTGCTGAAGATCAATGAAATCATGGCTAATGCCCCCCATCCCCCGAGCTTTCAGCCGCCAGAAAATGTTCCCCTGACTATCACAGCTTTAAGGAAAAGTAGATTAGGAAAGTTCACCAACAGACCAAAGTAACGAGGAAGTGTTTCTCAAAGTACGGGGTTGGAACCCCAAGATCGAGGTTTTTAAAAACTACAAACAATGGGGTCCATACAACTCCACAGAGGACCCTCAGTCTGTATGTGGTTAGCTAGCTCAGAGCACAGGCTCTGTAGACACAATAGGAGGACCCACGATTTGGCTCTACTGGGATGTCACTCAGCCCCCGCTCTGTGATTGCACAAGGCAGAGCACACGGTAGGGCCAGTGGCGGATTAAGCGATGTATCATGATCCCATAGTTCCAGAGTGCCCCCAAGCACCCCCGTAAGTTAGGAAACAGAAGGGCACACCCTGGAAACCATCTACTCAAGGCCAGACACAAGGCGGTGTCACAGGTGCCGGACAGAAATGTGACTTTCCTGAGTGCAGC
Source organism: Rhynchomys soricoides (assembly GCA_019843965.1). Classification (NCBI taxonomy): domain Eukaryota; kingdom Metazoa; phylum Chordata; class Mammalia; order Rodentia; family Muridae; genus Rhynchomys; species Rhynchomys soricoides. The sequence continues at coordinate 2,149,788 of JADRCH010000164.1, forward strand.
CTGTCACACCTGAGTCCCGCTCCCCCTCACCTGCTCTATCTCCTTTCCTTGTCAAATCCCAAAGCTTTCCAAACAGTGGTGTCCAGAGGGTCAGAGAAGGCTGGGATCTGGGTCCTGATTCCACACACACCAGCTTGGACACGTTAGGATCACTATGTTAACTCCCAGGAATGTTCCTACTTCAACCTGATGCACAACCAAAGGGACAGGCTCTTTTAGCAAAGAGGCCTGGAGCCTAGTAGGGACCTGCCTAAAGCAGGATGTGCCGTGGGAGGCTGTTCTAAACTCCTGGCCACTTCTGGGTACAGGGCTCTCTACCTCTCTCCACTCAGTCTTGTCTGTAACTCACATGCCTCTGTCCTATGCCTCTCCCTCTCTTCTCTAGACTCTGGACTAATCCAGGGCTTCCCTTCACCCCGTCTTGACCATCACCTCCCCTATTCCCTGGGTGTAACCCTCCTCCTCATCTCAGAATTAACTGCCAGGTAACCTGGGCTGACCAGCAGTCAGTCCCAGGTCCCAGCTCTCAGCTGAACCACAACACTGCAAGGCCACGAGCCAGTCTAGTCTGAGTACCTGGGAGCCCCTCTCTCGCCTGTTCCTTTTGATCTCTACAGTCCACACGAACCCAATATGAATAGTTTGGGGGCTCCTGGGCTCCCTTCTGTTCTCCCCATCAGTCTCTAGCTCGAAGGGAGCAATGGCCTAACATCTCCATCCCACTCACTCTTCTCTTTCATGTTCACACACATGTCTGGTATTATACTACATTCTATTCATGGCCCAGCTGTCCCAGGTGCCCCTTACACCATGACCTTACTCTGTAGGGGTCCTCCCAGACAGTCCCTTGTAAAGGGATTTTAATCCAGCAACATGGCTGTTCTGGCAAGGGATCACATCCAAAGACCTTCTAGATCTTTGTGATCCAGCTGGAATGACACACCTTTAATCCCTCTGGCTAGAATACAGACACACCCTTAGTACCCAGCTCTACTCCTAAACAATGAAAGTAAGATTAGTTCATAGAAAGAAGCACCTTATGCTTGAAAGTGATGTCTAATTGGGGGGCAGACAAAGTGACGAATCAGAGAAAGAGCTGACAATGAGTCAGAGATAGAATATGCCCAACTCTGACAGAATGAATCATAGATTGGATATGCCTAACTCTCACAAGAACAGCCCAGGAAAGAGAGGCTACTTAAGAGCAGAACAGGGAGGAAAAGGTGTGCTGTGTGTGGCAGTTTTA
>JADRCH010000164.1:2151043-2230825 GCA_019843965.1 Rhynchomys soricoides
CTTGAACTAGAACAGCTTAGTTGAACCAGCCAACCAGGGTTCAAAATGAACTAGAAAGGGTGGGCTTATTCAGCAGTAGCCTCTAAGGTGACAAGTATATCTGTTAAATAAAGATACATTCATAGTCCCTTCCTAGCTCAGCTAATCACAATCCTGCCTGTCTTCAAGGTCTGCATCAATGGCCCTGACCATCTCTCCTCCCCATCAGCAGGGTCCTCTCTGTTCAGGCTCATGGTCACTGAATCTCCTTCCTGACACTCAACCCCAGAGGCAGAGCTGGGTGGGTAGGCTTTGCTCTTGTCAGCCCTTTCCAATGTCTGTTGGTAAGGTCTTTAAACATTGATGGTATTTATGGGTTTCAAATAATGCTCTAAACTTTTTTTCTGATGAGAAGATTCATGGTAATCTCCTGGTTCACACATTCTTGTTCTTCTGGCCCTCCTGCATGCAGAAGGAGCAGGAGGGACCTCCTCTGGAAGGCCCTGCTACCACTGGCTGGGCACCTAGGCAGAGTTCCACATCCTTTGCCCTGGGCTGCGTTTGACAGCTGTGGGTATCAAAGTCTGAGTTTGTGATGAGGGATCATGAAGCTGCTGAGAGGAGATGGGAGGTGAAAGCATGCCACAGTGAGGGAGTAGTGTCTAGAGCCCCCTCTGACCGAGGGCTGCAGGGTTCGGGTAGGCAGGCAGATGTGGGAAGACTTGCTGGCCTTCCATTTCTGGGGCAAAGGAGACCAGGGCAACAGGCCACCTTGCTCCCTTCCTGTCTCTACCTAGGAAAGTCTGCTGGATTCTGCCAGGCTCTGTCTTAGGCCTGAGTGGCTCTGCTTTTCTGTTCTTGGGACCTAAGGTGGGTTCCAGAAGGTGATACATTTGGGGTTCAGACTTGGCCTGAGATGCTGACACTGACTGAGGTTTCTCTGTGCCAGGAGCATCCTGGGTGTGCTCTTGAGGGTTTTCTCCTATGCTAGGTGAAGGGAGATGGATGGACTAAAGGAGGAAGAGAGCCAGAGGTTGGGGAACCAAGTCTTGACTGAGGTGAAGTACCAAGGTTGGACCCAGTGGGGCCCTGAGGATGAGTTCCCAATAACCGTGAGGCCAAGAAGTGGCTTACTCACTGGAGAGGTCCAAGAGAGAGTTGCTGGTATCTTTAGACTTCATGTTCTCACGACATTCATGAGTTACATGACCAAAGCACCTAGCAAAACCAACTTATCGAAGGAGAGACTTATTTGGGCTCACAGTCTAGAGTGTTCCAGTCCATCATGGCTGGGAAGGGACGGCAGAGTTCATGGCAAGGTAAGCTTGTGGTAGATGCAACTTAGTAGACACAGGAACCAGCACCTGGGCTGTGCTTTTAAAGAGCTAGCCCCTAGTAATGCATTTCTGCCCACTACTGCCTGTCTCTGAAAGCTCCCAGCTGGGCAAACAGTGTTGAAAACTTGAGTCTGTGAGAGACAGTGTCACACAAACTTTATGCCTTATGATGGTTTTGGAGGTGGGGTTGTTACAAAGCAGTCAGGCAAGATGATGCCATCGGGGCAGGCCCCCATGACAGGGCTGATAGCAGCTCTATGAAGGGGAAGAGAGACCGGAGCCAACATACTCTCGCTTGCCTTGTGGCGCGATGCGGCTTTTCACCAAACGAGGAGCCGTGCCCTCAGACTCTGAGCGAGCAAACTTGCACTGCTTTTTCTTTAATTTCATTTAATTCATTATTGTTTCTTTTTTATTTGTTTCCAAGGACAGAATGAGGATAATTTTTGGGGGGGGGGGTGTTCAAAGACTGAAGAGCTCAGCAGGTACCAGGAGGAGAAGGATGGAGCAAGGGAGAAAAGTTAGTTTTCCTGAGGTAGAGGGGAGCAAGCAGGGGGCTCAGCAACAGCAGTCTGTAAGCCACTGCCTGGGAGTGGAGGGGTAAAGGAGGTGGAAAGGGGGAGGGAGGGAAGGAGGGAGAGAATCTGTCCCAGGCGTCAGGGCAATGTTTGGGTCACAGTTTCAGCCAATGTTTGGAGAAAGGACATAGAAGATGGGGAAAGAATCAGACTTTTGGAGTTAGAATTCAGAAAGTGGGCATGTTTGTCACTGAATCTGCAGGTAACTGCCAAACCTCCATTCTTTGTAAATTACCTAGTTGCAGGTATCTTGCCATAGCAACTGGAAACAGACCAAGATGTATCTCTTCACACAGATCTTTCAGCCTCTGGGCTGGGTGATGGGTCTTCACTGCCCAGGGAGACCACAGTCAGGAAACCCCATCCTAGCCGGAGCTGGATGGAGAGTTGGAAGTGAGGGGGTGGTGTCTACTCTTTCTTTCTGTTCTCCCTTTACCCAACTAGCTCTCAACAAGATAAGACAATCACAACCCCACAGAGCTATCCTCAGGTCTCTGGGGGTTAAACCAACATCAATTGCTGGAGCATGGGTAAGCCTGCTAAGACCCTATTAAGCAAGGGGCTGAGTTCAGAAATTGAGACGTCTTGATGTAGGACCCAGGGTGGGCAATGTGTTCTGAGTGCCAGCTCTTGAGCTCTCCAGCATGCAGCGGAGAGTTCAAAGACCTGGAGACTGCTCAGACCACCTTAGCTGGGAGACTCTCAGGCCAAAGGAAAAACCATGAACCAAGTCACAGGAGAGGGATGGAGACCAGATGAGTTTCTACCTGATTCAGGATCTGGTTCTTTTTGCTTCCTCTGCGTTAGTTAGACGAACCAAAAGAGATCACCCCAGTGGTACTAAGGACTTAACTCTTGATGAGCCAGACCCAGCACAAGTACCATCTCTCTTGGACCTCCTGACATCTGAGGAGATTCATCCTACATACAGTTATTCCCAAGACCCTGAGGTGACGGTCAGCTGTCCAGTTCCGGTGAGGACTCCCCCACCCCACTGTACCCAGAGCCCTGACTTCATGTGTCCCCCTCAAAACACACGGTCATGAACAACCTGAGTGCTAGGAGTTTGCTAGGTCAGGCCGACTGAGAATTTGTTGTGGTCATTGACACTTCACCAGTTGCCTTCCTACAGGGCAGCCATCGTGTGACTGGGGTATAGGTTTCCTCTGCCTTGGACAGCCATGAAGTGAACTGGCCTCAAGTATGTTTCAAGTACGTGGGCTGTGCTACTTGGTCACTGCCTGGGGCAGGAGGTGGCTGACTGCTGGGTGGTCCAGACTCTTGTACTTTAGAGCCTTCATCCCTACAAGGTCAGAGAGACTTCCTGGATGCGGGGAGAGACGATGGAGGGAGACATGGCATCTTTGGTCTAGACACTCTGAGCCAACCTTTCCCGAATGTTACCTGTAGCAGCTGCTGTTCTATCTCCCGACTCTGCTCTAGGAAAGCACGCTGGTTCTGGTTAAAAACTACCGAGAATTTAACCAAGACTCAGACACTTGTTCCTATCGGCCAGTGTCCTCAGAGATGGAAACATGTTCTCCAAGCACAAGGCAAGGAACCCTCCTTCCAAGCCTTTCCCAGAAACATATCAGCATATTACCCGCCCCCCCCCCCCCCAATCACTTGAGGTCAATGAAAACTGAAAAAGACAGAGAAGCCAGCCCCTGGGTAGGACGCTCTCTGAGTTGGCTGGCCACAGAACTCTGGTCTCCTTGGCTCTCCCGCACACATGGCCTGAGTGTCACAGGCCCCTGTCTCCTGCAGGTCGCTGGCTCTATAGACGTATCCCTCTCCCAGGAGACACATCTATCTACTCACAGATTTCGGACCCTAGATACATGTAAGGGACTTCAAGTTTTTCGATGACACCCCTCTCTTTGCCCATTGTCTGGCTCACCCCCTCCCCCAGATCCTGACTGGTACCCGCAAGGCATATGTTGACTGGTATAGCATACAGACAAAACGGGTGAATCTCTGTTTTGAAGGGAATCTCCCCCAGGCTGCTCTGGAGACTGGGCTCTGCTATAGCCCATTATGCTGCAGGCTGGACTTGACTGACAGAACCTCAAGAGTCAAAGGTACTTTGAGGACCCCACACTGGGAAAGAAAGCACAAGGCTAGGACCCCAGTAGTACACAGTGGCCTGGACTCTGCAGAACACACATCGGCCAAGTAAGAAGCAGGTGGATCGATGGGACTCTTCACTCACCCAGGTCCCCAAACCCTGCAATGCTGGGCCTGGGTGCAGCTTGTTCTTGGCACTGAAGGGAGTTGGGGGCTGGAGTTTCTGAGGGGAAGGAGAAATCACAAAGAAAGAAGAAACCCTGAGGCGACAGATAGTGGGACAGCTGCGGACTGAACTTGGTGTTCCTGTCTTCGATGTAGATGTATTAATTTCCATAAATGCTAATAGTCCATCTCTCCAAGAGCTATTACTTAATGTCATCTTCCCTTGGATGTGGTTCAACACGGGGCAGACAAGTGGAATGGAGCAAGTGGAATGGTGGGTCCCTGGCTTCTGCCCCTCTTCCAACCAGGCATCTCAAGCCTGGTTTCTGATGTAACCCTCACACCTTCGGAATCCAGACCACCTGCCTTTAAGACAGGTCTCTTTCATACCAGTAAGCAAAGAGAGTTACCAACTCCAAAAACGCTGAATCACACAGTGAGAGTGAACAGTAAGTGGGGGATGGGTGAGGAGGGAGATAGAAGCCCCGTAGGCAGGCAGCAAGGGGTGCTGGAAGCCAGTAAGCAGGCAGAGAGGGGTGCTGGAAGGCTTCCCACTTGGAGCACCTCAGGGTGCCCCAGGCATGATGCAGGAGACCCCAGGACAAATGCCGGGAGAAGCAAGCAGGGTACGTCAGACGGGAGGGCGGGCAGGTGGGCAGGTACACCTTGCTGCAGATACTGCAGCAGGCGGCAGTGCAGCAGTGGAGTGCTCCGCATCCTGCAGCAGCAGAAGCAGCAGCAGGTAGGGAAGTGGGAAGTGTTTAGTGCCAGGGACTGGACACAGGGGGAGAAGCTGAGAGTGAGGGTAGAGGTCTAGAGACAGGGACAGCGGGGGAGGGGGGGCAAGGTGCAGCTGCAACGCGTGTCAAGGTGCCGTGGAGCACCGCAAAATAGAGAGAGCGGTGCGGCATAGAAGGGGCTAAGGGCAGAATGGGTAGGAAGCTGGGTCAAGGCGAGAGGAACACATGGCAGGTAGCAAGGACGAAGGATGCGTCTGGAGGAGCAACAAGGAGGGAGGCGAGAGAAGACAGCTACAGGGGGTGCGCAGAGGCCGAGAGAGGATGGGGAAGCAGAGAGGCAAGGGCGAGGCGAGGCTGCAGGGCTAGAAGGGGTAGAGCCAGGGATTGAAGTTTGGGGCAGGGGTCCGGGATGTCGACCGAAAGGTGGGGCAGAAATGACAGGGAAGCAGAGAGGGTGGGGTGGGGGCAGGGAGACTGTGGAAAAGGAGATGAGGAGGCTGGAGAGGAGGTGAGAACAGCGGCGGGGGCAGGGATGCGGGGCCAGGGAAGATGAGATGGAAGGGGACCGCGGTGGCCGCGACAGCGCGGCCTCGCAGGTGCCCGCCGGGGTCTCCCGGCTGCACTCACCTAGGGGCCTCCAGCTCCGGATCCCACGCCCCGTTCCGGATCTTCCTTCCCGCCCTGCCCTTGCGACTTCAGCACCCCCGAATCCCGCTCGCTCCGGCAGGTTCCGCCCGCAGCATCTTTACCTCGTGGGACGCCCGCGGCCACGCCCCTAGCAGCCGATTATTGGCTATGATTCACGCCAGTCACAGTCTCATGGGCAATGGCCATCGGAGTCCATGCAAATCATGCCGCTCCCGCCGATGCGTCGATTGGCCGGCGCGCGCAGAGGCAGAACCCTTGGACTCGGGTCCTCATTGGCCGCGTGGCCTTGACGCAAAAGTGACGCGGGGCGGGTTCTGTGCTGAGTGAGCGGTATCCCTCAGGCCGGGGCTCCTCGCGTGGGTGGCGGCGGATTGGGCGACCCCCTCGGCCAACACTGGACCCACGAGACCTTGGGTTACGCTGGGCACCGGCAGCCAGATCGCTGGATCCACGGTGCGGGACAAGTTCGGTAGCGTGGATTTCGTGCCCGTCTCCTAGGTAACGCGCCAGCGGTGGACTGAACCAAGTGCGGGGGAAGTCAGCGTGGGTTGGAGGCGCGAGTGGCCGCAGAGCCTCGAAGAGGCCTCAGGCTCCCTGGTGGGGCTGCATAGGTCATCTCACGGACAACCTGGTGTTTGCAAGGCACGGCACGGGGCACTGGGCCGGGCCTGGCTCGCGTGGGTTGCATCTTCTCCCCCTCGCATCGCCATTGGTGCATCCCGGTTGCCGGCTGAAGTTGAGCTGCAGGCTCTCCTTCGGTTAGTCCTCGGCCTTCTGACCCGGTGCGCGCTGCGGTCCGGGGCCGAAACGGATACTGTGCGCTCGCCAGAGCCTTGAGATGCCCACGGTCGGGTGTGCGCACCTCTTTCCCAGTCCTAGTGCGTGCAGCTCGCTCAGGTCCCTGCCCCCTCGATGCACTGTGAGGCCCCTGGCCCAGTCCATGTTCTGGGGCGCAGGGCTGATCTCCTCTACCGCTTGGAATTGCAACCCATACTGTCGGGGTTCCCAGTATGTCTAGTTCTGCCTTTGTCGGGGGAGATGTTCTCGCGGCTCACGTGGAAGTTTGCACTGAAAGTCTACTTTGAGGGTTTAGGGAATGGGCAAGCTCTCTCTGTTCCAACCCTGGTCTCATTTGCAGCTCAGCCATACAGTTCCCACGCGCCATAATTCTGCCTTGTGTCCCAAAGTGCCCTCGCACTATCTCGGTATCCAGGGATCTGCGAGACTGTCCACTTTGGTAAAGACCATGTCTTTAGTTCCATAGCAGAGGGTGAACGAGGGCATGCTAGGCATCCCTTAATCAGACTTACAGGTCAGCTCTTCATCACTAGCCCCGCCCCCAGATGGAGTAAATCTCAGGTCATCATTTCTGGGGACGAGAGGCTTCCCTGAGCCTGGCACCACTATTTGTGGAATTTCAGCCTCTCTGGGTCATCTGACGGTCCTTCCTTCTGTGTTGGTCGTGTCCCGTCGTTCCCCCCGACCCCCCACCCCATGAGTCTTGGTCATGATCCATACTATGCGATGCACTCCTGCCCCTCCCCTTTTCCCCCTTCCTCACTCCAGTTGTTGCGGGAGACGACATTTTGCCTCTGGAATACATCAGGTCTTGACAAACATTTATTAAGTAGACGTGCAGAAATGAAGAACCTAAGCCTCCATTACGGCTCTAGTCTGGTCGATTGGGAGCAGGCAGGGAAGGTAAGGATCTGCATCGAGGTTGAGGAGACAGAGCTGGTGGCCTTCATCCTTGGGCATCTCTGGCAGGGCTCTCACTGTCCCTTCTGGACATCTCGTCTCTCTTGATTTCTTCTGGCTTTCTGAGTGGGAGGAGGACTGTGGCATGGGTGTGGGCTAGTCAGTATTAGCTGTGGATGTCCGTCTAAGTCAGTCTTCACGTATGTAAGCTGGGGTGTGCTGACACTGCCTTCCAGTAGCTGGAACAGAACATCTCGACCATCCAGAATTGTACCCAACTCGGTTCAGGCTTCAGTAGATGCTGGCTCATTTTCATCCTGTCCTCTGTAGCGAGCCTGTGATACCCCTTTCCTGGGTTCAAAAGCGTGGCATCTGCCCGCTTTTCTTCCTAATGTTTCTTCTTCCCAGTGGCCGGGTGGTTCTATTGGGGGAGTTTGCAAGGTATGAACCTGGCTCTGGAAACCCCAGTGTGTTGTCATTGTCATCCGAAGAGACTCTCACCTGCCCGAGTGTGTCAAAAATGGCTCTGCAGGCCCTGGCCGTCTCCACCTTCCCCTGCCTTGCTAAAAACTGTTAGATTACTTTCCTAAAGCTAGCCCCCAAAGTCTATTCCCTACTTACCCACTTCCTCCTGAGGCTGACTACCGAGGTCAAGCTTTCAAAGTATTTGAAGTTTAGCAATTAAAAGCCTCCTCTGGCTCACCTAATTAACATACCCAATTAAAATTAAATACCTCATCCTAACACAGAGTTTTTCATTTTTCCTTTATAAACCACCATTTGCCTATGGACCATGGCTATATTCTCTCTATCCAGAGGCAGTCCTTTGTCCCCCAGGGCAAATACCCCTCCTCCTTCCCTTGTTCCCGTCCCTTTCTCCCTCATCCTCCATCTCCTGTCCTTGTCCCTTATTCCCTGTCCTCTCTCCCTCTGGGGCAAATAAATCTCCTTTGTGCTGAGAACGTGGTCCTGGGGGGTCCCGAGCCAATACTGATCTCTTACATCACCTGTCCTCAGTAAACTGGTTAAAGAGACAAATAATCATGGAAAGTGGAGAAAGGAGATTTATTCAGTGTGGCCATATTGGAAGGAGGAACACATAAACAGGTCTGTCTTAGGAGTACTAGCATGACCTTCCGGCATAAACAGGTCACAGTGGATGTATGACTAAGCAGTCCTGGTCAGGGCATGGTCCACTCCATCCCTGACCCATCCTTGTCTCTGCTCTCCTTTCTCCTGCAAGGTGGTCTGAAAAGGCACTGTGTCTAGTCTCTTTCCCAGAGGCAAATCTGTCACCAAGGCTTCGACTTTTCCTCCTCTCAGCCTGGGATTCCTGGGGAAATTTCACCTCTTTAGGGTTACAAAGTATTTCTTTAGACTATCTTCTCTGCCAGAGTGGTCCTATTTCCTTCAATTTCTTACTGATCCTCTCCAAGGACTAATGCTGACTCAGAGTTCAGAGTCTCCCAGGGGTGCACTGACTGTTTCTATAGAGGGCTGGGGGGTGGGGGTGGGGATCTGGTGGGGAGGGGGAGCCCTCAGATCCCCAGGATGAACCTGACAGGCAGTAGAGTCAGTGAGGGTCAGGCTGACCCTGGGAGGGCATGTTGGTGCTTGAGTGCTTTTCAAGGCTTGTGGGGTGAGGAAGTTGGCCTGAGAAGGGCCAGGGGCTGTGTGAGGGCTTGTGTCAGGAAGGCCCTCCACTCCAGTAATGCTTGCCGTGGTCTCAGGCACCAGTTCTAGACAAGTCTGTGCCCATTTGATCCGGAGAGCGGTGAATAGCATCTCTCCAGGAAAAAAAGAGCATCAGGCTCCCCTCCACTGCTGCCCCATTTGGTTATGTGATTTTCCTTAAGTTTTCCGGTGGAATGGCTGCCAAGGCCGTGGGAGGGACAGTCTGCTTCCGACACGAGCTGGCCAGGGAGTAGTCACCACAAGATAGGCCTCAAGCACTGTGACCAACAAAAACACAGGGGCTGCGAACCTGCAGGTCTGGACCCAAGGCCATCCGGGAGCCTCTCACCTCCAGTAGGAGCCGGCCCTGGAGTGAGGGTTGGCCACACCTCTTTCACTAGTGAGCAAACTCTGGGATCATCCAATGGCTCCTGTCACCAGATGCCATCAGTGGTTCTTTTCCAGTTCTGACCACTAGGCAGGCATCCAAAGTGTGTCTCACTGTTGACATTAAGGTGCGGGCAGGGAGGGCCCTCAGGGGCTCCAGCTGAGGGTATCATCTCTAGCTTGTGGAGGTATCTGTATCTTCTGTGTTCCCTGTGTCCCCTGTGTCCTCTGTGTCCTCTGTATCCCTTGGTAACTGGCTTTCTTCCCTCTGGAGACCGTGGCATACGCTGTGGTCCTCTGTTCTTTCCAAGCCTTCTCACCTGTTTCTCACAGGGATGTTCGCATGCACCAGGCTCTCTGGGTGGTCCTGCACAACTGCCTTGATCCTGTGCAAAATCCTGTTTGGCATGGAAAATCACATGTTCCCAGGCTCCCTGGGTTGGAATGGGACTGTTAGAGACTGTAATTCAGCTTGCCAGGAAATCTGACTGACCAAGGGGCAGAATAGCCTCCGTGGGACTGCTTCTGCACCAGAGTTTCCTTGTGGTAGCTGAGTGTCTCCTGGGATTCTGGGCTGGTCTTGGGCAGGAGTGTCAGTCCAGGCAGAGTCTCCCAGGGGAAACTATGCCTATAGTGCAGCGTGGGGAGTCCCTTGTTTCCCCTTGAACAAGCACTGCAAGCCTCTGGCTGGATTGGGGGTGGCCCTTCTCGTGCATGGAATTGGGACCTTTTACAAAGAACAGGGGAAGCAGGTCATCTTGGTAGCCTGTCATACCCACATGGAAACGGGTGGCTTTGGACCACTGAGGGGTTGCCTGGTTTGTTGGTGTGTTCCAGGAGAGAGTGGGATGCAGCCAGGGAACCTGAGGTGGGTCTGCGTGGGGGTTGGGGGGAGGCTGACAATCTTGTCGTTTTCCTTCCTCACGGCCTTTGTGAGCATGGAGGGGTGACCCGGAGAATGGCCCTTCACGGTCTACCTTTAGATTTCCGTGAGGATCTTGACAGACTTTAGTGTATGCGATTTCTGTCTGTCCATGTTCACAGTAGGAGAAGTCAGAACCCAGAAGATTTGAAACACTATTAATTTTAAAATGGCTCCAGTAAGCCTGATTACATGATATTACAAACAAACAAACAAAAAACAAAAACCCTCTGAAATCGCTTTGTGCTTGTGGCAATGTTTTCACAGACTTAGCAAAAGACAATTTGTCCTGCGTGCTTCTCTGCTTCCTAAGTCTGCTGTCTTGCTTGGTAGAAGTCTTTGTGGGAAATCCAGCCCCACTGGGTAAGAGGAGGGCCCAGTGGTGGGTGTTCTCAGATGGTTCCTTCCCATCGATAGCAGAAGTTGTTTTGGTTTTGAGATAGGGTCTCTTTATATAGCTTTGGCTAGCTTGGACTAGCTGTAGACCAGGCTGGCCTTAAACTTGCCCTAATCCTCCTGCTGTCTCCCAGCTGCTGGTATTACAGGCGTGTGTGGCTATGCCTGGCTCACATGGTGCAGGGCATGTCAAGCACCGTATGGACCTTTTCTCACAGTTTGTTTTACGGTGGGGTCTGTCCACCGATTGGTTTCTTACTCACCAGCTCTTGCCTCAGGGTTTTGAACTGTTGCGGTCACTTGGAATGTTCTGGTGCTTGAGTTCCACAGGCTGTCTGAATTTATGGATGTAAGTGTACATGCCTGTCCATCCTGTCCTGCTCACAGGGAAGGTCCTGAAGTAGGACCCAGTCAGGTTGGAGGTGGAGGATGCAGATGTTTCCAACTCAAATCTGTGGAAACTCCTTAGTTTGGGATGTGGCGGGAAGCGCCAAGACAGCACTGCAGGAAAGAGGTGAGGTGGCGGTGGTGAGAGAGGAAGAGAAACCAAACGATCTGTGCGCCATGGAGAGAGGCCTGCCTGGAGATACAAAGGAGGGAAATGGTGAATTCACTGTCCATCAGCAGAGCCATTGACAAACCCAAGTGCCTGTGTGCCGATGCCTTCTTTCTCTGAGAAAACCCAATCACTGTTGAGTCACTGCCACCCCCACTGCTGTATCCTAGCCCAGGAGGGAGAGCAGGAGCTGCAGATTGGAGACCACGGCTGACTGGCATGTCCCACTGTGCTTACTTCACATCGTTGGCCTGTCTGCTCACCTCTCTCGTCATTTGTGGCAGACATTCAACCACGAGACTGGACGGTACTAGGTCGAATTACGGTCTTCCTGTGCTGTGTTTGACCTTGGCCAGAGGTTTAATTTCCTTTGGCATCTACTTTTCAAGAGAAGATGTCACTGCTGATGCGGTACGTGCTGGGGACACTACAGTGAGCAAGTATGTTATGGAGAGACGGGAGACCAGTTTGTGCATTATAAGGAGCAACAGCCTGACCTGAGTGGGCCCTGTGGCCATCTGAGGCCATGGCGAAGGCCCAACCCAGCCTGTGCTGCCACTGAGGGCCTTGTCTGGGCCCACAGCCCTGCAGCAGCAGGGGTCTGTGTCGATGTTCCATATACCACCATTTAGACAGCCCTGCTGTGGGCTGTTGCCTGGGGCCATGTAGATGTCCCAAAATAGAGTAGAGCTGGCCCTACCTCTCGCTGGTTGCAGCACTTGGGAGAGCAGCCCGCACCTCACCTGGACAGCACAGTAGAGCTAGCCCTGATGCAGTGGCTACCCGGAGCTACCCAGAGTGTGGGTGAGCTGGCCTCACCCTCACCGTCAAAGTGCAGGAGAGTTGCTGCACATGAAGGAGCAGGTCCTCCAGAACCAAAGCTGTAGGATCTCAGTGACACAGGGCGACAACATCTGAGAGGAGCCCCAGTAAGGATCTATGGTGTGGCAGAAGCCAGAGGCCTCAAACTGGACCAGTGAGCGACTCACTGCAGTGTGCAAGTGAAGCCGTATACCCTGGGACACAGCCCACGCAGCTTCTATGGGGAACCTGCAAGAGTGAGGAAAGATATGGAGGGATGGAGAGATAGGTGGGATTGGGGAACATGGTAGGAAATTCACAACGAAGCAATAAAAAAGCAGAAAAGAAGGAAGGACGGAAGGAAGGAAGGAAGGAAGGGAGGAAGGAAGAAAACTCTAGTTTTACTCTTTTTCCTCCAAGCAACTGGGTCACTTTGTTGTGTTTGAGAACGTGTCAGCTGAAGCCAGGGCTACCTCAGACATTCCTTCACTGAATGGAAAAGCAGGCTGGGCTTGGTGGGCAGTGGCTGTAGCAGGCTCTCCCCTGGGATGCCCAGTGGCCTGTAGTTTGCAGTGGACGTGGAAGTGCTTTACCCGGAGTTTCTCATCATGGTCCCTGCCTCTGCCAAGGACCTTCCCTGGTGCAGCTGCTATTTCTGCAGTATGGTGACAGACTCCACGGGGACCCACAGAGCTTTCAAGGCTGCTCACTGTGGACTGTGCCCCACCAGTGCAGATGTCACCAGGGTGGAAACGCTGAGAGCAGTGGAGGTGTTAGCCACCATGTTAGGGATCGGCCACCGTGTTAGGGATCGGTCATTCTTAGAGGCTGCACCCACGGCTCTTTTCCTTCTTGGCATCTCTGCTCCAAGAATTGGCCTCTGTCAGCTGAAGCGGCAGCTCAGGATGGTGGTGACCCTGTCTGCCTGGACAGGGTTGAATGACATCTGATGGGTAAAGTCATAGGAAGCTGGTAATGCTGGCTCTTGGCAACAAGAGACCTTGCCACACAGTCTGGCCCTCCTGGGTGACTGGCCTCAGGGCTCCAGTAGTAACATCCAGAGTCATCGTCCTTGGCTTCTGCTGCTTCTTTGCTTTGTTTCTGTGTGTGTCTCAAGGTAACTGCTCCCCGGTTGCCTTGGGCAGTGCCTGCTCCCAAGCCCACATTTCCCTCTGTGTAGACCAGCAAAGACTGAGGTTGGCCTCTCATTGGCCTCATGAGCTCATATCCACTAAATGGGGGATTGGGTTTCACCTGCCACCCATCCCTGGCTTTGCACAGCTGTTCGAAGGAGCTCCGCCTGTCTCCATTGTTAAACCAGCTCTGACTCCAGGGTGATTGTGTCTGATTGGCCTTTTTCCTTGGCAGCATCACTTCAGGTCAGCAACAGCCACACCAGGGCTTGCAGGACTGTGCTGCCAAGCGTGGGTTTCTGGGGTTGGGGGCTCCCCCGGGAAACTTTCAGAGTCAGGTGAGTACTGGGCTGACACCTCTTGCTTTCATTTCACCACAGGTGGTGCAGGGAGTCGCAGAAGCCCACGTGAGGTTGGATAGGCAGCATGGATGACTGGCACAGAGCCTTCACCCAGAACACACTGGTCCCTCCCCACCCACAGAGAGCGCGGCAGCTTGGGAAGGAATCCACAGCATTCCAGTGCACCCTGAAGTGGCTTGACGGGCCACTCGTTAAGCAGGTAATGGGATTTCCATTGATTGTCAAACGCTGTCGTCAGAGAAGAGGCGTCTAACATTGATTTCCGCTTATCTCCCCGAGTCTCATTGCCGTACCCGTTAGAGCTTAGGCTTGGCCGTACTCTCGTGACAGAGAACATGGGATTCAGCCACTTGATCAGCACCTGGGCCTCGGGTCAGCATTCCTACCCACAGTGCCGCAGTGTGGACTCACAGGTGGTCTGGCTTCTGGGCTGTTCTGAGCCAAAAGGTAGGAGGATGCCTCGGGTGGCCCTCCTTCGGTCTGCAGTCGAGTGAGTACTGCTCTGGGTATCTCATCAGCTTTGTCCATGGACTATGGGAAGCCCTTGTGCTTGGACGTCCCTAGCCGTTTGAAGCCAAAGGCCTCCGCCTACATCTCTGCACCCATCTGGGTTCCTTTCCAAGAAGCCTGTGTGAGCTACTGTGACTGTGTAGTCACTCAAAGAGCATTCGTGTGGACTATGTCCTTCTGAAGCCCACTGGCCTGCAGGGATGTCCAAAATGAGACAACCCTGCCAGTGGTCGTGCAGTGTTTCTTACAGGTGTTGGTTGGTTGGCAGGCCTGTGGTCTACCACTGACGTTGTAGGATTCACACACGTTCAGTTACTAGCTGTCGACGGTGTGCAGTTACAAGCACCCTGATGGAGTGTCTCCTGAGGTTTGTTACAGGCTTAGGTTCCAAGGGTGTTTGCTGTACCTCTTAGCTGTTCATGCTGAAGGCTCACCCTCAGCCCTGGGAGGGGGCTGCAGGATCACCCCCACTTCACAGAAACTGACAGAACCTGCAAGAGACAAGCCAGCTGCTGGGCTCCATCTATTTCTCTGGACTCTTGCCTCCCTGGGCTGGCTCTGGCTGCCCTATCTGGGAGCTCGTGAGGCCACTGGCAGCCTTCTCTCTCCCAGAGACTTCATGAGGACAGATCCCCTCCCCATCTTTTTTTTTTTTTTTTTTTTTGGTTTGAGAAATGTAATTTACAGAGTTTGAAATTTGCAGGGAACATAAAGACCAAGAGTAACTGGTGTCCTGCCTCAGGCACCACCGAGATGGTCTGCCTCTTGTACAATCCTGCACACATTCTGAGCAATACAATAAACATACCTGCATGTGTTTTTATATTATTCTTAAGGGCTTATTACTTATGTGTGAGTGTCTAGATGAGTTTATGTGCATCGTTTGTGTGCAGTGCCTGTGGAGGCAAGCGGACCGGTCAGATCTCCTGGACGTGGAGTTATGGGCAGTTGGGAGCCACCTGCTGCAGCTGCTGGGCCTCTGTAAAGCAGCAAGTGCCCTTAACCACGGAGCCATCTCTCCGGCTTCTGTTGTTGTTGTTGTTGTTGTTGTTGTTGTTGTTGTTGTTGAGACGGGATCTCACTGTGTAGCCCAGAATGGCCTCTTGATGAACCTGATCTCTTGCCTCAGGTTCATGAGTGTTGAGACACAAGTGCATGCCACCATACCTGGCTCATTTTATTCCTCTAAATGTAAATGATTACACACACACACACACACACACACACACACACACACACCAGTAACAGCATGGCTGACCCTCAGCAGCAGGCCTGCCCCACCCCACCGGCCTCACTCCCCCTCACCCCCAGTGACACCACTTCTTCCATTAGCTCCACACAGGATTTGTCCAGTTATTCACTAGTCAGTTGCTGGGGATGTGATATTCACCACTGGATCTGGGGAAGGCTGGAGTCGACCTCTCTTCTTCTTGCTTCTTCCCTGGAGTGTCCTGCCCGTGGCCACCTCCACGTAGCCCCTCCATCGGCACAGATCCTGAACAGTCCCCTTCCAACCAGCTAGTGACTTGCCCTGTCACACTCCCAGCTCTTGTCCCACCTCCAGTCCCCCTACCGTGACAGTTCTTCAGATCCCAAGTCAGATCACCATTTCAGCTGGAGTGGGTGGGTGCTTTCCTCTCTCTCCCTGGCTACTCGTCCTGGTGGGCCATGAGCACAGTCTGCCCTGGGGCTCCACGAGACCTGCCAGCTCTGCTCCCATGCACCTCGGCTCCTGATCCTGCCTCTGCCTGCTCAGCCTGCTGCAGTCCCACAGGCTCCGAGGCATAGACTGCTCTTAGGATTTTGCTGAAGACAGGAGATGACATCCATTGAATAGGCTTCTTAGCAGCTGCTGAGAATGGGCAGGCCTTGACATGGAGGTCCATGTTGGACCCCAGGGAGGCCCAGAGTCCCAGGGAAGGGTTGGGTGGACTGTCCTGTGTTTTTTGTAGGAAGTGATTGACTGGGCAGGCTGAGCAGCTGAGGACTAGCCAGCTTGTGTAGTGGAAGCAATCTCAGTGGTAGAGAGATTGTCTAGTTTTCTGGGTCTTGGTCCTAGGATGGGGAGATTCTGTGTGAGGCCAGAGAAGAGCATTCAGGAGAGGTCAGGGTCCTGTTCATTTGGGTTTGCCCGTCAGAGACGGGTGAAGCAGTGGCCAACCCTGAGAATCTGCCTGTGTACCAGGGATGGAACACCTCTTGTCAGGGAGTCTCCAGATGCCAGAGGTTCAGTGATATACAAAATGAGAACACAGGAATTTAAGGAAAAAATAGAACATTCCTCTCTAGTTCTGAGAAGCTTAGCTCTCTTGCTCCAGGGCCTGCTGTCATGCCACACCCTTTACCTGGCTCCCTGTCCCAAGGTCCCCAGGTGTCCAGGTCCTTATGGTCTGTGTTCCTCTTAGTTCTTAGCCTGGACACTGTTTTCCTTGAGACCCTTCCCTGATTGGCCTGTTTTCCTTCCCGGAAACCCTTAGGTGCGTTCTTTCTTTGTTCTTGCGTCCTTGGGCCTAGAACTGCACCTGGTGCAGACTGGAAACAGAGCGGAAGGCAAGGGAAGGTTTGTTAAATGAATGGAGGAGAGGGAGGCCCAGGACCCTCTCCTAAGAACTGGATGTTACAGCAGGGGCTGTGGGAAAGACTTTGCTTCCTGGCTGGTAGACACGGTTGGTCTCTCCCATGTCAGAGAACGGATCTTCTTGTACTGATACCCCAGAATAATTCTGATTGGCTGACTTAATTCCTGCTCAGGACGGACTTAAGCTGGTTGCATTAGATGGAAAAACCCATCCGCAGGTTCGTAAGGCAGTAACAGATGCAGCAGCAGCAGCTTCACACATGGTTTGGTCCAGGGTCTCGTGGGAGATATCCTCGGCTCAGATACAACCTGGCCTCTGGTGGCCTTTGGCTGTGTGTTAAGCTTATGTCATCTGAGGGCATTTCAGGATTCTGATTGGCCAGGGCAGGCTGAGCATCATGATTTATATCTCCTCCAAGACCAACTGCTGAGGAGAGAGGCTATTGGGCCCAGTGTCCTCCAGAGTGTTCCCGTAGTGGCTCTGGATTGGCTCTGCAGGGCTCCTTCTCCCGTGTCTCCTAGGGAATCCTAGACTTGCTGTCGGAGCTTGAATGCCATCTGCGAGTGTCCCTCTTCGATGTCACCTACAAACATTTCTTTGGGAGGACATGGAAAACCACAGTGAAGCCTACCAATCAACTCTCTAAGCAGCCACCCAGGATCATCTTCAATGAGGTAGGTGGGCTCTGTCAGCCCAACCCAGGCAGCGGGGCCTCAGCACACACATCTCAGGCATGGCCTGGACCAGCAGGTCTGCTGCGGCAAAGCTTGTCTTAGTTGTGCGACACTCCATTTCTAAACAGTCTCTGATGTGGAAGCCAGATATCCAGCCAGGTGGACGTGCCTTAATGTGGTTTGCAGGGACGTGGACCTCTTTCTTCAGGGAGCCACACTGGGGTCTTGGAGGAGTGAAGTTACTGATGTCATCTGATGTGTTAGCTTTCATCTCCGTAACAAAAATACCTGGGGAATAATGGCAGAAGGGGGGCTTTGCAGTTCACAGACCTTGGCTCTGCTGACTCTGGGCCAACAGTGAGGCAGAGCGTCATGGCGGAGGTGTGTGGCAACACCACCTCTCACGGCGAAAAGGAGGCAGAGAAAGATCACCTGTCCTCATGGGCTTATTCTCCCTGTCTTTTCCCATCGGGACTTTTAAGTCTGTGGGACAGCATCGCCTGCATTCCAAGTGGGTCACCTCACTGTAGCGAGTCCGGTTCGGACACCCCCAGGGCTGTGCCCCACCGGTCTGCATGTTTCTGATTCTACGGAGATGACAGTCACAGGTGGTGAAACTAAGATTCAGGGAAATGGCTGCCTACGTGGAAGGCAGCAGAGCGTGGACTCAGACCAATGCTTCTTCCCCCAGGCTTGACAGTAGCATGGCACTGGTTGGGTCCATGTTTCCCAGGGAGCTGCTTGGCTGCCTTCAGCTCAGGCTAGCTCCCAGGTAGGTGCCTGGTGCCGTGGAGAGAGCCCCTCCACACCACTGGGGTGGCAGAGGGAGCAGGACACAGGCCGCGAGCTGTGAACTTCCTCAGAAGAGGCAGAAGGATTGGGAGCCTGCTTCAGGCAGGGCTGTGGAGGATGGCCCATGAGAGGCCGGGGCTGATAGGATGAGAAGAAACCAGGCACCAGGATGAACAGCAAGTGCATGGGCATGGCAGGGAGGGGAGCTGGGTGGATAGCCATGTCCTGCAAGCTTTCTCGGTGACGCTGGGCTCTTTTAAGAGTTGAAGAGGCCACAGAGGCATTCCCTGTGCTGCCTCCTGTTTCATGTGACCTTCAGGGGACAGCAAGGAGGATTCTGCCTAGGTTTGACTCTGTAGGTGACAGCTGCTGGTGACTCTGAGCTGTTTGCTCTCTAGCAGGTGCAGTGACTGAGGCTGAGGAACCCCAGTTTTGTGACAGTTGGTACCTTGGTTGGCAGTAGAGGTGACCATGGAGTTTTTGAGTTGTTATTATGGTCACTTACATCCTAGGGCTCCCTTTCTGCCATGGCTGCTTCCGTCATAGCTGGGGTTGAGCCTCAGTCTGGCTCTTAACATGGTGCTCTCTGACCTTGGCCTTCACCTAGCCGTATGGTTTTGTATGCCTTGGCATAGCTCATCCTGAGGCCACCCAGAATAACACGGGTAGTTGAGGGAGAGAATGGCCCCAGGGGTCAGAAGGTTAAAGTCTTGGCCAAATCTGTGTCATGGAAACTGAAGTACTGTCCCATGTCTGACACGCTGTCATCCAGTGCTTGGAAAAGTCTGACAGGCCAGAGTGTCAGTGACGGCAGGAGTACATGTTATAAGTCTTGTCATGGCTCTGTGTGACCCCACGAGGGCCATCTCAGCATGGGCAGTGTGTGGCCTTGCGGCTTTGGCACTATGAAGGAGGTTTGCCCTCTGTCTCTTGACGGTGTCACAACGGGTGGGGGATGGTGCAGCCTCCTGCCGCCCTTGGCAGCAGCCCTATAGGCACGGATGGGCTGTTCTGATTTTCTTTTTCTCCCGTGTGCAGGGGGCCCCGGGAAACCTTGTGCTGTGACAAGTGTCTGTGATGAATGGTGCTGGTGACCATGATAACATGCCTTCTGAGGGGAGGGCGGCTGAGGTCTAGGCGTAGCTTCGGAGCACACATTCATCTCATCCTTCTCCTCTGTGGAGGGCAGCAGAGGAGTCCTTGTTTTAAACGGAAGGACGCAGGTGCAGGGAGAAAGGAGCCTCTCCCCTCAGGATGCACAGCCCTTGGCCGTGAGGTGCTCATGGTGCACCTGTGCATATCTGTGCTCTAGGCCAGCAACCTTCTCTGGAGCTAGCACAGAGACACTTGGTCTCTGGAGTGCCTGATACGGCCCCTCTTCCCTCCTGGTCCCCTTGCTTAGCTCTGTATTTAGAGATGGGTCAGATGAACCCCACTGCACATGTGTTCTGCTGCCCACTAGTGATCCTGACTCAGACCAGCATGGTTTGTTCAGTAGCGGGGCCTTCCATCGACAGTCCTGGGGGTGGCAGAGGGGTGACCTCTATAGAATACCCAGTGGTTGTGAGAGACAGTTCTCAGGACTGATACTGCTTCTGTCCTTGACTGGGGTGTGACATTGTGTCACCCTGGGCTCCAGTTGTCCCAGAAACTCAGAGACACTTAGATTTCACTGCCCCCTGGTGGCCAGGCGCCGTACTGAGCCCAGACACACCTTTGCCTAGGAAAACCGAGGCTCAGGTTTGTTCCTAGGCTCCAGTTACCCATGCTGGTGGGAGCTTCACCAGCTCAGCTAACTTAGCCAGGCAGTAGCCGTGATTTGTCTCAGGTTTCAACTGTGTGTCAGGAGGGAAGGAAGAGAGCGTGCGTGGATCTAAGACGGAGGGTGTGCTGCCTCAGTGTGTGGCCTGAGCCTTGGTTTGCTCTCTCAGCTCTCTGCTATGCCCACTGCAAGCGGCAGAGGCCAGTGGTGGTCCAGCCATGAAGCTGGCCTGGCAGCCAGCAGCACCTCTTCATGCCAGCCAGCTTCCTGCTGTTTCCCGACACCAGCACAGACACAGAGATTGTGGTTCGGTTAAATGAAGGGACGTTCCCTTTGCTCTGCGTGGTGTGTGTCTCCGTGTGCTGTTCGTGGTTGCAGCGTGTTGCTCTGGACACACACACACACACACACACACACTCACACATGACTAAGATGCAGGTCACCTTTCAGAGGTGACTCAGAGGTGTGAGGTACTTTCCTGGGATCCCCATCAGCAGTGGCTTGGGCAGATCTGCTGTGTGGTTGGGAGCTCCCAGTAGCAGGGACCTGACTGTGGCTGTGTGGTCTCTCTGTGTGTAGAAGATTGACCAGGATGCTCTGATGCATTGGGCAGGCTCTGTATATGACTGGTGTGTAGTGAGGTAGTGGGTTGAGCCCGTGGTACCATCTGAGAACCGCAGTCAGCTCTACCTTCAGGAAAGACAGCAGAGATGTGCCTTGGTAAACAGTGACTTTGCACGTCTCTGGTCCTGGTCCCCTCCATTCTGCTTTCCGAGATCTTCCATGGTGGAGAGGAATCATCTTTCACTTCTTTTTAAACAATTCATTCAACCTCCAGAAAATATCTTTCAAAAAGTAATCCTGTCGGCCACAGTACAGCACATGTGTGTTCCACATTTCTTCTAAGATGGACATGGCTCTCCTCAGCGTGTTCTCTTGGCTAATAGTGGCTCTCCACAGGCAGCCCCACCCGGAGCAGGGATGCTTTGCCCAGGTGCTGAGGCAGTGGCAGAGTGACTCCCGTCCTTCACAGAGACGTTTCCAGATCCAGTGCAGTGAGCATGGAGTTCTGATGGCCCTCACTCCTCAGTAAAGAGAGCCACCAGAGCCACCGTGCATGAAAGGGGGCTACCCCGAGAGCCCTGAGGCAACTGGTGAGGGACACACACACACACACACACACACACACACAGAGAGAGTTCTGAGAGAGCTGTTTCCACAGAGGGCGACCCCCTGCTCAGCTGCTGCTGTGTACCTGTGGGAGGAGGGCTGCTCCCCTCAGGTCAGAAGTACCCACTCCTAGGATGAGCCTAAAGCGGGACCTGACAGAAGCAGTGTCTATTGACTGTTGCCAAGGTTGGGTTTTCCCTTTACAGGAGCGAACCCCAGTCACTAGGGAACCAGGATAGGGTGTGGGGCTTTGAAGTTGGTTGCTTCAACTCTGTGGTGTCTCTTGCTTTGGGCTGATGGGGTTCAGTCACCTGCTTTCATAAGGTAGCCAAGGAATTTGTCCATCTAGAGTGAGAGGCAGCTTTGGGCCTAAGTGCCGGCCGGGTACGTTGTGGTTGGCACATGGGCCAAAGCCTGGATCTCAGGACGGTCACTCAACTCTGACCTCTTCTGCATACCACATACAGAGATGTGCACCTTGAGGGTAAGCCGTGTGGTGTCCAGCAAGTGCCCAGGAAGCAGGAGGCGTTCCCTGGTGGGTGACGTGTGAGTACCCACTGCACTCCAGGCTGCATGGGAGCTGAACACAGAGAGATAAACTCCTGAGCAGCCTTCCAGCCAGGGCTCAAATTCACGTTGTCCCCCTAGGCGCGAGTTTCTCAGCCATAGAACTGCTCCCGTTGTTGGCTGGGCTGTTCTCTGGTCTATAATGAGGTGGTGTGGGCCCGACCATACCTGGTTATACCTTCCTGGCAGGGTAAGCGTCCAGCTTTGAAACTGAGCCTGTGAGTGTCGTAGGGGAGAGTGGGGTCCATAGAGTTGCCAGCTTGGGGTGGTCAGTGTTGATGGCCATTGGCTGGGAAACCTGAGCCTAGGCTGATGGAAGCTTCAGGAGGCGTTTGTGGATTGTTTTCCTGAAGGCCTTGCATTAACGGCTTGTTGTGCAGGTATAGGGTGTCCTGTGTGTGTTTGTGTGTATGTGTGTACGTGTATGTGTGTGTCCAGGCAGATGTAAGTGGGAGTGGGGGGGGGCTGTCCTCCATCTCTCTCCCCCCTTATTCTCTAGTGCTTGCAGCTTTTTGGACTAGGCTGGCCAGTCAGAAAGTTCTCCTTCTGTCTCCACCACCCCCTGCGTCAGGCCAGACTGTGGTTACAATTGTGTTCCGCCACTCCCTGCTTTTTACTTAGGTGCTGGGGATTGGAACCCAGGTCTTCATGTGCTCAGCAAGCATTCTCAGGCACCTAGCCACCTCCCCAGCCACTAACAGATTATTTTGAACTACTCATGTGCACGATGCTGGTTTAATTTTTCTCAGCTCTCTGCTGCTCTTGCGAGCATAGGTAACAGGTCGGCTCTGCTGTCAGTAGGAGACGCCAAGTACAGCTTCTTAGAGACACATTGTCAGGGCTGTCTTCAATTCTGTCATTGCCGGCAAGAAACAGAAACCTGGCCCCTAGGCAAACAGTGTCTGCTTTTGAAGATGAAGGCATCAGGGCAGGAACACAGATGGTTTATTAATCTGTTTACCCCGTCAGGGAGGAGCCTGGGCCAGTGCCTGTGAGAGGGAGCTGCAGCCCAGTGGGGGTAAGAGCTGGCTCTTCTGTTGCCCGTGGCTTTCTTCACAGGGGAACGGATGGGTTTGACTCAGACTTTAATCATGCCGTCTTAGTTGACACGCAGACTTTCTTCTCAGAATGTATGGCGTCGTGTTAATTGAATTGTCCTGGTTTGGAGGCTTGTTTCCGGGTGCCACTGGGCCACATGCTGTCTGGGATTTTTGCCGGAGCCTTTTGCAAGCTAGGAAGCTGGGGCGGGCAGGGCTGCTCCCAGGCACAGGTGATCCAGAACAGAGCCGAGCCTGCGTTTGCGTGACCATCCCTGGGAGACTGTTGCTTCCTCCATTCCTCTGTGCTCTTCGTTTTTTTGAGCAGTGTGTCTCTCATGGCTGCCTGATCCGGCCTTTGTAAAGCCCTTGAGCCTTGAACTTGTGGAAGGTTGATAGGTCTCCCAGCTTCCTATGACTTCTTTAGCGTGGTTTTCGCATTGGAAGGACAGCACGTGTAGGCTTGTATCAGCTAGGAATGAGTGAGGCTGATGAGTCTGAACTTGGATTGTCCTTCAGCGTGTTCTCGGTGGAGGCTGGCTCTCTGACGAGAGACTCTGCGACCCGCGAGGTGGGAAGCTCTTTTTTTTTCTTCTCTTTTTTTCCATGGTAATTGTCTTGGTGGCAGTGACAGGAGGGCCCGAGTGGTGTGATACGCGTGTCCTTGGTGTTTGTGGTATGTGTGTCCCGGGTCTTTGCTTGTCCCCACTGGCCCCATTGCTCAGGTGGAGTAGTTTCAGGTGACCTCTAAGCTCTGCAATTCCAACTGCTTGTCTGAGAATTTAAATGTTTGTTTTACTGCCAAGAGGGGAGGATGGCAGTGTTAACAGAATGAGTATTCGCAGGTGTAAATACACGGGTGAGGCTCTGACAGGCTAACGGCCCGTCAGGGCTCTGCCAGCAGCGCCCCGAAGCAGGGACCCGAAGCATAACTCTGCCTCAGCCCAGCCACCTGTCAGCTCCAAGTGGTCATTATTTCATCATTCTGCAATAAAAGATAATAGAATAACGATTTATAGTTGGTGGCTGATGCTTTAATGCATCCTTCTGTTATCCTCGCTGACAGTCTGTGATTACAGTAACCTCTTTCTGGGTGACACCGCGGTAATGACTCCACAATAGGGGCATCAGCCGGAATCTCAATCACAACCCATTGGCCAGCCTCTGCCCTGCCTGGCACTGTCTGCAGGGGGCATCTCCGTGCTCTGCTGGGGGCTAGGCACCAGACACCAAAAGGTGCGTCGGCATATGGAAGCCAGCCCAGCACTACTCCTCAGGGTGTGGACACGAGGCCCTGCGGTTGGCAAGTCCAACCCTAGGTCCACCTCTGTCACTTGTGGTTATGATGTGGTCAATTAGAACTGAAGGCACGTGTGTTGAACTGTAGCAGGGGAGGAAGCACGCGCATGCGTGGTGTGCATACGTGTAGGCATGTTTGTATCTGTGTGCATTTATCTGTGTGGGTGTGTATACATGTGTGTGAGTACATTTGACAGTGTTGATATTGGCAATGTTGACTTGGCCAATTAGCTTGAAACAAGAGTGTTGAGCTGAACTAGGAATGGATGATGGCCCTTCCACCTTCCTCACTGAGGCAGACTCCCTCAATCAAACCCAGAGCTCACTGATAGTGTTCCTAGCCAGTCTGCACTGGGGATCCTATCTCTGCTTTTCAGGGCTGGAATTACAAGTGGGCCGTCATGCCCACCTGGCATTTGTGTGGGTTTCTGGGGTATGAACTCCAGCTCCTAAGCTTGCACCCCAGCCTGGGAAGGGTTTGTTGTGGTGGTGTGCTCTCGTCTCTCACGAGGGCACTGGGTGGGGCCTGATGCTCGTGGTGTGCCCATGACAGGCTCTGGGGAGGAAGGCGCCTCTGCACCCCTCACTCTCACTTCTTCAGTGGCCTCTGCTCTCTCTCACAGCCCATGTACTTCCACACGACCTTGAGCCACCCCAGCATCGTGGCTGTCGTAGAAGTGGTCGCTGAAGGCAGGAAGAGGGACGGCACCCTGCAGGTGCTGTCCTGTGGGTTTGGAATTCTTCGCATCTTTGGCAATAAGCCGGAATCTCCCACCACTGCAGCCCAGGACAAACGGTACCTTCTAGGTTTTCTCCTCCTGCTCCTCTTCCTCCTCCTCTTCCTCCTCTTCCTCCTCTTCCTCTTCCCCCTCCTGCTCCTCCTCTTCTTCCTCCTCTTCCTCCTCCTGCTCCTCTTCCTTGTCCTTTTCTTCCTCCTCCTCCTTCTCTTCCTCCTCCTCTCCTCTCTCTCTTTTTAAAGATTTATTTATTTTTATTTTATGTATATGGATGTTTTGTGTGTAAGTATGCCTGGTGCTAATTCTACATTAGCCAAAGAGTTGCTCTTTTCTGTGGTGTGAGAACGGGCTTTGGGTCTGAGTGTCAGGTTTGATGTGCCATGCACGCAGGCCCTGATCCATCGCCTCTTTTGTGTGGGATTTTAGGCAGGCTCCCCGATCATCTGTGCAGGTGCCACACAACTGTGTGACACCATCTGTGCAGGTGCCACTATCTGTGCAGGTGCCACAGCTGTGTGACACCGTCTGTGCAGGTTCCACCGTCGGTGCAGGTGTTACACAGCTGCGTGGCACCGAGGCAGCTGTGTGGGGTTGACTGTGTGGCAATCATCATTCAGCAGGTGGCAGCTGAGTGCCTGCCGCATGCCAGGCTGTTTAGAAGCTGGCTGCACAGAGATGGGTTATCTCTGGGTAAGCCTGCAGCCAGGGTTCTAGCTCACACTGCATTTCTAGATCTGTTTCTCAGAGCTGGAACCACTCATGTTCAGCTTGATCTTTGCTGGGGGGGGGGCATCCTGTGCACTGTAGGATTCTTGGCAGCTCCCTGGCCTCCACCAGCACATGCCCAGTGTCCCTCAGACATTGCAGACATGTGCATGGGAATGCTGTTCTTTGGGGAGAACCCTGCTCCCCAATATCCAGCGACGCACCTGATTATTGTCTTCCTGGTGCTTCTCAGTCTCTTTCTGTTCCTTTCTAGCTTATTATTCTCTCTTTCTCTCCCTCCCTCCCTCCTTCCCTCCCCCCTCCTGTGTGTGTGTGTGCCTGCCACATGTGCATAAGTGCCCTTGGAGGCCAGAGGAGGGTGTCAGACCCCTTGGAGCTTGAGTTACGGGTGGTTGTGAGCCCCCAGCCATGGGTGCTGGGACTGAACCCAGCTTCTCTGGAGGAACAGTGCGTGTTGTTAACTGCCGAGCACATTTTCTAGTTTCTTGCTCCTTGGGCTGCAGGTCTTTGAGGCATGCATGTCAGATGTGGAGAGGGGAACTGCCCTCAGCCACCTCTGTTCCTGCAGCGGATGTGACTGGCCACATTTAGAAGGCTCTGGGAGGCAGGGTCCCAGGAGCCGTCCTGGGAGGTTGGTGGGTCTCGGTGAGTGACGTATTCCTGAAATGTGGGCAGTTGACTTGGTTTCGGGGTTCTGTTTTTCAGGTTGAGGTTGTATCATGGTACCCCCAGAGCCCTCCTGCACCCACATCTCCAGGATCCCATAGAACGTAAGCGACTGGCCTGGTCTGGCTGTGTGTCTTGAGCTCCCGACTTTCCTCGGGGCTTCCTATTGCGCCCTGTCTGGTTGTCTCTTTCAGTCTGAACCCTTCTGGCCCAGCAGGTTCTGCAGTGGTTCTGATCATCTGTGGGACAGGCTTAGCTTTGGTTCTGTAGTGGACAGAGGAGGAACCTGTCTCTGACGTGTATCTGCACATCCATATATGCACTCATGTGCACACGTGTATACACGCATATCCTCCTACCTATCCACACACACGTACACTCTCATGCATGCAGGTACACACGCAAACCCTCCCCTTCCCCACATGCATCTGTACATACATGTATGTACACACACATGCATGTGCACACAATACAAACAAAGCCAAAAGCCAAGAGACAGGATTCTGTTGTTTCAGCTTCAACAGAGTGGTGTGTGGCCCAGTCCTTTTTGCCTTTGTTGATTCTTGTTTTCCTGAGACTAAGCTTGCTGTGTGTGACTGGGTCTAGCCTGGAACTCACCTTCCTCTTGCATGTGATTTCCCAGTGCTGAGGATACAGGTGTGTGTCACATGCCCGACTGCATGTGTACTCTCCACTCCTTAGGAAAACAAGCCATGTGTTCATGGTGTTTCCTCTTAAATTTCTGCGTTTTGGCTCTTTGACTGGAAATACCTTTGGTTTCAATCCGTGTCTGGTGCTCCTCCCCCAGAGAACAAGTACATGACCCTGATGGAGAACTGTACCCTACAGTATACCCTGAAGCCACACCCGCCCCTGGAGCCTGCCTTCCACCTGCTCCCCGAGAACCTCCTCGTGTCTGGTCTCCAGCAGATTCCCGGCCTCCTCCCTCCTCATGGGGACACGGGTAAGCCACTCTTGGATCTCACCACTGTGGATTTGGGTTAGCTCAGACTCAGACTTCAGAGGACCTGGGCTCATTCTGATGGGTAAAGGTGGCCGGGCTGCCCACAAGTCCCTTAGTAGTGTGGCCTGGTGTGTGGGGAGGGCAGGTGTCAGTGACATCTGTCACTCAGCCCCATTCTGAAGAGTGTCAGAGCCTCCAGCCTGCTCAAGGCCTTCCCCCCGAGCAGTGCTATCACACCCACACTTCCTGTCTCCAAGGCTGTGCCAGGAAAGCCATTGTCGCTGCATCTCACCCCTCCTGGGCCGTGGTACCAGTGACATTGTCAGTATTACTTCTTGGTTGTACTGAACTACATATAACATGGCCGGCCAACTGTAAGCGTTTTAAGTGGGTTGCTCAGGGGCATTAAACATCTTTGTGTTGTAAAGATCTGAAATTATGCCAGCAACCTAACGGTAAGTTCAAGAAAGACTACGCACCCTCCCTTCTATACTCGATCCTGCAGAGAAAGCCACTGTCAGTAGCTCTGTGATCCCGGACTCTGGACTCTTTATTGTGGAGTCTCTTCAGGGAAGGAGTGAAGACTCAGCTCCCTCCTTTCAGCCTTGCAGTAAAGCCAAGCTTGACACCCAGGCACTTTGCTCTAGAGCCTGCAGTATCACATAAGGCCCAGAGATGGCTGTTGCACAGAGGTTCCCAAACCTGCTGGCCTCCTTACTCCTCCAGGATCTATTCTAGAAGGTTCTACCCTATGCCCATGGTGGCTTCTGTGCGTGGGATCATCTTCCTTGCCTCTGTGCTGAGCAGGGTCATGGCTGTGGTCATGGCACTGGGCCCTTGGTGGAGTTGGCCATGGATCCATACTTCCTGTCCAGCCCAGGCCCTTCCGGGAGTACCCGGCTCTGCCACCGTCCCAGCTCCCTAGCAACTCTGCCTCTCCTGTGTTGTTGCCAGGTAAGGTTGGGTATGTGGCACTCGGCCGATCCCTCCAAAGAAACTGGTCGTCATCCACCATTGCTTAGTTGTGTTGCTTAGGCAGCATGTATTGAGGTCAGGGTGTAGATTTGTTGTTTTTAGGATGGGCTACAGCCATAGCCAATGTGGGTCTGTCTTGTGTCACACTCATGAGTCACAAGGCCATTGGCCTGCTCAGCTCTGAAGGGTTCCTTGTCGCCAGTGCGACCAGTGCGTTCCCTGCTTTCAGCTGCTCTTCTGCATCAGTCGCTGGTTCAGTGCAATGACCTTCTAGCCTTCAGCTCATGGTTCCCCAGCATTCCTGGTGTGCGCCACACAGTGAAAGTTTCCAGGTAACGGGGAGCAGGAGACACTTGGCTTCTTACCTCAGGGCTTGGTCAAGACCACCAGCTGTTGGCGATGGCACCTGTTGGTAGAGTGGCCTCTGGTGAGCCACCAGAAATGTATGATCCCTATAATCTCCTTTGCTGAATGACAGTAGTCCTCTGGGATGGACCATTGTGGAGACTTAGGGCTGTAATCTTTGTCACATATGTGCATACATGTGTCCTTTCCAGGAGCAGGTATATGCTGATCATCCACAGTGGCTCCCTGGAGAAGTTAGCACAGGAGGACCACCTCTGTGTATATTTGCAGGGGATGCCGCTTGCTTCTTGCACATAACTCCCGAGAGCAGGAAGAACTGGCCCAGGGCCACAAGGAGAGTCCATTCCAAGCTAAGTTCCTGATCCCTCCCTCACTTCAGTAACCCTGCTAAGAAGTTCCTCCTCAGGTGGAGATTTTGGCCAGACTCCGCCCTTCTCCTCCGGGCTGGCTTGCTCTGGTGACCGGCCTTTGTGTGGTCTGGACCAGTAATGCGAGAGGCTTCTGTAACGGCTGCAGCATCTCTGCTCAGCCCTCACCGGGCTCTGCGCTGTTAAGCTCTGGCAGCAGGGCCTCAGTTTCCTGCAGCTGGCCTGTCTCCTGCCCACTGTCTGCCTGTGCTGCTGGACACTGGGATGTGGCCTCCACTCTGACCCTCTCCTTCCCTGTCCCCATTCTTTCTCCCTTGCAAGCTGCTTGAGCTTGATTTCTCTCTTTGTTATGGATCCTGGCTCAGTCTGTTACTTTCTACTATAGCTCTCCTGTTTGCACAGAAGCATGTACAAGGTCAGGCAGGTCTTTCGTTATTGTGCCTGGTTGTTGAACATTCAATTGTCTTGTGGGGTAGAGTCAACCCACTGTCTGCCAGCCGCAGGGCAAGCCTGATGAGGGTGAGGAGGATGCTCATAGTTCCCCTTCCTGTTCTGTATAAGCAGCTGATGCGGAGTCACGTCATCACCCTTAGCTGGGTGGTGGCTTGAGGTTCAGGAACATTTTGCTAGGCATAGCCAGTCCTTCTGAAATGTCCAGTGGACACTGGTGCCTGGGGCACCTCAGGATATGCAGTATGAAGGGATATCTTGAGTGCCCTGACCCCCAGGAATCTGGTGGCTGGCTGACACTGTGAATGGTCGTGATGGCATTAAAGCTGCCAGTGGGGGCTCAGTACAGACGGAGTAAGTGGGTCTCCCCAGCTGGCCTGCTCTTGGGATAGCATCTGAGTGGCGCACTGCTTGCCAGCGGGTACTGAGGAGAGTGCCTTCTTGGCAGAGGTGCTGAGGTTGCTCTGAGCCCAATTCCCTGCCTGCACCTCTGTGAACACAATTAATTAATTTGCAGAACACAGTAGCTGCTTAGCAGAGAGAGAGAGAGAGAGAGAGAGAGAGAGAGAGAGAGAGCGCTGTTACGTCTCTCCTGTTTCTCATTTCCTTTTCCAGCTCCCTTCCGTTGCCCACTCTCCTATATTATCATCCGGTCCCACTTTGCTGTGATGTTCTGCTTGGAGTGGCCTCAGTGCTGGATATGCCCCAGGGACCTCCTTGTGCACCATGGGGGATTGGGGGTGGCGTGGCCTCCCTGCCTCAGTTTCCTTGGAGGTTTGTAAGGAGAAGCCACACAGCAGCCTTTTCATCTTTGGCATCAGGGCATCAGGGTCCTAGGGCTAGGGTATGACCTCCCTGCTCAGTGCACCTACTGAGTGCACCGATTTGCACCCTTGCTCTCTGACTGCAGTATAGGGAGATCCCCAAGTTGGGATGGCATCAGATGCTCTCCCAGGCATTGCTGGGATACAGCTTAGCCATAGAGTATTCACCTGCACAGACAGGCACTGGGCTTGATCCCCATGAAAACATGGCAGGCACACACATGTGCACACATGTGCCTACACATGCAGTGTACCCATGTGCACACAAGCACACGACCACATCTTCATCTCCACTTTTCATTAGACAGTTCTTTGTCAGTCACACACATGTTGCTGTGAGGCAGCATGCCCCTGTCTCTGATGTCCTCGGTGAAGCCAAGAAGGAAGTTTGCTTCACATTGCTGACCCTCCAGCAGGAGGCACAGAGCTCTTCTGATGGCTTCATCAGCACCAAGGGTTAGCTTAGCTCTTCCCACCTCTCCCCTCCATCTGTCCCTCCTGCTTTGCTTTCTCCTCTCCCTTCCTCTCTGTTCCTTCCAACGGGAGGGAGTCTAGGCTGGCTTTAGCCTCCTGTCTCAGCCTTCTGTATGGGATATACCACCACACCCAGTCAACTGTCCTTTTATCTTTGATATTGGCTTCTACAACCCCTAAGACCATATATCTAAGTGTCCAAGTAATCACAGAAAGTGTAGGAAGAGGCAGAGACAGGAGTGGATGGAGGGAGGGGGTGGTAAAGCATAGACTCTGTAGGGTTATGGGAAATGGTTGGATTTTTCTGGGGTCCTGAGGACGACCCGCCTAGCATACCCAGATCCTGCCCTCAGCGTGGACACCAAGCCATGTTCTAGGACCGTCCTCCTCCTCTCTGTCTCCAGGCAGCACCCAGGTGCTTCTGGGTCGGGGTAAAGGGTTAGCTTATGGTACCAGTTGGCATGATTCTTCTGGTGTCTATAACATGTACACCACATTTCCTGCATGCTTCATATGGTTCAGGGTAAGCCAGCAGTGTGAGAAACAAAACAGCTGGCTGTGATCCTGCAGAAAATGCAAGGGATAGGACAGCAGTAGCGGTGCTGAGCAGCTGTAGCAGGGTGGGGCGGTTAGAGCAGGGTGGCCTTTTCTGCCTGGCAGATGCTGGATCAGTTTAGGGGTTCTGCCCATGTTGCCCTGCAGAGGTTCTGCTGTGCTGTGCTGTATGACCAGCTCTCTTGCCTGCAAGTTCTGACCACCCTCCGTGCCTGAGACTGGTGGGAACATGGCCTGTGGCCTCTGCTTGCTCACTCGAGGACAACATGAACCCTCTTCCCATTCCAGGTGATGCCCTGCAGAAGCCTCGCTTCCAGAAGCCCACCACATGGCACTTAGATGACCTCTTCTTCACCCTGTACCCCTCCCTGGAGAAGTTTGAGGAGGAACTTGTGCAGCTGCTCATCAGCGACCACTTCCGGGAGGTATCTCGTGTCTTACTCTGCTGTAGTTTAACCTGAACAGAGAAGGTGCGGCTGGGGGAAGGCTGGGGAGCCAGCATCTGGGGTCGCTAGGCGTGGCAGTATATCCTGGGAGATGTGGTTCTACCTTTGCCCTTTTTTTCCTAATGACTGAAGAGGGCATTTCTTTCCCTTTATCTGGATTGCCAGCTAAAGTGGGTCTAGGAGGGGCCATTTTCCCCAGGCCACGCCCTGAGCAGGAGGCCCTCCAGTCTGTAAAAGATGCTGACAACCCACAACGTTGGTGCTAATTTGCATAGACTGTGAGATAGTTTTCATTCAAAAGTAAATTACCTCACCAAATGGGGGAAACATAAAATACTGTGTAGTTACCAAGGACTTTTGAGGCCAGGGTGCTTATTTGACTGGAGGCGGTCCCTCATGGTGACTTCTGTCAGTGCTGAGCTCTCCTGAGACTCTCTGAGCTCTGCCTATGTAGACTCAGCCCTATAAACTGGTCCCTCAGTCCTCTGTCAGAGGCACATTACTACTAATCCTGTCTGTTGCTTCTGAAAACATGGATTTGTTCAGGTGTTTGGGTGAAGGGTTGGGGGTCACCTCAGGCGGGGGCATTGAAGTGGCTGTCATGAGTACAGTGCATAGAGCTCACATGTTGGCTGCAGTCGGAGTCGAGGGTCATCTGCACAAAGGATGCACTGCAGTTCTTCCCCAGTCCCATCTCATAGCTAACCTGTCTGCTTTGTCCTCTGGGTCCTGCTGTTCTGGCATCGGGTCCTCTCAGATGTTCTGTGCAGCTTGTTAGCACATGCAACATGAGAGCCTAGGAAACACCTCTGCAGTTGGGGGCCTCCTGTTTGCCCTCTTCTCTGAGTTGCTGCCCTAACGTCCCACGTCTGGTCATAGCACAACCTGCCAAGTCCAGCAGCACGAAACTGTTGTGCACCAGTTCATTCTGCTTGGGTCCACATGGCCTCTTCCTGCTTTTCTGGCTGGCAGCCATGTGGAAACCCCCTCCTGCTGGGAGAATGGCTGTCCCTGTCCATTCGCTGAGCATAAAGAATGGGTTACCAGCATTTGACTGAGGGCAGACCTCTTAGGACCGGGGGAGTCTTTGCTCATGACTCTCGAAACAGAAGAAAGCACTTTTCATTCCAGGGGTAGGACAGGCCTGTGGGGCATCTCTTCCCTGCCCAAGCAAACCGGCAGAAGGGTGCAGGGCACACCTGTGTGTGTTGGGGGCGGGGCACACCTGTGTGTTGAGGGTGGGGCACATCTGTGTGTGTTGGGGGCGGGGCACACCTGTGTGTGTTGGGGTGGGTGAGCCACAGAAAGTCATCTTTCTGTTGTGTTCTTCCCGCCCAGGCCCCAGCTTTTCTTGTCACCACATCTGTTTTCCCAGTTCGATTCTGCTGCCCTTAGATGAATCTCTGGACAGTGTCGGTTTCCCAGCCTTGACCTCTGCTTCTCTGAAACATGCCTCTTTCCTCCGTTGATTTCTCTTGCCTGTGGCTCTGTGGTGATGTTCTCATCCACAGTTGGTTCCTTTACCAGCTCTGCTGTGTTGAGTCCCTTGGTGCAAGGGCACCGTGATGCGTCTGTCTGTCCTGATGGATGTATGGACCTTTTATTAACCTACCGGGAACCTTTCTGTTTGAGTCTGGGCATTTACACAATGGGGTCTTGAAAGGGAAGAAGACCTGCATGTGGCTGGCAGGTTCCTAGGGGATCCTGGGGAAAAAATCTTCATTTACTCTGTGGTCCAAGTGGTCTTTCAGAAGCATGTGTCTAGTTTATAAACCTCTGTGTGCTCTAGCTCCTCGTGAGATAGGCTCACCTGCATCACCTTATGGATCTGTCTCTTGCCCTCAGTCCGAGCGGCCTCCTTGGGTTCCTGGTCCCACCCTGGGCCTCTGCACGGGTGTTCATGTCCTGGGCTTCCTTCCTGAAGATCTTTGCTTGGCCTTTCTCCAGGGTCAGGCCTCTGCAGAAATTACAGCTTCACTCTCTCTCACGGGCACCTCCTGGGGTGCTGGCTTGACAGTCTCACAGACACACTGGAGACACTTTACCGCCTTGGTATCCGTCCTTCCTAGGCGGCAGGCTTACATATTTATTCTTGTTAATCAGAGACTAACACGTCCAGCTTTGGCCTATTCAGCTTGATTAATGGGCAGCGAAGAACGAGAAAGTTAAAGATCAACCGGTAAAGTCTGTGTAACTTCATAAACACTGAGGGCAGGGTGTGTGTGTGTGTGTGTGTGTGTGTGTGTGTGTGTGTGATGGATACACCCTGCCATTTGTTAGGGTTCCTGTCTTAGTTAGGTTTTACTGCTGTGAGCAGACACCATGACCAAGGCAACTCTTATAAGGACAAGATTTAACTGGGGCTGGCTTACGGGTTCAGAGGTTCAGTCCATTATCGTCAAGGTGGGAGCATGGCAGCAACCAGACAGGTATGCTGCAGGCAGAGCTAAGAGTTTTACATTTTCATCTGAAGGCTGCTAGTGGAAGACTGACTTCCAGGCAGCTAGGATGAGGTTCTTAAGCCCTCGCCACAGTGACACACCTACTCCAACAAGGCCACACTTCCAGATAGTGCCACTCCCTGGGCCAAGCATATTCAGACCATGACAGTTCCTGTGCTAACATGAAAGTCTATGGTGTCTGGCCATGGCTTTAGGTCAGATTTCATTTCTGTCAGCTTATGACCTGTTTGTTGCCTGAGC
Source organism: Rhynchomys soricoides (assembly GCA_019843965.1). Lineage (NCBI taxonomy): Eukaryota > Metazoa > Chordata > Mammalia > Rodentia > Muridae > Rhynchomys > Rhynchomys soricoides. The sequence goes on from JADRCH010000164.1 coordinate 2,185,130, forward strand.
CTGCATCCTCTTCCCACTTACTTCCTTCTGACGGACACAGTGAGACCTGGGTGTATCCTACCTGTGGGTGCCTCTCCATCACAGTGATGCCAGTCTCAGGGAAGTGGCTCCAGACTCAGAAGGATCTGAGGTCGCTGAGTCCTGGGAACTGTCAGCTAATCTGTCCGTGTTTCTGTGTATGCTGTGTGGCAAAGGTCATGCTTCAAGAGAAATAACCTGATGTAGCAGGTGTACCCATGGTCAGTGGGCATCACCGAGTCCTGCATCTGCCCCTTGAGTGGGTTCATTTACACTCGATGTCACTCTGATGGGAGCTCTGTAGACTCCACCTTGGCCTCCACTGTTGGCTTGCCTGCTTGCCAGTCTTCTCTGGCCAGTCTCCTCCCAGCCCTGCAGGACTCATCCCTCTACCCTGTGTCTCTTGTAGGGGGTCGGACTGCTGGATAGCGGCACCCTAGAGGTCCTGGAGCGGCGCCTGCACGTGTGTGTGCACAACGGGCTGGGCTTCGTGCACAGGCCGCAGGTGGTTGTGCTTGTACCCGAGATGGACGTGGTCTTGACACGATCGGCCAGCTTCAGCAGGAGAATCAGTGCCTCTTCTAAGAACAGGTATCTCCCTGTGCCAAGGCCAAGCCCCCTGCACCCTGTACCTCAAGATGGCAAAAGGTTGAGGGAGCTACAAGGGGCCGTGGGAAGTAAGGGAGTTGAGCATGTGGGGTGGGCTTGCCCTGCGCTGTGCTTCTGCGTCACTCCTGTCCCCATGGTCACACCCATCAGGCATGAACATCAGGGATGGACACTTGGAAAAAGCCTTTTATTTTTGCCGTGACCACTTTGGAGCCAGTGCTTCAGAAACTTCTGGCGAGGGGCTGAAGAGCCCCTTGCACACAACCTAGAGGGGCCCTGGGGTTCCTTTTCAAAGGCTTCAAGTCCGACACTGTGTTGAGTCCCATGTGTCTGGGACCCACAGAGACATCATTGTAGGGTGCCACGCCCCACCTGTCAGTGGTGTGCAGAGCTCAGCTAACATTGCTGGAGCTAAGTGCTGGGGGGACTGTCCCTTGCCTTTGTGGACGCTCCAAGTGCTTCACTGACTTCCTTGCAGGCTTCCCCTGGAAGTCTGCAGGTGTTGCTTGTAGCATTTACTGGGCTGAGCAGAGTGGACCTATCATGTCGTGGGGGTTCCCGGGGCTCCCCTTTGCTGCCGCTCCCCATGTGGGAGGCGGACACAGGTGGCATGGACCCCTGTTCCAACCCTTCCTGGTTTGTGTTTTCTGCTGCTCCTCGTGGGGAGGTGGACACAGGTGAGATGGACCCCTGTTCCAACCCTTCCTGGTTTGTGTCTCCAACCAGCTCTGGGAATCAGACTCTGGTTTTGAGAAGCCACCTGTGGCTCCCGGAGATGGTCAGTCACCCAGCCTTTGCCATCGTCTTCCAGCTGGAGTACGTGTTCAGCAGCCCCTCAGGAGCAGATGGCAGTGTGAGTGTCCTGTGTCAGCTGTCTGTCGCAGCTGGCTCTGCTGAGGAGAGTCCTCTCAGGCACCAGTGTCTCTTCTCATGAAAAGCCCTGGTAACAAGCGTGGCCCATGGTTCTGGGAAACAGTCCCGTTCTGATCTCATCGTCTGCCTGCGGATTGGATACTCTACGGGCTGATGACAGGACACGGTCCAGTAAGCTTCATGCATCATGACAGCTTTAATTCATAATTATCGACCCTGTAATTATTTTGAAAAAACAAGACTGTTTGAGTATATGTTCCCTTTGCTATTAAGTGTAGTAAAGCTCGAATCTGCACGAGTGATGGACAGCTTCTTGTAGTGATCTTCCCGGGTGTCTGCATCATAATGAAGAGTAAGAACTTGTAGGTTTGGGGCAGACAGCTTACCGTAATGTGGATGCAGATTCCCTGGGAAGCACAGGTCATATGATCTCAAGACTCAGTTTCCATTTGTTAAAGACCAGGTCATTTTAACAGCCAATGCAATGGAAGGCCAATGGGACATAGCAGCAGGGACCTTCATTGTGGGGCTGTTTTCTGAATCTGAAGAAGGGTGGTGAGCCTGGGCAGGCAAGGGGTTGGAGCCCACTCGCCCACTCGCCCACTGTGCTCTGGATCATTTCTGCTACAGAGCGCTGACTCCTGTGTCTCCTGCTGACACCAGGCCTTCCAGGGGGCCAGCCTCAGGTCTCAGTCACTTTAGGGAACCGAGTTAATCACCTGCTTTAGTTAGTCACCTGCTGCCGTATTGATCACCAGGGGCTTCATCTAAAATGTTCTGTGCAGGCGCACATGGGTGGGTGGGTATGGGGGACCACCATGGGGTGGGCTGTGGAGAACCAGGCCTGTGGGGCACTGTTAGGCATCAGGCATCTTGTCTGGTGCGACCTTAGCTCTTAGAGGTGGAGGCAGGAGGATCGGGTGTTCAGGATCACCCTCAGCTGTAAAGCAAGTTTCTGGCCAGCCTGGGCTACATGAGACCTATCCACCGCATAGCCTTGTCTAAGGCTCGAACGGTCAAGGAGGGTCACAGCACACCCAGCATGCAGTGCAGTAATCCCCTCTCCCTACCCCATCACTGCTGCCTTTGGAAGCATCATCTTCAGTGACTCATCCAGGGTGTGGACTCCTCACTTCCTTGCTTTCTTCTCACAAGGCGCCTTGCATGTTGGGAATCTCAAGCACAGGAAGGGCAGACCGGCTAGTAAGCTGCACCTCGCTTATCCTCAGCACGTGACAGCCCAATGGGCAGTTTTCTTCATCTGTGCCTCTGCCAAAGCCCGTGAGGAATTACTCAGAGGCAAGCCACGGGTGTAGTTTGATTTCGTCTACAAACATTTTTGCATGTACATAGTTTGAATGTATGTGCATGTGTGTGCATGGGTGAGCATGTACATGTTCATGTTCTCATGTTTATGTGTGAATAAGCAGGTGTGTGTATGTGTACACGTGTGCATGCACGCACATACATGAGGAAGCCTGAAGTTTATGTTAGGAGTCTTTCTCCATTGCTGTCCACCTTATCTATCAAGCAGAGTCTCACTGAATCCAGAGCTCAGCAACTGTGGCTTGTCCAGCCAGCCAGCCTGCCCTGGGGTCCCCTGTCTCTGCTTCCTAAGTGCCACTGTCACCGGTGTCACCATGCATCACCATGCCTGCCTGTACTTTTGCATGGCTTTTGGGGATACAAGCTCCTGTCCTGATGCTCGCTCAGCAAACACTTCCTGTCCTGACCCATCTACCTACCCCCTGACACTGAGGAGGGTGCACGGAAGCATGTGATAACCCTGTGTCCCATTGACAGCTTTGTGGTTACCACTCCCGGCCAGCCTCCCCCTCTGGTCCTTCTCTCAGAATACGTGAGAGAACGTGTATTTCTGAAAACAGCCGGACTCAGCTCCTCACCATGGGTGCCGCCCCCACAAAGAACGGTCAGCCTGGATGGACAACCTCAGTTCTTCCTTGTGGGCACTGAAAGCCCCGCCTTGCTCTAGTGAGAAGATTCCCCCGTCATGTCCTCCTTCGAGCCGTCTTTTCTCACCGTTTGGTGGACACATTGCCACAGTGGCTTTGCTGTGTTCCCTTGTCCTCGGTTTCTGGCTCGGCATTGTGCTTCAGAGGAGGAGCTGAGAGCTGCAACCCCCTCCTGTGAACGGTGTGTCTTCAGAGGGCCCAATCCGGACAGGAGGGACACCATCTGGGTCAGGGAGGGTCCTGCTCAGAGTCCAATCCATTTCATTCCCAGCCACCTGGGTCTCAGCGCAGGCTTTGGTCTCCAGCACTCGTTCATTACGAACAGCAGACCGGGAAGCACACCGGTTGTTAAAGGTCCCACTCTTCAGTCAAGGCAACCAAACCCTTGCCGTTACATTTTGTCTTTGGAGATAGAGTGGGTTGTGACTCGCCCAAGAGGTAGCATCCAGGGTGACTGCTTCCTTGTCAGGATTCTGGTGATGCTGTACCTTGTCGGTCCCCATGGAGCTGCTCTTAGGTGTGCAGCCATGGTCCCCAGAACTGAGTGAATGATGGCTCACCCCTCCCCCACCAAGGTGTGGGAACGCAGCGAGGGCTCAGCTGTGGACTTTACACACAGCCTCCTACTACGTGTTCATGTCACTGCAACTGCCTTCCATAGGTGTGTAGGGTTGAAAACATTGCGTGGAGGGTGCCATGTGACAGCACAACCCCTCCCCATATCACTAAGAAGTTGTTCTAACTTGTTATTTATGTATTTATTGATGTGCTTCGAACAATACAAGTTGGTTTAACAGAGATATGAGCGCTCACCGTGTGTGGTGCTGTCTTAGGCAGCGCCGTCTCCGAGTGATCTTTGTAGCACTGGTGTTATGGGTTTATATTAGTTACTCTTGCCTGATAAAAGGATTGGGATGCCAGGGTTAAAGATGTGCTCCACCACTCTGCCGGAGGAAGGGCTGACTTTCGACTCCTGTTGTGCCAGTCTTCTTCGTGGTGGGGAAGGCACTGTGATGACCGTGGCTTGCAGGCGCGGCTTCGGGGGCGGGATGAACTCAGCTGCCTTTCTCCTGTCCCCTTTATATCTAGTGTGACCCGCTGGCCCATGGGCATGTACGGCCCACGTTCAGGACAGGTGTCGTCATCCCCCCCAGTGAGTCCATTTGGAAAAGTGTGCCTCGGCATAAATGTCATCTTCTTTTCTATTTTATTTGTGATTATAGTCGTTTTGGGAGTTCTCTCCTTTCGCAATGGTAGGTCCTGGGGGATCAAACTCGGCTCACCAGAGTTGGCCACAAGTGCCTTTACTGCTGTGCCATCTGACTGCCCGCCCTGTGTGCTTCCTAATTCAATCACGTTGAAAATTGGAGTTAAGTATTAACAACTTAACTGGAGCCTGTTTGGGTCCGTGGCTGAGGCCTCTGCCTCTGGCCTCCCACTGCCAGTAGTGGCTTTGTGTTTGTCTGTCTGTCCTGGGGATGGCTCCTGCTCACACTCAGGCTGAGAGCTCAGGATTTTCTTCAGAGAGCAGGGGAAATGGCCTCCACCTGGGGCCAGATGGAGCCCAGGGGCCAGAGCTGCCTGCTTGTAGCTCCCTCTGCTCTGTTGGTCTGAAACTTTGCTAAACACAGAACCCAGGTTTTTTCTTGTCTCCTTACAGTTGAGATTAGATTGTAGCCAGGGACTGCCCCAGAGGTCCTCCTGCGATGGCCTGTGTTTGGCCGTAGCTGAAGGTCTCTTGCCTTTGATTGCCTCCAGTCCCTCACTCCGCTTCAGGGACCCACCTGAAACTATCTTTCCTCTCTGTCACTCGCTGCTCCGAATGCGTGTCTGCAGAGAGCATACATGTTCATCGCCACTCCCAGTGCCACTTTTCTGAACCCTGCCTCCCTTGAGAGCACCTTCTCTCCCTGGGAGCCAGTCAGGTGACCAAGAGCCTGTGGCCCTGCCCCTTGGCTGTGCCAACACATCGTGCCAGACATTGTAGTAAAACTGTTTTTGTGTGTGTGTGGTGTGCTTGCATGTGTGTATATATATGTGCATGTGTGTGCTCGTGTGTGGGCATGAGCCTGAGGTTGGTGTTTAGAGTCTTCTCCGTTGCTTTCCACTTCGAGCAGGGTTTCTCGGGCAAGCCTGGAGCTCACTATCCTAGTTAGTGTTACTATTGCTTCGATGAAGCACCACGACCAAGAGAAGCACGGGGGCAAGAAGAGTTCGTTTAGTTCACACTTTCGTATCACTGTTCTTCATGGAAGGAAGTCAGGACAGGAGCTCAAACCCAGAGTCAGGAGCCGATGCAGAGGCCTTGGAGGGGTGTTGCTTACTGGCTTGCTCCTCACAGTTTGCTCATTCTGCTTTCTTGTAGAACCCAGAAACAAAAGCCCAGGGGTGGCCCCACCCACAATGGACTAGCCTCCAAGCCCCTCAATCACTGATTAAGAAAATGCCCTGCAGGCTTGCCTATAGCCTGGTCTTACTGAGGCATTTTCTCAGCCCAGGCTCCCTCCTCTCAGGTGACTCCAGCTTGTGTCAGGTTGACATGAAGCCAGCCAGCAATGCAGCTTACCAGTACAGCTTACCAATACAGCCAGCTTGCTCCTGACTACACGGGTTCCGGGGCCCCAAACCCCTGCGGCCTGGCCTATGCAGCAGCCGTCCCCTCAGCTCTGCCTGTGTATCCTTTGGCTGTTTATTGTTTCAAATGTGGATTTTGGCCGCTTCCTACCAGGTTTACTCACGGGCATTTTGTTTTCCATGTGGTTGACCTGCGTGCAGTGTTGTCTCCCGTTCACATCTAACTGAAGTGCAGTGCTTGTGTAGATAGTCGCTATTTTCAACAGATGACCACTCCTCTCTGCAGCTTCCTTCTCCTAAGTTAGACTCCAAGTCAGGAGGAGTGGGGTCAAGCAGTCGGCACTGGGCCCCCCCATGGTGCAAACGGAGAATGTCAGGTTTCAAATAAACACTCCTGTCATGATCCAACTCATCTGCTTCCTTGTGGCTCTTCTGTCCACAGCCTGTCCTGGGTGTGTGCCCATGTACGTTTCTCTGCTCATCCTCCTGCCTGCTCTTCTGCCTTGACCTCCTCTCTCCTGCTTCACTTCTGGGTCAGCTGCTGACCCCTGAGTGAGGGTTTCCATCTCCTACAGCCCCTGGATTTTAGTGGACATGGATCCTGGGATGGCCTCGTACTCACCCCTCGTGTGGAGCGGTTGCAGGTACCGGGATGAAGTTCTTGTTGTCAGGGTGTCCAGTGGAGGGCCAGTGCAGTGGTGGGGATGCTAGCCTACAGGACTTCATGGGAGGAGCAGGAGCAGGCCAGACAGACCCTCCAGGGGAAACAGAAGCCGGGCTCAGCCCTACCCATGCCGCTGGTATCTAGGTGTCTGCAGCTGCTGGCTCCGACTCAGGCTTCATGGGTGGTGGTGTCCCAGGACACCCTGCCTCCCTTGCTTTTCTCAGCCCCTGACAGGCAGGCAGAAAGGAGCTGACTTTTTATTTTTTTTTTTTTGCTAGCCCTGTCCAATCAGGAGTGTTGTTCCAGGCTGTGGAACTTTCTTTGGTGTCTGTGGCTAAAAATAACTGCGGTGCTTATTTGAATGAGCTGAAAATACCGAGTAATAAATGGCCACTGAGAGCTTAAGTGACAACCTGTCACCAGGTCATACATGGGAGACCAGATGACTTTAATTACGGGTTCGCAGGCCACCTTTGCCACCGTGAATATGTGTGAGGGGAATTAGCAGTCTATGCCAAGTTCACTGAGCCTCTCATTTGCGTAATTTGTGTAATTGATGCTGCCCGGTTGGGGACCCTCTGCTGGAGGGCTGGCAGGGAGGAGGGGAGGTGGTTCATGCTCCCTCTACCTGTTTCCAGGACTTGTCACTGTGGGTTCCAGCCTTATGAGGTTTCCTCAGTGGCCCAGAACTTGAGGAGTCACAGAAAACACATTTTCTGAGGCTGTCCCTGGACTCAGACAACCTGAGTGCTCTTCTGGGTAGGTGATCAGTAGGTCCTGAGCTCCGTCTGGGTCACACAACTGCCTGCTATGTGTGGGCTCTGGGTTAGAGTGCAAAGGTCAGAACCTTCCCTTCCCACCATGCACCGGATTGCTCAGGGTCCTGGCTGGGGTCCGAGCGGTGGCCTCCTCGGTGGCCTCCCCAGTGCTCCATGCTTAATTGTCTTCTCCCTCAGAGGGATGATGGCCACTTAGGTCAGTCTGCTTTGTGTGGAGGGGATGCCTCATCATTCCTACCACTGTGTGTGTGTGTGTGGGTGTGTGTGAGAGACAGAGTCTCTAGCTAGGCTAGGCTGGAACTCCAAATGGCTGGGCTGGCCATCCAGCAAGCCTCAGGGATCCCCACATCTTACCTCTTTAGAGCTGGGTTTATAGGCATGGGCTACCATGCCTGGCGGCGGCGGCAGCAATAGCAATAGCAGCGGCTGCTGCTTCTTTTCCTCCTCCTCCTCCTCCTCCTCTTCCTTCTAACATTGGTTCTAGAGAGAGCTTTCTTCCCTTGCAGCTCTCTCTCTCTCTGCCGTTCGGTCTTCTTCTCTGTGATTGGTGTGATGCTGGGAGCATTCAGAGACCATGGCAGTTTCTCTTTCTAGTTTGTGTTCAGCCAGTGGCTGGATGCTGTCTCATGCATCCAGGCTTCCATCCCTCTGGGCTTGTCCCTGTCTCTGGAAGTGGCCTCAGTGGTACCAAGGATGAGCAAGTGCGGGTGGCTCCCCCTTCCCCACCCCAGACAGAATGCCGCAGTCATGTCTCTGTGTTCTCAGAGGCCCCAGCAGATAATGCTCAGAGGTATGACATGGTGGTCCAGGCAGCAGGAAAGAGCCCTCAGCAAACATCTCAGGAGATAAAGCCGCTGAAGGAACAAGAGACTTCAGCCTGTCTCTCTTGATGATAATCCAAGGATAGCCATAGGTTCAGTCAGATCCACTGGGCACAGCAAGGTTTGGCAGGCGTGGTCCTCTGCAAGAGACCAGTCCTTGCTCTCAAAGTCCTTGATTTTGTCCACACCCCTCCTCCCTCTGCTCCATGGACACATTGCTGTCCCTGTCCCTGCATGCCTCTGGCTCTACCCAGATGATGAGCTTGTATCTCAATGCAGTTACATCTGCACATAACCCATTCTCTGGGGCGTAGGATGGGACAGGTCTGTGAGTCATGCTCAGCCTGCCCCGCTACGGGGACCCTGGGCTGGAACATCTCTAGAGGTCAGTGTCAGATCCTGTTTCTGGCTTTGTTGACACTTTAGTTCCACAAGAAAACCTGGTTCCTGAGCCATTGTTGGTCTGCACCCAGCTTCTCCACTGGGATGCCAGGAGTGCTGCCAGGCATGCCTCCAGGAGAAGGCAGGGCAAAGTCCCTAAGGGGTGGTCCACAGTCGTCTGTGTACCTGGGTGCCGCCTGTATACAGCTAGGAATTGGGAACGGGGATTGGGGGTCCTCAGTGTATGCCTTCCCTCCCCTCAAGGCATCCACACACTGGGCAGGAAGGAAGGGGAAGGCAGAGCCCTGGACTGGCGGGAAGGTCTGATTCTGAGTGAGGGGGAGGGGCTGGAAGAGAGAAGGCCTTCTCCCAGAGATTTCAGTGGTCCTTGATGTAGAGACCATTCTTGCTTGTTCAAACTGCTTTATTTGATGGTGGATGCGGATTCGTACACTTTACTCAGGGTGGAATAAATACCCTTTGCAGGAAGGAATGCCCAGGAAGCTCATTGCCTGAACGCTTGGGGGGCTGGGGGGAAGCTATCTATGTACCTCATTAGCATGGAGAACTTTAGGTGTTTATGCCATGTGACCCAGTGCCACTGCCCCCCCCCCTGTGGTCCTCAATGGGGGGGGTCAGAGCTGGTAGAGGCAGGTGGGGAATGGCTCCACTCCTGCTGTTCTCAATTCTGAGATTTCCGGGGTTTGAGCTTACTCAACCTTACCATTCTTATACCTGTCTGGTGACAGTCCCACAGCTCCTGACAGCCCTCCTCCTGTGCTCCTTCGGTGGCTCATGACTCTTCTGTGCTCCTTTGGCTTTTCCCATCATTCACTGTAATTAAAAGTCTAAATGACAACTATTCATTTCGCAGGAGTTTGGATGATTTTCTTTTTCTTTTAAGGATGTCTAAATTCTGATCTAAATTGGGCACAATAAGAAATTATAAAGTTGGTCATCTTTTTTATTTTATTTTTTTTACCTTGGAGATGGGGTCATCCTGTACCCCCAAGGCCTGTCCCTGTCCCTGTCCCTGTCCCTGTACTCCTTGCCTCAAGGAGTCCTCCTGCCTCTGACTCCTGAGAAGCTGGGATATCTTGATGCATGGTGGTATCAGCTAGCGTCTCTAATCTTAATTGTGTAAATCTTGGGCAGCAGAAACCTGCTGAGTGACCACTCTTTCTTTATGCTCGTTCTTGGCCTTTTCTTGAGAGCAGTCCGTTTTGTGGAGGGGTCCTGAAGCAGGAGCCCCTGGGCTGGGTGTGGGGAACTGGGGTGACCCAGCTCCCAGTTATCCTGCTGGGTCCCAGGAGTGATCAGTAGCTCGCAGATCTCTTTCTGTTAAAGACAAAAGCAAAAGCGGATGTTTATCTGACTGACAGATACTCCACACAGAAGAGATTTATATTGATTAAGGACTAAGCAGCCATAGAGAACCGTGAAACTGGAAAATTAGAAGTTAGGATCACCTAATTTGAGAAACGAAGCCAGAACACGTTGCACCAATCGCAGGGACACTTGGATTTCTGTTTTATTTATTTTTTATCCTGCCACCATGAGCGGCTGTGTTTACAGAAGCTGCCCAGCCGCTACTGAGTTTCGGGTGTTTTATCAGTGAGTGCTCTAGCTCCTGTATAGAGATCGTACTTTGAGAGGAGTGGATCCATCACCAGTGCTGATTGAGGCCCTGCAGTTACCCACTGCCTTATAAAATCTGTTCTGCTCGTGAAGGGTGGAGGCTGGGTCAGGGTGGAGGCTGGGGCAGGATGGAGGATGAGGCAGGGTGGTGGATGAAGCAGGGTAGAAGCAGGCAGATCCCTGTGTGGTATAGTCTGATGCTAAAGGTTCTCACTTTCTGGATTCTTTGCGTATACTTTGGTTTGTTTTTTTTTTTCCCAATGACCAGGGTCCCAAACTCCATTGACACTGCGACAGGAATGTGGGGAAGGCCCAGCATGCCCTCCTGGTCTGAGGGTTTGAAGCCCAGGTGCATAGCAAGACAGCAGTCAGGACTGCTGGTTTGGGGTTTTTCTCTCATGGGTATAAAGAACACACAGCCGTCAGAGTCTCTTTCCGGGACAAGGGGCAGGTCGACGTTGTGGTTCAGATTGGTTGGCCCTTGAACTTGGCTGTGGTTTGGTCAAGCAGAGATCTTCTTGTGAGTGTGTGGCATCTGCCTGGCACCCTGGTGTACTCATGTCTGGTGGTGACAGTGGCCTGGCCACACCTTGTTTCTGGTTACATGAGTAGCGTCCGACAGGACCTCAGTCAGGGCCGGAGCCCTGCCTCCCTTGTTGGCTCTTGCTGAAGTGTGTACAGTCCTGTGTGCCAGGCCCCTCTTCCAGGTCACCCGGGTTTGTGTCCCCCCCACTCTGCAGTTGTGCTGCTGCCTGGGTCTGTGCCTTCAGGGACCCTTGTCTGCACCCGGGAAACCAAAGCCTGCTGTGTAGGTCCTTGACCCGTCTCATTTGCTGTGTTCCTTAACCTGTGCATCTGGATGGTCAGCTGCCCACAAAGACTGCTAGGAGGGAGCAGTATTGTGTTCAAACTCCCTCGCCTTCTACTGCCATGGGGGTGTTGCTTTGGGGCGCATGGTGGCAGAGGCTGCTTGTCCCAGTGAGAAGCAGGCTGGTAGCCCCTCCCCTGGCCCTCCAGACCAACCTCCAGACCAGTTCTGGGTTGGAGGTTCTACACAGGCCACCTTCTTGTGATCTGACAGTTTCTCGTGGTCCTCAGGGGTCTTTACCTTCCCAGGCATCTCCAGGATCTGCCACTCAGGGCTTCCATTCAGAGCAGTCACCTCTTGATGGGCCCAGAGGCATTTCTGTACTCCACAAAGACCTGGCACTCAGCTGTAATCTAACTTAAAAGGACAGAAGGGACAAGTTCAGGGTACATTGCTGAGCTGAGCTAGCTCCACATGTGGATTTGTAGAGGCAACTTTGTGCAGATGACAGACGGCTGTGAGCCCAGGGTTTCCTCCAGCCTCTGCCTGTTCATCTGGCCGCTCTCTGAGGAGGTGGGAGAACTGATCCACAAAACCTCGGATTGCTTTTCCAACTCCGTTCCAACTTGCGTTCTTTGGGATGAAGTGCTCAGCTTCTCAGGCTTTGATGAAGATGTGGCTGATAATCCTAAGTTGATCATGCACCTCCACCTCCTTTACGGGTACATATACACACACCTACACACACGCACACACACAAACACACAGAGACACAAGCATACATATACTTACACACATACATACACGCACACACAAACACACAGAGAGACATACATGCATACATATACACACATACACACATATATACACACATATACGCACACACATGCACACACACACAAACACACAGAGACACATGCATACATATACACACACGTACACACACGCACACAGAGACACACATGCATACATATACACACATACACATGCACATGCACATATATATACACGCACACATACACACACTCACATGCACATGTATATATACACACACATATACACACACAGACATGCACACATATTCATCTACATGTACATCTGTCTCACATTTACACACATGTATACATACACGCACACGTACGTGTGTGCGCTCTCTCTCTCTCTCTCTCTCTCACACACACACACACACACACACACACACTATCTCTTCGGCATCGCAGGTGCAACTCTTTAGTTTTCCTGATGCATTTGAGAAGTTGTCAACTCTCTGAGGGTTTACAGATCAGCAGGAAGGTCCCAGAGGAGTGGAGTGTTAGCATGTCCCCTGCTGCCATGAGCCATAGGAGGAAACTGATGGGGTCATAAGACTGGTGGGTGTCGGGAAAGGCTGTGTTCTCCTGCCTCAGCTCCCTTGGGTGGAACAGGTGGCCCTGGTCCCTTGCTGCCCTGAGCCCCTGAAATGGTTATGTGTGTGACATCACTGGTGTGTGCCCTATCAGGTGGCTGCTGCAGTGTCTCACGTGGCTGTGATCTGTTCCTGTTCCAGGCCAGCTCGTCCACCTCAATATCCAGCTTGGTGTGCATGCACATGATTCGATGGGCTGTATGGAGCCCCAATCTGGATGCAGGCCCAGGAAAGGTGACGCTGCCTCTTCAGGGTGGGGTACGGCACAATCCGTCACGCTGTCTGGTCTATAAGGTGCCTTCCGCTAGCATGAGCTCTGAGGAGGTAAGCTCTTCAAAGGTACTTCAGAGGTGTGGTTCTCACCTGCTTGTAGCGAGTTCATTCGTTCATGTGTATGTGCGTGTATGTACATGTGTGTGTACATGTATGTGCTTGTGTGTGTGGTATGTGGGTGCAGTTACCATGAGAGGGCGTGTAGAGGCATCAGAGTTTTTCTGGGGCCTTCTCCATTCAACGTTTGGACGCAGAATCTCCCTGAATGTGGAGCTCACTGATTGGCCACCCAGGGCCAATCTATGCTTCTTCCCCAGTGCTGGGGCAGCAGCCGTGTGCTCCCTCACCTAGTTCCTGTGGGTTCCTAGGACTGAACTCAGCCCTTTACACTTACACAGAAGCCCTTACCAACCGAGTCCAAGTTTATTTTAAAGCTAGCATGCTTTCAGTATTTCACAAGCCTTTTCTGTGTCTTGAATGTGCCCTTGGTTGTGCTGAGCCCTGGTTAGGTCCTGGGTATGATAATATTCTCCTTCACATCTCCTTCTCTTCCGTATGCCTTGCTGGGCCAGTGTGCACATTTGTGGAGAGCTGCTCCTTGGCTTGTGCCTGTGTTCTGTGCCTCAGAGAAGGACTTCGTGTGGCTTTTGCCAGGAAAGCGATTGGCTCCAGAACTAGCAAGGGCTTTGGCTTCTGCCCCCAGCTGGGCTTTAGACCTCACCCCCAGCACATTCCCACTGTGGACCATGCTGCTGTCTGAAGCATGTAGAGCGCAGGTCCCCAGCAGACTCTCAGACTGACAGAACTGCTTGGCTGTCACATTCTCTGAGCTCCAATGTAGAAAGCAAGGAAGGTCAGGAGAGGCTCCAGGATGGGTGTGTCACCTTGGCTGCTTTGGCTGCCCTGGCTGCCCTGCTCAAACTGTGGTCTTGGAAGTCAAGTGACTCAGGGCACCACAGACAGGTGTGGAGCTGCACCTTGGCACAGGCCCATGTCTGGGGTCCATCCTTGCCCTCTAGGGTGTGGCAGGGCCCACTTGCCCTTCTGTGTGGTGCCTGTAGCGTGCTTGTCTCAGCCGTGCACGGTGCCATTGCCACCCACTTCCTCTTCCTCCAGGAGAAGGGCCGTACCTGCCATTTCACAACGTCATGTCTGTGCTGACTCCAGCGACAGCTGTTATTTCCAGTGTTGTTATTTACGAGCTGCCTGATGCTTTGGGGACCTGTGTTAGGGAGCAGCTGATGGTGCAGTTTCCTTGTTATGAGCAATGTCTCTCATTATGGGACCATATTTTGCTGTGTTTCCATATGGTCTGGTTTGAGCCCTTATTATGAAATCACCATCGGAAATCTCAAAGCCATTATCTTTCCCTTCCTTTCCCCCTTTCCTCTCTCTCTTTTCTCTCTCTTCCTTTCTCCCCCCTCCCCCCATGTGTCTATTTGTGTCTCTCTGCCTCTGTGTGGTTCTCTCTCTCTTATTCTCTCTGTCTGTCTCTCTGTCTTATCTCTGTGTCTACATTTCTGTCTGTCTCTGTCTCTCTGTTACTCTCTCTTACTCTGTGTGTCTGTCTGTCTCTGTCTCTGTGTGTCTCTGTGTGTCTCTAGCTCTGTCTGTCTGTCTGTGTCTCTCTGACTTTCTCTCCCTCTCTCTGTGTCTGTATGGCTGTCTATCTCTCTTTCTTCATGTCCTTTTTTTCCTCTGTCCTCTCTGTTTCTCCCTCTCTGTCTGTCTGTCTGTCTGTCTGGTGTAAACGTCTGTCACATTTACAGCTTGTCTGCCACTTCATTGCTTTCCCTTTTTGGTCGTGCAAGCTGTACCAGGCATGGGCGTTTTGAAAGTTTAGCTTGCTCTATGACACACATGTCAAACATTTCCATTTCCTCTGAAGAACACTGGTTCTCACTTGCATTTCTCACTCCCAGAGATGCTGACAGTTCTGAGGAGTAACTTTTTGTTTTGTTTTGTTTTTTTGGCTGGATACTGTCCACTCACTCTAAAGTCTGTTTGGCTGCATCCTCATCATCTGCCACTAGATGTCAGTAGCATCCCTAGTTGTGGCAGCAAGCTTTATAGACCTTGCTGAAGGCTTTTTAGGCCCGAGTGTTTGTGGTTGAGGACCAGCACCCTGAGCAGACAGCGTAGACGACAGCAGTGTGCTGTGGTGGCACCAGCTCTGTCTCCGCTCCTGCACTGAGAAAGCACCATGGCTTCTTTTCGAGTGTCTTCCTGGTGGCTCCAACCCTGGCCAAGTGAGACCAGCTGGAATGGAGGTGTGCCTTTCCTGTGCTCTCTCCCAGCCTGCTCTGCAGCCCTTGCTTGTTCAGCTTTTTGAACGTGCACATGGACACTAAGGAGAACTGGGCGGAAATGGCAGCTGTCGGTCAAGGAAAATAGCAATCATGGAGAAGCTACAGTGTTTCTGAGAAGTATGTTTTCACTGTTATTTCATTGTTTGCTCTGAAGCAAGTTTCATCTCATGGCCAGGTTCCCTTCTTAGCTCTTGTCCTTGTCTTTTCTTATCTTTTCCCTTTGGGTGAATAGTTCTTTAAAAGGTCTTCTATCTGCAGAAGCCGGTACGTCCTGTTCCGAGCTATGATTTACAGTTATTTATCTTTGATGTTGAACTGGTACCCTTCCTGTGCTATTAGTTTATCAGCTGTAGACATCACACTGACTTCTGGAACTGATGGATGAGGACATTACCTATTTCCACACTCCTGACCTCTTTACAAAGTACTGGGCCTTAGCTAGGATGCCCACAGCAGGCCTGGTCAGAAAGTTGAAGGCTCCTGGGGCACTGGGTAGTGCTCACAAGGGAGGGACTTGTAAGCAACCTGCTTACAAAATCCTAGGTTTATCCCAAGCTGCATGGGTGTAGATCTGACCTTAAACAGCAGGCCAGGGTGTTTGAGACCTAAGCTGTGTGTGTGTGGTGGACTCTATCTAGTCCCAGGACTGCCCACTGGAGGACCATAGGCAGGAGATCTGGAGGACACTGTGTAAAGCTTTGAGATAGGCATCCATGTGGGCACCAATGCCCACAGGAACTGTGGTCTCAAGCTGGGGCCTGAACCCAGGGGGCTGATCTCTGCTGACACGAAATACCAACTTTCTTTCTCATGGACTGCAAAGCAGCCGAAGACGCCTAACATGTAATGAGGGCAACATAATCTAAATGGATTTGTGTACCAGGAGCCCACGTGGTAATGTACCGGTTATCTGACACCAACACTGAGATGGTTGGAAGATTGGTTACCAAGGATCTTAAAACACTTACAACAGTGAAAATGTCCTCTCACTAAACTGTTGTGAAGAAAGGGAAGGTGCAGAGAAGAGCCAGATGGAGATTTTAGAACTAAGAACAAACAAGTTAAAACCGTCACAAGATGTGCTCTGCAGCTGACTGCGTGGCCGGAGTTTGTCATCCCTGACATCACACAGTAGAACCTGGGCCACCAGAGTTGCAGGAGGTGCTGCACAGTGGGGCAGCACCTGAACCCAGCACTGAGTCACCAGCATTCCCTGAGGCAGGAGAGTGCCCGGTGCAGGAAACACCTCTGAGGATACAATGACAGGAAACTCTTGGCAGGAGACACAAACCTGGATACCCAGAAGTTCAGCAGAGCCCAGAGATAAATGGGAAGTAACCTCAGCCAGACACCGTGAATCACTGAAAGCAAAGAAAGAGTAGAGAAGAGAAATTGTAAACTGGTTCCCTTTCCACAGAGCTGCTGCTGTGGATGTTGTAGGTTGCTCTGCCCAGGGAGGGCCAGTGGGGAAAACGGAAGCTCTTGGAGCCCAGAATTCTGTACCCAGAATTATAGAGTCACCAGAAGCCCAGGCGTTGCCTTTCCCGGGGCACTGAAGAGAGGGAGTTCCAGAGCAGTGTGGTGTTTGTCATGAGCAGCGGTTCTCAACCTTCCCAACTCTGTGACCCTTTAATGCAGGTGCTCATGTGGTGGTGACCCCCACCCATATATTTCTCTTTACTGCCACTATGTAACTGTGGTTTTGCTACTGTTTTGCTACTGTTTTGCATCATAGTATAAATGTCCGTAGTTCCCAATGGTCTCAGGCGACCGAGGGAACAAAAGGGGTGGTAACCCACAGGGTAAGAACTGCTGCTTTTGAGGAGGCATGGAAGACGGGAATGAGGAACAGCGAAGCGAGGGCCGAGTCGACTGTGCGGGAGGTGGAGGCAGAAGTTACTTTGTATCAAGTGAGGTCTTCAAGGCTATTAGATTGGGCTTGAGAGTGCAATGCCAGGAGCCAGGGTCACCGTGGGAACCTGAGGGAGTCTGCCTTCCATCCACAGAGGTAATGAAGCTGACCAGACCTAGAAGTGCTAAGTGGTTTTTGTTGAATTTATTTAGTTACTTATTCAAGAAAGGGTCTCGCTGGGTAACCCGCATAGTCCTCAGCCTGCTGACCCCTCCTCTTAGCCTCTTCAGTGCTGGGTGACAAATGTGTATCAGCACCCTGGTAGAATTTATATTTAAAACCTTAAGAGATGTCATTAGCAGTCAGCTACCATATGAATTACAATTAATTTGGTTGTGACCAAAATTCCATACAGAAACAAAGGAGGGAAGGCTAATAGTGTCTCACAGCATTCGAGGGCTACAGTATGCTATGTCCTGGCCGTGAGGAGTGTGGGCTATGGGGCTGGGAGCATTTAGTCCAGACTTCTCACTTGGGAGAAGTAGAGGCAGAAGGAGCTGGCCACAGTTATAGATGGACAGATATGTCTTTAAAGATGGCTCCCAGTGACCCATTTCCAATAGCCAGCCAGGCCCCACCCATTAAAGGTCCGCAGACTTTCGGATAGCTCTGAACATGAACCTATGGGAGACATTTCAGATTGAAACCATAACAGACATAACATAAACCCAGCAGACAGGCAGAGAAAATAGAATGATTCTAAAGAAGAAGAAATTTGAACAAAACCCAGGGAAGAGCAAGCTGTGTAAATCATGTCTCCACCCTGTGAAGTAAGAGGCTTCTACATGGCACAGAAACGGGGTCTCTCTCACATGGTCTGTGAGGGCCATGGCTTGGATGTAATGATGTAGCTTTGAGAGGAAAGGAATGGGGGAAAGTCAGTGCAAACACTGACTAAAATCTCCAGCATGTTTATATGAGCCAAAAAAGACCTCAACACAGAGGCAGTCCCAGCTCAGAAAATATCTTAGAGGTTTCTTTAATTTTTTTTTTGGTGGGGGGTGTATGGGTGTTTTGCCTGCATGTATCTCTGTGAACCATGAGCATGCAATGCCTGCAGAGGCCAGAAGAGGGTGTTGGATCCTTAGGAACTGGAGCTACAGGTGGTTGTGAGTCACCGTGTGTGTGCCGGGAACTGAACCTGGGTCCTCTGCAAGAGCAGCCAGGGCTTTTAACTGCTGAGCTCCCATAGCTCTGAAGATTTTTGTTTTTTTGTTTTTACAAAACCCAGCATCTACAAAGTCACCTCCTAGCAGCTGTTTCCAAGAGAAATGAGAACCTGTCCACAAAGCAGTTTGTCCACCATTGTGGTAACTCTGAGAATAGACAGTAGAGCACTGGCGTCTAGTCAGGTGTTCCCAGTGAATGGATAGATGGGTGGTCTGGGCATCCCCGTGTGTTAGCACATGACTGGGTACCCCCGTGTGATAGGACATGACTCAGTCATGAAAGCCTTGGGGTGTTAAGTGTTCCATTGTGTGGGTAACCCCATGGGCATTGCGGAGAGTGAGTGCTGCCCGCTCTCAAGCCTGTGTGATTGTGTCACATGATTTACATGACACTCCCAAGAAGACCAGCCTAGTTCTGGAGAAGCAGTCGGTGGCTGCTTGGACCAGCCGAGGGATGGGTTAAAACCCATAGGACTGTGGTCATGCAAGAAAGTCAATATTACATGTTAATTAAAAAACATACACATTATGGCTTATTAAATACCTTAACTATACTTCTGCTTGGGTAAATTTCATTCCCTGATAATATGCTCTCCTGGGATTTTAATGCCACAACTAATTTTCTTCTCAGAAAATTACTTGTTTATGATCTAAGAACACGTAGCTTCCAGAATGGCTGCTCTCTGGCTGAAACTTTTCTTGTGAGGGCCCTGGGCCGTAGGGCTGGCACTTGTGCTGGTGTTTCTGCTGAAAGTGCCAGTGAGGGACGCTGATGTCGCTCTCCCTTGGTCAACTGCAGGTAAAGCAGGTGGAGTCCGGAATCATCCAGTTCAAGTTCTCGCTGAGCACGGACGCCCCCACAGAGCATGCCAACGGCCCCGGGCCAGGGCATCGTTCCTCCAGGAAGATGCCAGCATCCCCGTCAGGTGAGTTCCAGAGAGCTGACTCCCAGCCTCAGCTTGCCTCCCGTCTCACCAGCCCTCAGGAGAATTGCCACCGATTTCTCTATTGAATCAATGAGCTGGTGTCCCTTAAGATGACGATGGATCGGACAGTGTGACAGTGTGTGGTCTGGCTGTTTGTCACCCAGCCTCCAGTCACAGACTGGTTTCAGATTCCTAACAGCTCCCCAGGCGAGTGTGTGTCTGTTGGTGAAGACTGGCTTCATCCGGGGTAGTTCATGAGGCATCCTGCCAACATAACGCCTGGGAATCTCAGGCCTGCTGCAAGTGCTGGCTGCTAGCCCTGTTGCGTGTTTGTCTTGGCATCCTAAGTCACGTTAGGCACCTTTGGCTTTCAATGTTCAATTTGGGGATGTCCCTCCAGCCAGTGACCCCCAACAGCGATCAGTCCTTGCCTCTGAGGCCACAGGTTGTGTGTAGTTTGAAGAGCTGAGCTGTTACTGTCATTGAGCTTGAATGGCCCAGCACTTCTGTGTGACCGGACCTGTGGTGAAGCCAGGGTGGAGAGAGGGAAGGCGGCACAGCAAGGCGCACAGCTGGGCTTTGAGCTGTGGCCCAGGCTTCTGGAGCAGATCTGTCTCCTGCTTATGGAGGGTCATAGAAGCCCTGGACACAGGTAGTCTTGCTGTTCATGACTGATCCAGATGGAAAGATGGGGAATGAGCAGCTGGTGAACCCATGGAGCACAGCACTGTTGTCTCCTCCTCCAGCTGTGCTCCCTTGATCCTGCTGTGCTCCCACCCTCCTGCTGTGCTCCCCTCCTCCTGCTGTGTTCCCTTACTCTCACTGTGCTCCCCTTCTTCTGCTGTGCTCTCCTCCTCCTGCTGTGCTCCCTTACTCTCACTGTGCTCCCCTCCTCCTGCTGTGCTCCCTTTCCACCTTCCTGCTGTACTCCATGATTCCTCTGGCTGCCCAACAACAGGGGATGACAAATGACCGTGGAGGACATGCTGCCCCTTCCTAGGATCCCCCCCCCCCTCAGCCTCTGATAACCTGGGCAGTTTTGAGTGGTTGTTTTCTATCCCAACTTGGTCCCCAAGTCCTGGCATAGGATGCTATGTATTTTGAGGTTTTGGTTTGCAGAGCCTGGCCCTCTTGAATGTACTTTTCTCATTGGTAGGCCAGCGGTGCGCTGACCCTTTTGACCCACAGCTAGGTATGCAGACCTCTGTTTTCCTGGTCAGTGGGAAATGCCTGCCTGGAAACAGGTACCAAAACCTAACCATTTGGTGACCTGCCATGTTGAAGGCCCTCTCTGTAGAGCAGATGAAGTTCCTAGTTGTTTGAATTATGTGCTTAGCAGACCCATTTAGGGTTGTTCGTTTACATTAATGGGCCTATATTATATAAATGGAGTCCGGTGTGCAACATGCCCTATGCTTGGGGTGTTGCCAAAAAGTCTGCAGGATCCCTTGGGGTGGGGTTGGGAGCGGGGCGTGTACTCTGTCAGTCTCTCCAGAATAAGTCCTCATTTTACGTGCAATACAGACTTTAACACTCTTGTCAGCTAAACTGGAATTCTTGGTCATTTTCTCTCCACTTTGTCTGATAGATACACAACTGCTGTATGGGACAGGGTGTGACTTTCCAAGTGCATCTGTATCGAGCCCTCGTGGGATCAGGGCAGTGGGCGTGCCCATCTCTGTGCTTAGAATACCTGAAATTTCTTCTCTTGATGTTCTCATGATGTTAGAAATGTGAAGCACTATTGGTTAATGGTGCTCACCATCCCGTGTGCGGCCAGAGGTGTGCAGGACTCACCCCATCCCCGTGACTTTGTTCCTGCCAGCCTCTCATAACCCATACAGCTCTGACCCCACTGCCTTTTGTGGGGACTTGGACTTGGCCGTGTTCCCGCCCCGTTGCTTGTCTGATGAGCTCGGGCTGGATTACAAAGATACCCAGAATTCTCTCTTGTTGGGTGTGGACCATTTGTGAGTCTATCAGGTATTCTAAGGTCCCAGGACAGTTTGGGTCTTGCTCTTCAGTTGTATTGGGCGGGACTTGGATCAGGAAGGGCTGACTTCCCACGCAGATGACCAGACCCCTCCCAAGCTTGGCTTTTGCTCCCCAAATGACACTTGAGGTTGGCTTGTGAACCTCACAGACTCCATTTCTTCCTGATGGTCTTCCCTGCTGTGTCTGTCAGCTTTTGACGGGTCCCATGCTGGAGACATGTAGGAGCCCTGCTGCTCACTGGGTTGTTGCTCTGTCCCTTGGACACCGGCTTGTTGGCTCTATCTTATCAAGTCTATCCACCATGCTGACTGTGTTTCCTCTCTCTGACCTGTAACTCCTGGACAGGCAGCATTTGGTGACCACTCAGGACCTCTGCCCTCTTTGGCTGATGCTCAAGGTCTCCAGTCATCTTCCCCTCCCCTCCTTCCCACGATTTTCCTCTCCCCTCTCTCCCCTGCCCTGCCCTGCCCTGCCCGGCCCTCCCCTCTCCTCCCCTCCCCCATTCTCTTGTTTCCTTTCCCAAGGAGGATAGGCCTTCCTGGAGAAGTCCTTGCTGCCGCTCCCAGGTTTCTCTCTAACCCCTTCCCTTGCTGTTAGTCCAGGGACCCTGCAGACTCCCCAGGCTGCTGGAGTCATTTCCTGTGTGGCTTGGTCTGATCTTGAGATTTCTGCCTAGAATGTACTGTACCCGCACAGTGTTTACTTATTTATTTTTAGGTATATGCTAATTTTTAAATAAAAAAAAAAATCCAGTAAAGGGCAAGCCAAGGCAGTTTGGGAAGAACGAAGCCTTGGTATTTTGGTTTACAGATTGACCCATAAAGTGACAGGCCCAAGAACAGCATAGCATCCATGGGGGATATCGTGGTATGGACAGGAAGTAGGGAGCGTGTGATTCCTGTTGCTGCTGCAACAACTTGACGCACTTGGGGACTTAAAGCAGTGTGCCCTTATTGTCCTGCTGCTCTGGAATCCACACTTCCACAGTGGGCCCAGTAGGCCTGCCTGCCTTTCACAGGCCACGGGGAGAGCCCACTTCCTCTCCTTTACCCAACATCTGGTGGCTGCTTGCCCCTCCCTCCCTCCTCCCAGCATCCCAGCATCCCGCAGCATCTCAGCAGTTTCCTCCCTGGCCTGGCTGGCGAGTGATGCTTCATGGTCTGGACCAGCAGCCATTGGCACCTCACTAGTAGCTTCTGTGGATTGGGATGTGGCTGTCTTAGGGGCCAGGAGCAGTTAGTCCTGGCGCTGACCACAGGGAGTCAAGGCAGACCAGCCAGTAGATGGTCCTCACACTTGGTTGCACAGAAAATGCAAAATCCAGCCCTACCTTCATGTCCCTCAAATAAAGATTGCAAAATAACTCCAACACACACACACACACACACACACACACACACACACACACGATGAATTAAAGAACACAATTTTAGAAACTGTAGGAAAATGGAGGTGATTCAGATGACATAAGAGGTCAGAAGTGATGTACAGCCGCACACAGAGCTCAGGCGCTTACCTCCGTCACCTTCACAGCACACAGAACCTGGAATGGCTCCTGCTGTCTTTAATTTTTTTTTTTTTTTTTCTTCTGAGACAGAGTTTCTCTGTATAGCTCTGGAACTTGCTTTATAGACCAGGCTAGCCGCAAACTCACAAGAGATGCATCTGCCTCTGCCTCCCAAGTGCTAGGATTAAAGGTGTATGCCTCCGCACCCAGAGGCCCTGGCTCTTGACTGTAATTTATCTTAGATTTTATTTTAAAGTATGTCTGTCCGTTCACTACCAGTAGTAGGCCGCAGAACATGTTGGATTACCTAGAGCTGGAGTTAAGGCAGTTGGGAGCTGGGAGCTAAGCTAGGTCCTCTGCAAGAGCAATATGGGCTCTTAGCCACTGAGCTATCTCTCAACCACCTGCCCCCAATTTTAGATTGTGCCTGTGGAGCTGGGAATGGAGCTTAGTGGCATAGCACGTGAGGAGCCCTAAATTCAATTCTCAGCACAAGTAAACAACAAATGTATGTATTTAGCCGGAGTGTGTCAGGTCTTCCGCTTTAGCACTCTCTGCTGGATTCTTCCCTTGACCCTTGTAGGGTATCACTCTCTCTCTCTCTGGACCTGGAGGGAGGCTGGTGAACAGTGTGGCCCAGAATCTGTCTCCATCCTCCACAGCCCCGGGATACAGGCATTCGGCTATGTGTGGCTTCTTTTCATGGGTGCTGGGACTTGAACTCAGATCTTCCTGCTTGAGGAGCAAGTGTTCTTACTCAAGGAGTCATCTCTGCAGCCCCGGAACCTTTTAGCTGTCAAGCTTTTAAAAAACCACCCTCTCCTCTCCAGCTGAGGGAACGGATAAATAAGCTGATTTGTCAGATAAATGAAAGAAGAAACCTCATTGGCTGACGTGATAGAAAGACCAGAGGCAGCACTGATGTTAACCGTGCAGGATTCCAGAACCCACAGTGTCATCAACACTCTGGTCCTTCCTCCTGGCTCTCCCCTGTGCTCTCTCCCTTCCTGTCAGCTCTGTTTTTGGCAGAACTGGTTTTTTGCCAGAAGTTTCTCTGATCTCTGAGCCCAGGCCCTCCAAGATAATCCTTGGATTTAGGAATTCCAACAGAGAGGGCGTTACTTTGTGCTGGGGGAGTTTGGAGATGGGGATCTTGCTGTGTTACCATGGTGACAGGAGGGGGGACAGGGAGTGGGGTAGGGATGGGGGTGTTGCCGGGGATGGGGCTGGAGACAGGGTCACACATGTACTTTGGGTATGGGGTGAGGGGTGCAGGGTGGCTCTCCGTGGGAAAGTCCTCAGAGAGGGTCCGGTCTCAGGGAGAACAAATGGAAAGTGTTGGAGTTCATATGAGTTCCCATCATCTCTGCTTGGTCCAGCTTCCCTCTCAGTGGGGGCCACGCAGCACCTTGGTCTGCCCTCGGCTTCCTCCAGCTGCTTCTTGAGAAAGCCTCTGCTATCTCCTGGCTTGAGAAGTATAGTAGCCATCAGCCCCCAGTCTGCCCTTCAGCAGCCCCTGTGTGTGTGGACCTGGCTAGGGAGGGGTTGACTGGAAGGACCAGGTGGGCAAGGGCTAGAGGGATAGCAGGGAAACAGGTCAGAGTCCACCCGCCCAGCCTCCCCTGAGCGTCTCCTCTCAGCTCAGAGCTCTCCCAAGTGAGCCGGCTGGGGGTGTTTTCCTCAGGGACACATGACAGGAATTTGAGTTCCGAAGAAGCAGAGCCATTGTGTGTACAGGCCTTTACTGGAAGGTTCACTGTCTGTCTCTGCAGAGAGGTGTCTGTTTTGGTTCTTGTGGACATCCGAGCCGGCTCTGTAGTGTAGGAACGTAGCGGTACGTGTGTCAGTGGCTGTGGTTGGGACCTGATTTTGTTCGGCTTATTTAATTTGGATTTATGGCTGCACTCAACGTCGTGTTAATACAGTCACCCCACCTTGCTCCAGGTTTAAAAGTCATTGCCTCGAAAGGCCCCAGTTAAAGAGACTTAAATATGAACTAGCGACTAACCTGCGAGGGGTACTTTGCAGACCTCAGTGTCTGTTGGCTTACACAGCTCCCCTGGAAAGCTTAACACTATGTGACTATCTCTGTAAGTTTGGTATTCTGGCTTTCCCTTAAAGATCTTTGTTTTTATTTTACCAATGAAGTTGACAGAGAGGCGAGGTCTGTTCATCACTGACAGCGGGAGAGCAAGCGCCAGCCACTAGAGGGCGCACAGGTCGCACTTTTGATTAGTCTTGGAGTTTCCTTGACCTGTATTTTGCTTTGGAGTGTCCTGGTGGCGACAGCATTTTGGATTGTTCACTCAGTAGATCTGAAAACACCCCCGTAACAGAGGTCATCGCAAACACCCGCTGCCCTGTTTCCCAGGGCACATGTGCTTAGATCCCGGCAGCTGCCACTGTGCCGTGTAGCTCTCCTGGCAGATGGCAATGGCCACCCATGTGTCGGGGGAGCCTGGTCTCCCCACAGAAGTGGGGGAGAGGTATTTGGCCACTTTGGACACAGCAGTAGAATCTCCAATGCATTTGCTGCAGAGGGCTGGACACAGGTGTGGAGAGCATGGCCTCTATCAGCAAACAGAGCTGAGCTGACCCTTCAGGGCCCGGGCAGGTCACCTGGCTTTTCCATCCCCTGAGGGCCATGGTCTGAGTTCAGTCAGGTGGAGGCCACGCCTGCCCTGTCACCAGGGTCTTCTTTTATCTCCTAGCTTCTCATTTTCCCACCCCTGTGACCCAAGCCTCAGGAAGGATGGCTCAGCAGCAGAGATCGAGGAATAAAGGCCTTTCAGATGGGTTTGCCTTGTGTGTCCCCAGCACCCAGAGCCCATTAGTCCTGACTCATCCTTTATCCCCAGGGTCTGATGACAGGGAGTCTCTCTTGCTACCCTTCTTTAGGTTTAGTGATGATCTCATTAGGGCCCTGACCCTTTCCTCCTCCCCTCTCTCTCTGTGATGGGCCACACTGTCCCCCTCTCTGCCTCCACCCTTCTCCAGGTACTGCTGCTTGTTGCTAGGCAACTGCCTCCTGCCCCTCTCTTTTCTTGGTCCTCCTTCAGGGCCTTTGTGGTCGACCACAGGTGGCCATGATCTGGGCATTCAGCAAGCTGAGTACTTTCCTCTGCCCCCCCCCCACCTCTTACCCCATATGCCGGCTCTTTCACAGTCCCTCCTGTGCAGCCCTCTCAGGAAGGGAGCTCATGTGCCTGGTTGGGGGTCCCCAAGCTACCTTGAATGCTGGTTCTCCTGCCAAGGTCATCAGCAGGAAGATGTCATGGCAACCCATCCTCCTTCCGAGAAAGAACACACCCGGCCTCTGCAGGTTCTGTGGTACTGAGGATCCCTGTGCCACCAGCCCTGGGACAGTGGTGGAGCTGGTCATCCTGTCCCTTGTTAGCTATTTACCTGCATTGGCATCTTTCCGTGGCCTTTGTGTAAGTTCAGTCTTGTGACAAATGGGACACATGAATCAGAGGGCTAGGAAAGTGTAAGGTGGGGAAGGACACTGCCTGTCCTGTCACTTGGCATGGACCGTGTGACATACAGAGGGGACAAAAGACCATTCCATGTCTCCCGAGGCAATGTGATGGGTCCAGGTCCCACTCTCCTGAGCTGCTATATGACAAGAAGCTGACGGTGGAAATGCGAGGTTGCCGGGAGACACTGCCTTATGCCCCAGTCCCTGACCTCTGGTGGGCACTGTGACAGAGCAGAAAAGCATAGCTCACACTCAACTGTCACCAGGAGACCAGCCAGCTATGATCATTTATGGAGAGTGCTCCTCTGTCATGTTTGTGACAGTGTCCAACATGCATGGTCAGGGTAAAATATGCCCAGGGCTGCCTAGGGCTGGAGGGAAGCAGCTCACTGTGTCCCAGAGAAGTCTCACCTTATGGCCACACTGCGGCCCCTCTCCATAGTATACACAGAAAGGCAGGGGCCACACAGACCTTGGGTCTTTGAGTGATCCTGAGGGACTGGTGGCAGCTCAGATTAGGGTCAGAACGGCCTTCAGGGACCCTTGCTTAGCCAGGTGGAGGACATTGTGGCTTCTTGACACCAAACTGATAGAGAGCTGGGGTGGACGGTGGGCAGTTTGCCGACAGCCGTTCATGGCATGAGGAGCCTGGCAGAGAGCACAGGTGTCAGGAACATTTAGACAAATTTAGCAGGCCACAGAGCCTGCTGAGGGAGGCCAGGGAGCTGTTTTCCTAGTTCCTGGCATTTGAGCAGCAGCCTCTGCTGGTGTCTGGAGACCCCTTGGCTTAGTCCCTTCCCTCTGTACTCTGTAAGCTTGTGTGCAACTGAGCTGCACTGGCCACGTGGCTTCCCAGGCTCCTTTGAGTCAAGAGAAACTGTGGTCTCTGAGTCCACACGCTCCCCTCTGTGGACAAGGCCACTGCTCAAACCCAGAGGTCCAGGCACAGCCAAATGCTACCTCAGCCCCCGGAATGGAGGCCAGCGTTCGATGGCGCATTCTGTGGAGAAGCAGGAGCCGTCAGCAGCTAACGGCCGCCTGTGGAGCCCCGTGAGCAGCCTGTACTGATTGCTGTCATTACTTCTGCCGAAGGGCCTTGTAGAAGGGCCTTGTAGCTGCGGCAGGGCCACCATGGTAGATCTGACAAGTAGCACCTAGCTGTAATTAAAGTCTTATACATTCGGTGGTCACGTGAGAACTCACAGGAGCAGGTGGGTGTGGCGGTGGGGTTGCGTCTTGCAGGTCACTCTGTTCAGGGAGCCTGCAGCAGGCCAGCCCGCCGTGCACAGTGGCTCCCCTTTCTTGCCCCTCAGTACACAGCATAGAATTGTGCCATGTGCTCGGTCACCAGCTCTTTTCTCTGTAAGCCCAGCACGGTGCCCTGGTGTGCTCTGCGCTTCAGCAATCTCCTTGCCCCTGGGGCTACTTGCTGTGGTCATGGTTGTATCAGGTTCAGGACGTGTGGTATGCACTTGAACATCTGCAGACAGATGTGGGCACATAGATCTGTTGTCCTGGGGCCCAGGTGTTACCCAGGGTTTCCTTCCCAGTCGTGTAGCAGAAGGGGGGTCTTCCCATCAGACACGCCCTTCCTGTGGGGCCATGGTGTACCCCAAGGATGGATGAACTGCTAAGAGAAAGGTTGAAAAATGAGCCTCTCTGGGTCCTGATGTATTTCTTCCCACCCTGTGTTTCTCTCGGGGGTGTGGGTTGGACCCTCCTAGCCTGGGCTCACAGCAGGCGTCATAAGAGGGCTGCCTGGCTCTTATGCCAGGCTGTTTAAAAGGCTGTTTTAACTCTCTCAGAAGGTAAAATTGCATGGTAAGTCACAATATAAAGAATTACCTGAAGAAACATTCCATACAATACCTGAGCCTGTGGGGGAAGAAGCGGTAATGGCCCAGAGGTAGCGTTGCCTCCAGCCACTGAGCTCTCCCTCGCCCAGAGGATGCGCAGGCTGGAGCCTAAGTGCTGGCTTCTCTCAGCTAAGGATAATGGAACCATCTCCTGCAATTTTTCCTCTTTACTAAAATCAGCCTGCAGAGTTTTCCAAGTCCCCCATTAGGGTGGAACAAAGTAGTGCTTTTCTGTTTCATCTTTGGGCTGTTTTTGGTAAAGGAGGGAGCTGCAGAAGGTGGTCTGGGGACCCGGGCCAGGGGCCCCGTGGTGGCCAGCTGGGTGACCACACTCACATTTGCCTCCAGAGAGCTGAGACCATCCTCCTTCTGGCTCCTCCTCAGACCGAAGCCTCCTCAGACAGGAATGTCTGGGTCACTGGGAACCCTGCTGGTTGACATGTTAGGAGAGAGAGTGGGTGAGCGGACACTTCCCAGGTGGCAACTGGGCTATAACTGGAGAGCTGTATGGGCCAGCCTGAGCGGTTGGGTTACCTGAGGCAGAAGTCCTTTTGGGCTGGTTCCCACTTCCGTTCCTGGTACTCCCTGCCATCTTGTTCCTGACAGTGAGGCCTCATAACGCCTCAAACAGACCCACGTAAGGCCTGGGACAAGATGCAGCATCTCCTGAGGGACCCTCTGGAAAGCAGCCATAAGAGGCCGGGCAATGACAGCCGATGCATTGTCTGCTCAATGGCGTCTGCTCAGTGGCGAGTACACAGGCATTGGTTTTGCTTTGCAGCTTCCCAGAGCGCAGTGGGAGGCTGCAGGGCATTCTCTGCGCAGGTGGTACAGGGCCAGGGACACCAGGCTGTTTTGCCCCAGGGGACCATGGGAAGTGTGAAATTCGTTCATGGCAGTTGTGAGCCATGTGGAGACTTGGGCAGCAAGGGCCCAGGGGAGGAAGAGAGAGCTTTGTGAGTGTCTGGTGTCTCTCATTGGTCCCATGAGTGTTGGACAAGGCCCTGGGGAGAGGGCATGATTTTTCCAGAAATCAAAGTCTGCTCAGGAATGAGGTCCTCTAGACCTCATTCCTCAGTGTGCCATCACTGGGGACTGTAGTGATCCAGGCGAGGACTGGACATGAAGCTGGAGATGACAGCCGTGACCTTAGGGACAGCTGTCGGGCCACACCACAGGGAAATGCCAGGTTCACAGAGCATTCTGGCTACACCATAGTCTGGGGGGTGGTGGGGGGAAGCAGGCAGAGGTAGCCTTTCCTGTCAGACAGGCTGGGGTCTCCTTGAGGCAGCCCCTTATCTATAGGTGGTGTGACCGTGGGGCTGAAGGCACGTGTGAAGTGACTGCAGGTTGGCATGGCTGTGAGGAACTGCACATGCCAGCCTCACCTTCCCCTCCCCGCTCCCCTCCCTGCCCCCCCCCCCCCGTGCTAATTCAGGGCAGGGAGTGCAGGTGGCTCCTTGTCACCCAAGCTCCCTGGAGGAGCTTGTCACTCTGCAGAGGGCCCCTTGGGTACCGGACTTTGCCCTGGCCTCTGAAGGGCCACAGCTGCTCTCAGCCCCCTGCTCTGGGGAACTTAGGGGAGGGCTGGCCTTGACTTCTGAGTAGACTTCCCAAAGGTGCATCTGTACTGTGAATGAGGGGGGCCGGGGGATTGGCTATGCTCCGTAGGTTGGATTGGGACCTCCAGCCAAGCCCCAGCCTCGCTCGGCACCATGATGCTAGGCATACCACAGAGCCAGGCACTCCCAAGGCAGTGGGCGTGAGTGGTGGAAAGCCTTCAGTAGTGGACTAATGTGTCAGAGAGCTCCAGTATCCAGGGACCACAGTCCTGTCTCACTTGGCCCACACTTAGCAAGGCTGCTCTCTGCAGAAGGAAGTAAGCATAGCTGGGCAAGGTGAGGGGTCATGGTGAGGGGTGAGGGGCAGAGCGAGGTATGTGGGTGAGAGAGCAGCCTTGCTTGCTCCCCTTAAGCTCAGTGGGGCTGTGTGGGCTACAGTTACAGATGAGGTGGAGGGGCAGTGGGCCCCGCTGGAGTGGCGTCTGGTCTCTGGGCCAGGCCGAGGCTGACAGCCCTTGTGCTCCCCCCCCCCCCCAACCCTCCCAGGCACACCAGCACCAGCAGCCCAGGATCTTACTGCAGTACAGGACTCTCCTGTGGGCCCAGGGGTAAGTCCGGGCTCAAGGTGGGCTCTTAGGAATTCTAGCAGAAAGGGTCAGGGAGCTTGGGCCTGAGAAAGGACTCTGTCTGCATGCCAGGGGGGGTATCTGGTCCCCCCTGTTCTGTCCCACAGTCTGCTTCACTAGCTGATTTCCAGGCCCAGCTGCCAGTCTGGTGGCTTCCTGCCCTGTTAGTGATCCTGAACCCTGCTGCCCACACTTAAAAATGCCACATTCTCCCAGTTTTGGCTTGTTGAGCCACTGCCATTGACTGCCAGAGACCCTGGAACCTGGCCTTCACCCCTCCCAGCGGGGCAGGCTGGGGGCTCTTGTGTCCCCTGGCCCTGGGTGGCTTTGGCTGCACAACTTTCAGCACTGTCCTGGAAATGGCTTTTAGAGAAGCCATATCCAAGGTGCAGTCTGTGGGCCAATCCCTGCCCCCTGCTGGCCTGGTAGTCTAAGGGGAGCTGAGTGGGCCCCAAAGACCCTTCCCAGGTCCCAGCTATACTGCTGGGGCTGGCACCCACGGCTCTTGTGCGCATCCTGCTGAGCCCTGCGCATCCTGCTGAGCCCTCCTTTGGGCTGGCTGCCCTTGCAGGGAGCCATCACCCCTCAGAAGTGTACACCTGAAGTAGAGTCTAGCTGTGAGACACGTGCTCCAGTGTAGCCTGGAGCTGCACCCCGCCCCGCCCCGCCCCGCCTCTGCCTTTTTTTTTTAAGATTTGTTTATTATATGTAAATACACTGTAGCTGTCCTTAGACACTTTTTCCTCTCTCTCAAGCCCCGCTCTCTCTAGCTCTGCTCGCTATAGCTGCCCTCAGACACCCTAGAAGAGGGCATCAGATCCCCATTACAGATGGTTGTGAGCCACCATGTGGTTGCTGGGATTTGAACTCAGGACCGTCAGAAGAGCAGTCAGTGCTCTTAACCACTGAGCCATCTCTCTAGCCCCCTTTGACATCAGCTTTTGTTCTCTACCTGTGAACTTAAACTTTTGTAGGTAGTTTAGTACACTGAACTTATGTGAAATTCTCAAGGTAGCCTGGCCGTCAAGGCCACTATTGCCCTGACAGAGGTGAGGAGACTGAGGCAGAGACCATGCTCTGAGGAGCCAGTGGGGAGTCTATCCCTAGGCTCCTGTCGGCCACCTAGTGTGGTGAGGAGACTCAATGGCCTGGGTTGGACAGAGCCGTGGAGGTGACCAGTGCAAGGGTAGGAGGAAAGCCCAACGGTGTGTGCGCGGCCTGATCCTGCAGCAGGAAGCCCCTCCTCTCCATCAACCTTCCCACAGCACCGGGCCTCTTTCTAATTAAGGAAGTTTGGAGGGCCCTGGATGTCAGAGCAGCCACTGGCCAGGAGGGTGCTGGCGTTTCTCCTGGCAGCGCTGCACAGGAGGCATCGTCTTGTCCCATGGGGTCTGTGCAGGCACGCATGTGCTTCTGTGTGCTGGAGACTCTCTGAGCTGACTGACCCAAGACCTCCCCTACAGCTCTCGCTTTCCCAGCTGGCGGCCTCCCCACAGTCTCTGGTTCCACGAAACTCTTCCAAGCCTCCTCCTCAGTCCCCAGAGGGTCCCCAGCTCCAGGCAGTAAGTGTCCCCTTCTGTCCTGCTTCCCTTCCCATACAGGCTCATCACCCCATTGTGGGAAGGGAGTTTGATGTTTGGTTGGTTAGGTCACAGGGTCCTTGGGGTTTTCTTCCTGATGTGGGCTGTGGGATGGGATGGGAAATAGGTGATGCCCAGCTTCCCGCCTGTGTCTGAGATGGGACAGGAACGTGAGGCCCTACAGCAGTGCTTGGTGCCAGTGTCTCCGAAGCATTGGTTGCTCATTCGGTTTGTGGTTTGTAAAGTCACAGATGTGATTTCTCTGTAAAATACAGAGTGTCTGGCTTACCCCGAGTTATAGATAAAAACAAAACCTTTATAGTTTGTCCCAAGTGTTTCATGGCACCAACTATGCCAGGCTGGTGACCCTACAGAAGCCATTGGGGCAGCACACCCTTAGGCCTGAGCACCTTTGGGGGCCCTCAGTGGTGGTTCTTGCTGCGTTCATCTGGAGCCTGGTTTTGTTGAGCAGGAATCTGTATTAGAGAGCAGGGTCTCTCACCTGGAAGCCGACCTGAGCCAGCCACCCTCAGTCCAGGGAACGCCTGCTGTGGAGCAGCTGCAGGAGCTTCCCTTCACTCCTCTGCATGCCCCCATTGTTGTGGGAGCACAGACCAGGAGGTGAGGCTTGGGGGACAGGATTGGGGGAGGTTGGACCCTTCGACTTTGATGAGCCCACTCTCTCGCACCTCCTGGAGTCGGGCTGAGGGATTTGTCTGTTTCAGCTCTAGAAGCCAGCTCTCCAGAGCGGCAATGGTGCTCCTGCAGTCTTCCGGCTTCCCCGAGATCCTTGATGCCAGCCAGCAGCCGGTGGAAGCCGTCAATCCCGTAGATCCTGTGAGGTTCAACCCTCAGAAGGAGGAGTCAGACTGTCTTCGAGGGAATGAGATTGTGCTGCAGTTTCTTGCCTTCAGCAGGTAGACTCTAGGTGCCCAAGCCTCGTGCTCTGTGGCTTCCTCACACTGAAGGTCTGACTCAGCATGCTCTGTGTTCAGATTTTTCCAGCTGAGGCAAAACCACCTGTTTTTCCAGTTAATTGACACACGTAGTAATTGTGTGTGTCTGTGGGGTGGTTGGTAGTCTGGCATGTCATACTGTGTATAGTGACTGAGGCAGTAATCAGCTATCTTTGTCTTAAACGTTAGTGCTTTCCTTGTGCTGACCTTAGATCTGACATCTGACTTAACGTTTTCCTGACTGGGACCCTCCTTTCTAAATGCCAGAGGCCCTCCTTTGTGCAGTCTTCTGGGCTAATTAAAACCTATCCCATGTATGCCAGTTCTCAGATGCCAGTGTTGCTGAGAGCAGTTCCTCCAGGCAAGAGGTCATGGCACCTGGAGTAGCCCCTTCCCCGCAGTCCTTTGTGGTAACGGAGGCAGCCTCTGTGACCACAATGCCTACCCCGTCCCTGTGCGTCACACCCCGGGAACTCCTCTACGGATGTCTGACTAATTCCCTGTGCTTGTACTCAGAGCAGCCCAGGACTGCCCAGGAGCACCGTGGCCGCAGACTGTGTATTTCACCTTCCAGTTCTACCGTTTCCCACCCGAGACCACGCCTCGCCTGCAGCTGGTCAAACTGGACGGGAAAGGCAAGAGCGGCTCTGGCTCCCTGTCCCACATCCTCGTCCCTATTAATAAAGATGGCTCCTTTGATGCTGGTAAGTGTTGAATGAAGGAATCCTGTGCTAAGCCTGAGGAACTGTTGTTTTATGCTTCCTTTTCTTCTCTCTCTCTCTCTCTCTCTCTCTCTCTGTGTGCGTGCCTGCCGCTCGTGTGTGAGTGCCCATGGAGGCTGTGAGCCATCCAACGTGGGGGCTGGGAATCAAAGTCCTTCCAAGAGCAGCCGGTGCTCCTAACTGCAGAACCAACTCTTCGTTGGCATAAATGTTATTCTTAGGAACGGGTATTGTGTGCAGCTTGACATATGTGTGAAACATGAGAACGGAGTGATCGGTGTGTGTGCAAGGCTAGGCTCCGTGCTGGCCGGCTGTGCTCTGCCCAGGACCTCCGGGGTCAGCCTTATATCAGTGTCGGTCTCTTCTTACGAGGATTTCTTTACACAGAGCCTCTGCATGCAACTCAGTTTTCTGAAAAGCTTACCCTCAATAGTATGATGCCATCTGAGAATTAAAGACAAAATTTTTAATACCATTCGCTGTCTTGTCAGTGTTACAGTTGGCTGCAGATATTTGCAGTTTAAAATGAAACCCACCAAGCCCGAGGACCTGAGTTCGTTCCCCGGGACCCACATGGTGGAAGGAGAGGACCAATTCCTTCCTGCAGTTTGTTCTCTGACTTGTACATGGCCACCACGGCCTGTGTGGCCACCACGGCCTGTGTGCACATGTACAAACGTGGGGAGGGGCGCTCTGTCCCTCTCTCTCTCTCTCACTGTAATTAAAGACAGAAACAGAGATGGAATCCCTCTTTTATGGTGGGTGTGGCCCTCACTTGTTGGCTGTACTGTCTGTGCATTGTGTGAGCCACACTGTCCTGCCCTGTAGAGCTTCCGAGGCGGTCTAGACTTGTTTTCTGTCCTGTGGCTCACAGGTGTTCTCGGCTCCCTCCTTTCCTGGGCACTGGGGGTGAGGCCTCTGGTTTTTGATGGAAGCTTTTGTGGTGTGACACCTTTGCAGCACTGGCCTGTTCTCTTGCTGGCATTGTGCCCACTGACTGTGTCCAGTGTGCCTGGGCTCACAATGGCTCTGTAGCCACGGACTGTACCCACTACGTGTGGTTGTGTGCTTCTCTGGGGTGGACACGAGAGTCCCCATTTGCTTTGGATGCCTCTACTTGACAAGCGGATGTTCCCACGATCCGATCATCTCACTGGCTATGTGGAGGTGTGGTTCACTTGGGACAGGTGGGATAAATGGTGACAGGGTGCTTAGATATTCTCTGGACAGGCAGTGGCTGACCACTCCTGGGTTCGTTGTAAAGTAACGATTTTAATCGCACAAGGCAGAAACACACCTGACACATTTTCCCCATCTTAGCTCATGAGACCACGCTAGGCTCTGAATCCCTGCTGTCTCTTGAGGTGGACAGTAATTGGGAAATCACACTCCGATTCCAGTGCCAGGAGAAGCAACTTTTGCAACATTGGCTGCAGAGCTCAGAGAAAGGCGGAGGCTCAGGGATGCAGGAGGATAAAAGGCCATGGCCTGTGGGGGGAGACAGCGTGCAAGGGAAGTGAGACTGAGAGGCACTCAACCCTGTGGGAACATTGCCCTCCTGCACAGGGGAATCCCACATGCCCCTCAGGCAGAAGTGAGGACGGTCTGAAATACAGCCTAGAGGTGATGTCATAGAGCTTGTAGGGCGTATGAACAGTGACAGCGACAGCGACAGCGACAGGTGGTTATGAAGAGACCGTAGCTCCCATTAAATTTGTAGGCTAACCTAAAAATTACTAAATCAAACCTTACCCTGCTCTCTGGTGCTAAAGCCGCTAGGTCAGAAACCTGCTATACCCCCCCCCCCCCCCAAAGTCTCTGAACCGATTTAAAAAATTAAGATATGCTACTAGTGATGAGTCAGTAAAGAAACCAAACTAGAAGTGGTTAGTTATTTTAAATGAACAACAGATAATGTCACACTTGAAGACTCAACAAGATGGAAGTAAACTGCTTCCAGGCTGGTGTGCAGGCTGCCACCCATGCTGGGAGAGAAGAGAGTGTCCCTCGGAAGGCAGAAGCATGGGGGCACAGCACAAAACTTGACACAAGCCAGCAGGAAGCCTCAGCTTGGGGACCACAGGCCCCAGAAGCAAAGCTCCCTGTTTCTTTCCAGAGTCAGAGTTAACGGAGTCAGAAAGTATAGATCAAAACACCTCTTCTCTTTATATCTCTTTATAACAAAGCAGTTATGGGAACGTGCACCCTGAGAACCAGCTATCCCTCTGGCTTCCACCCCTGAAGCTTACACTGCTATGGCAGTGGGACTCAGCTGCAACAGCAGCCTGGTGCCCGGTGGCCAAGCGCAGCCTTTCTGCTTGCCTGAACCCTTTTGGACTCTGGCTTCTGCTCCCCCTGCAGCAGGCCTGGATCGAGGTAGTCAGAGCAGCCCTGCTCCTCTCTCCCTTCTCCTGCTTCCCCTGTTCTGAGGAGCAAGAGCAGAGAAGCCAAGCAAGTCACTGCACACAGTGGCTCCAGGCCAGGGGAGGATGGCACTGGGCAGTTCTTGGTTTTCTCAGATCGTTGGCTTCAACTCTTAAGTTTACAGCCAGCCTGGGGCGTGACACACTTCAAGCCCCGAGAGGAGGCAACTGGCAACCGAGATGCCACATCCAGCAAAGTTGCCTCTTGACCTGACAGAGGGATAAGGGCATTTCAGAACACAACAAAGACATTTCGCAGACCAAAGCAACCCATGGCTACGAAGCCAGCACTGCACACAACACTCAGGAATGGAACACACAGAGGAAGAGAGACAGTCCCAACTAAGACAGCACAGGAAGAGTCAATCTCAAGTGAGAGGTTGGAGTCCATGCGTCCTGACAGAAAACCATCAAAGCCTTTGTGTGGATAGAAAGGGCTACACAGAGGAACAGCCAGCAGACAGTAGGAATCAGCAGATTCACCACACATAAACAGTCATCACGAGCCAAAAAGAATAAACCAGGACGTGCACACTGCCAATGTCAACCTATACAAGGAAGTTGCAGGGATGGAAGAGAGATCACACCACCCCAGAAGACACACAGGCAGGAGCACAGGATGGAGCACCCAGATAACCCCATCCATCCACAGCCAGCTGATTTCACTTAATAATAACACGCAATACATTAACTCTCTGATTAAAAGGTGCAGATAACATGATCGGAATTAATAGTAACGTGTACCTGTCATCTCCGGACACCACACCTCACCAGCCAAGGATGGCAGTCAAAGGGTCGACAACGCCAGTCTGTCAAGGAAATAGAAGCCCAAAGGGAGCCCGTGCGGTCAGTCTGATGTCTAAGGAAGTAGTCCTCAAGTCACAGTTGGGAGAGAGAAAGAAACTTCCACACACACGAATCAAGAAGACGCAGCAGTTGTAACGATGCATGCACCAGACTCTGGGGCTCTGGGTTTCACCAACACAAACGCTAACAGAGGTAAAAAGTCAGACAGGCAACAGCAGGCAACTCGAGCAGTACAGATCCAACAGACAGGTCATCCAGACTAAAAGTTAGTAAGCTCCAGGGCTAAACTGTACCACAGGTATTTACAGACAGAACGTTCAGTCTTCCCAGCGGCCCATGGAACTTGGTCTAAAACTCACCACATGCTAGCTCCTAAACCAGCCCTACTGCAGAATGACAGAAGTAAAGAGAGAAAAGCAGTCAGTGTATGCATGTGCGCCATGTGCATGCAATGCCTGTGAAGGCCAGAAGAGGGCGTCAGGTGCCCTGTACCTGAAGTCCTAGGCGGTTGGGAGCAACTGCGTGGGTGCTGGGAACTGAACCTGGGTCCTGTGCAAGCCGGTGCCCGTGTCCTCTGAGCCTTCTCGTTGCTGTGTTTGATCCTTGGCTTCCTCTTTTTCTCAGCTCACCTGATTTGTTTTTCTTAGATCTGATTTTGTAGATGTGTGACGGTGTGCAGAGCCATGCTTTTTCCTGATGATTGTATCATCTCATTCACTGATAACTTGTGCTTTCTAGAAACTCGTTTCTCCCTTTCTCTCCTCTTCCTCTTCCTCTTTGTCCTTCTTCCTCTTCCTCCTATACGGGACCTCAGGTAGCCAGTCTATCCTTAAACTCACTATCTAGCCCAGGCTGGCCTTGAACTCCTGATCCTCCTGTTTCCACCTCCCCAGTGCTGGGAT
Source organism: Rhynchomys soricoides (assembly GCA_019843965.1). Lineage (NCBI taxonomy): Eukaryota > Metazoa > Chordata > Mammalia > Rodentia > Muridae > Rhynchomys > Rhynchomys soricoides. Next base: position 2,222,676 of record JADRCH010000164.1, read on the forward strand.
GACGTGCATGTGCCACCAAGTTGGGCTTTCTAGAAAACCTTGTGTTCCCTTCCACGGTTACTTAGGATTGAGCTATGAATTTGTTTTGATTAAATTTTTATTAATGATTTCTAGTTTATGGCATTGCATTCCGAGAGCTGGAGGTTTTTTGTTTTTTCCCCTACTCTATGGAATGTGTTTAGGTTTTTCTTTGTTTTCCTGGTGTACTCAGATTCTGTTCCCAGGCGCACTGCTTGGTGTTTCTCTGCAGGGGTCTGCGGGGTTGGTGAACCCTGGTGTACTGGGTCCTCCCTTTCTTGTGGGCAGTTAGATCTGCCCTTGAATAGAAAGTGGGTAACACTTTCTGTTGTGGGTCCCACGCTCCCCCAACCCCCGAGTGCCTCTGCATTTCCTCTGCCTTACTTGGCCCCTAAGCATTTGCAGCTGCTGCAGTTCGTTCCAAACTCTGGGGTCCGTCTAGTCTCACTTGATGGAGCTGTGGACACCTGTCCAGGGCAGGAGACGGGGGTCTCGTGAAGGGATGCAGAGGTTGAATGAGAGAGAGAAATGTGTCCACCGAGGCTTGGGCTGTATGTGGGGCTGGGTGAGGGGGTCACATGGATGTGGTCCTTGTGGATAGCCAGGCTACCTGAAGTCCCATATAGGCATGAGGTTCCAGAGTAGGCATGAGGTAGTAAGTGGTGAGGGCTGAGAACTTGCAGAGGGTCGTACCCTCTCTGGTGGACCCTCTTCGGTGTGGCTGGTGGCGCCGCAGCTTCTGAGCTACCAGGGATGACACAGGACTCTCAGAGAAGGTCCTTCTATGGTGGTGACAACAGCAAGGTCATTGGTCTTGACTGGTCAGAGGTGCAGTGGGCTGTGCCCGCAGTGTGAAGAGGCGGCCAGCAGGTACCACAGCCTACTGCTCTGGCTCAGTGGCAAACCCTCCATCTTGGCACCCAGGGCACGGGCCCCGTGTGTCCTCTTTCCTCATGTATCTTGTGCAAGAACTGGCATCTGGCAGGACACAGCTAGTGATCGCTGAGAGAGTGAGGTGGTAGTAGCATTGAAGGGGTCTGGCAGCTGGCGAATGTTATGGTGATGGAGCAGGGAAGCCTCACAGGAGGTGTGGGGAGGAGCCGGCTGTGGACACAAGGGCCCAGCCTGGGACACGCTGGAGTCAGGGTGTCCCAGGGAGATGGGTGTGCATGTGTCCAGGGGAAGCCGAGGTAGATGTGTTGGGCTCTTTCTCACACATCTCTGGGGCTGTCATTCCATAGAGGTTTTGCTGGGGTGCGTTGGGGGCTGGCACTGATCTGAAGCCTTGGTCTGACACTGTGGTAAGCCCAGGCTTTGGTACTCACAAGGCTGCTCCAGAGCCCATGTGTGTCTGAGAGGCATAAGGAGCTGGCCAGTCTGTGAGCATGTCCTAAGCTTAGGACAGCCAACAGGACCAGGCTACTCATGGGTTGGCTATGACTCTGTCTGGTCACCTGTGAGATGCCACGTTGGGGCATCCCTGTCTTCCATGGGCCAGTTTCACTCAGCTCCTCTTAGATCTTCTTTCTGCTTCCTCTCTTGCTTTTCCACACTGAGAGATGACCTAAGCCAGACCTCACCACTCTTGCCTGGGGTCCAACCCAGGCCCTGTCTCTCAGCTCTAGAGCCCAGCACCATAGGTTGTGCCCTGTCTCATGTCCTACACTCTCCCTGCAGGAAAGGGTGCCGTCTGTCTGAGGTCAGACAAGGTGTTGGTCTGTGCACCCCATGCAGCTGAGGTAGCAGAGAGGGTGTCACGGAGGGAAGGAGTGACCCCTGAGGAGCTGCACGTACCTTCCTCTCTGGAGGTGAGGGCTCCTCCCATCGCGGCCTCATGGACGCCATTGGCACTGTTGATATAAGGGGAGGGACTGCTTTGGCATTGCTGCTACGTGCGCTCTAACTAACGGTGATCTCACTGACAGCTTTGTCTGTTCAGAATTAATGATCGTGTCTCCTCAGGAAGATGAAGGCAGAGGCTACCATGTTAGTCAGCCTGATGGGTAGGTGCAGCCTCAGAGAGGCACCTGGGATTTCTCGGGGCTGGTGTCCTGCACTAGGAGTTCAGCAGGGGTATGTTCAAAATGTCCTTGAGTGAGTGAGTGTTTGTGTATGCGCGTACATGTGCGTGCGTGCGCATGCATTCGCAGGCAAACACACATGACCCAGCCTTGACAGCACACACGGACTGGTCTCTTCCTTAAGTTCTGTGTATAGAATAATAAACTCCTTGGCGAGCCTCGTGGGACGCCCTCGCCATCCGTCATCCTCTGTTTTACAAGGACTCGGTGGAATCCATAAGTCTTATTTTGGGAGAGCTTATTGTACACACTGGAAAGAAGTACAGTCTCCTCGCTTTGTTAATTTGGGTACTTCATGATGGTTTTTGATTAATGTGTTTATTAACTGTCATTGTGACGGAAGCAGAAATTAGTAATCATGACCAGAGCAGAAATATCTCCGCATGTAAAGATGATAAATGGCCCTAATTACCTGCGGACTCACTCCAGGCTCCTCTGTGCAGGCTCCCCCGGCCTCCAGCTGAGGTACATGGTGGATCCCGGCTTCCTGAAGCCAGGAGAGCAGCGCTGGTTCGCCCACTACCTGGCTGCTCAGACGCTACAGGTTGACGTCTGGGATGGAGACTCCTTGCTCCTCATTGGGTCTGCCGGCATCCAGATGAAGGTAGCCGCCCCGAGGGATGGGCTCTGTAGTAATGTGGGACAAGTCACTATTCAGCCTGTCCCCTAATGGCAGGGTCACTGCCTAGTACCGGGCTGTACCCTTGTTCCCTAGTGACAAACTGTAGTGTTCCTGCCCTCTGAGGGACAGCCTTCTCCATGGAGGCTGGATTCTACAGCCATGTATTTTTGGTGAGCTTCCAACCCACACTGTCCTGCCAGGCAACACCACTGTCTGTCTCTTCCAAAGTGATGCTATCTATAGGCTGTCTAAGGGCAGGTACTGGTCACCTGTCCTCTGAGGTGGTGGGAGCTGCCCATCAGAGGGGAGAATGACTGAGGTACGGGATGATTGGCTGGATCCTATTGGCAGTCATGGGTTTCTCTATACTGCGAATCAAACCCAGGACCTTGAACATGCCAGGCAGGCACTGCTGAGCTACCTCCAAGCGTCTAACTATGTGCTATGATTTTAGTTAGAGTCTTTTGACTGTGCGTTCCTGCCCTCTCCCTTGCTAACGCTGAGACCCCTCACTCTTTCCCGGGCTTTCTCCCCAAGTCTTTCTGTGAACCCAGGGGATCAGCAGATCACCATGAAAATCTTAGGCTGGCCTCAGCCTATGTAATCATGGTAGATGCTGGGGTCTCTCCTAGATCCCAGCCACACTGTCTCCCAGGCTCCCTGCCAGAGACCTGGAGACCCGTGGATTCCAGAGACCACCCACTGCTTCTGTATGCTGACACCAGGCCCTCCCTCGTTCCTGTCTGACTCTCTTAACCCAGCCAGTCTCCATGTTGCCTCTGCTGTGCACCCTGTCATTCAGCATCCTTGGATGGGTGTCCTCTGTGAGGATGGGGTCCCATGGGTAAAGATGCTGGAGGCAGGCTCTGCAGTAGAGGAGTCAGGAAGGATGCAAGGGGTTTCATCATGGACAAGGCAGTGATAGAAGCACAGTGGGGAATTCTGCCCAGCCCCAACCATACATCACCTTACTGTCTATCTCTGGGGAAATTCCTTGGTGCACGTGTGTGTGTGTGTGTGTGTGTGTGTGTGCATGCACACACATGAGCATGTACACAGATCTGCACATGCCTGCAGGTACTCTCAGAGGCCAGAAGAGGTCAGTGGATCCCCTGAAGCTACAGTTACAGGCAGCTCTGCTGTGAGCTGCATCGGAGTGCTGGGAACTGAACTCATGTCCTCTGGAGTTGCAGCAAATGCGTTTAACTGCTCAGCCGCCGCTCTAGCCCTTCTACTTAAGTTTTAAAATTAAAAGGCGAAGAAGAAGCCTAGTTGGGTTTAAGGACTCCTCGTGTGGCTGGAGCCAGTGGGCCCTGTGCTTCTTTCAAAAAAAGGAGAAAAAAGTTTACAGCCACACTGATAACCACCAACACGGGTTCTGTCTCTACCCTAATGCTCACGCCCTTTGCCTCTGAGTTCCCCGATGTCACATCCCAAGTGGCGCAGTGTGAGGGCTTCAGGTGCACAGGGCAGCTGGGACCAGCAAGGCCTGCTCCTCGTGATAGGAGCTAGACCCTTCCCCTAAAGAGAGATGTTCTCTTTGTAATCAGTCTTCCTTCACGACAGGCACCTGACCCCTCATTCTGTTCCCATCCCCTTGTTTCCTACAAATGCAAGATGTTTTTGTATTTCTGGCTCATTCTCTGAAGGCCTCAGCCCATTTTCTGGTACCAGGTCTCTTGAACCACAGCTATGTGTGCACTTGTGATGGGATGTCAGTCGTCCCTGGGCCAGCAGCCTCCCAAGTGTGGAGCGGCTCAGGTCTGGTGTCTTCACTCCCAGGGAAGGTGATCTCATTGCTGTAGGAAGAGTCAGGGGTGACGGAAGCTTCAACCTCAGTCTAGTTTCCTCCTCTTGCATAATAGGAGGAAGCTCCAGGGCATATAGATGACAAGGTCCAAGCTGGCCTGGAGTCTGTGATTCTATTACTAGTCCCCCTGCCTGGCATGGGCTCAGGCAGAGGCCTGGGAATGACCGCTGGAGAGACATGTTCAAGAAAGCTCCGCTGTGCTGTCCCAGGGCCTTTGTGCCAGTTTCTGCTCATCTGCCTCACCTGCCTCATAGGGCTTTATGCTGCCTCAGCCCGGGTCCAGAGGTCCCCAAATCCTGCACCCGCTCTGGCCCCTCCTTCAGCCACACCGAAACCTGCAGTTCTGTCCTCATGGGCTCTGCTGTGCACCTTAGCCTGTCTCCCCTCCTGGGGCTCATCTTCGCTCTGAAATTCTGCTCAAATCTGGAGAGGGCCTTGGCCAGCCCCTGCCTTACGCTGTTACCTATGTTTCTTCCCATTGGAGGCTGGCTCCTACCAGGCAGCTGTCAGGGCCCTTGGTGCACCACAGTGCCACCCAGTGTTTATTCTGGGTCAGACGGCTATGCTTTGTTAAAGCTGGTGTTTCTGAGAAGCTGGCCTCTTGCCTCATCTCCCCTTCAGTGTGGCAGGTGACGGCTCTCTACCTGATGCCCTTCATGGACCTGTCTTCCTTCTCCTCCTCCAGGGCTTCTCTGGGTGGGTCAGGAGCTGCCCTAACCCTCAACAGACTGTTGGAGGTGCCCGTGGTTAGACCCCAGCTGCTCAGCACTGCCTGTCTTCCCTCTGCAGCACCTCCTCCGGCAAGGGCGGCCAGCTGTTCAGGTCTCACATGAACTGGAGGTCGTGGCCACTGAGTACGAACAGGAAATGATGGCGGTGAGTGGCAATGTGGCTGGCTTCGGCAGCGTCAAGCCCATTGGAGTCCACACGGTATTGAAGGGCCGGCTGCATCTGACCTTGGCCAACGTGGGTAAGAGCCCCGGCAACTTCTCCTGGCCCGCCTGGTTTTGTGCCATTTTTCCAGCACCTGTCTCCCCCGCTGGAGCCCAAGGGGAACACCACCATGGACACCCCACACTTCATAGGAAACCAACACAGTTTGGGTGAGCGTGGTCGGTCTGACCTCAGCCACCATGCCTGTGTTGGTAGCAGGCCTTCACCATCTGTTCTGACGGGAGCTTGGAATCACCCTTCCCTGTCCAGGATCTTTTTGTGACCACCCTTAAACAATGTGACTATGTGCCAGTAGGGATCTCATTTGGAGTCCCTGCCCCAGCACTGCCCATCAGAAGAGAGCTGTCTTGAATTCTCTGTGTAGCTCAGGGATAGCAGAGGGAGGAAAACACTTCTTTTGAGTGCAGTGACGTTGTGTCTAAGGTAGCTCAGCAGAGGGACCAACGACAGCCATTATTGCCCATATTCAGACCAGTTAGGGTAGGCATTTGGGACAGGCTCTGGGTGGTCACTCCCGGGACTCTCTGGACAGAAGAGTCGGGGGTAGGGCCAGGCACCTGTCCTGGGGAGGTGGGTGAGTAAGGGACCCTTCAGGGCTAGCAAAATGCTCACTGGTCCTCCCTTGAGGGTATCCCAGAGGGTGGGTGGTTTTCCTGGTAAAATTGAAAGTGTAAGACTGGTGATGGGAGGTGGCTGTGAGGATGGGACCAAGATCTCCGCCATCCTAGCAGGGATTTTTCCATTCCTCAAAACCCAGACTCGTTTTGAGTCCAGGAGCCCCGTGGGCCACATCCAGCGTGTGCTGAAGCACGGGCTTGCTGAGCGGGCGGTGGCAGAGGAGCATACACACAGCTCATTAAGTCTGGTTGGAGGTTTCTGCCTGCTTGTTTACAGATGTAAATCCAAGGCGTCCTGGCAAACAGACAGTATGGAAACAGCAAAACTCAATTAGGTTCCGGAGAAATAAACGAGGCTCCCTTGAGGAGGAGACACTGCTCCTCCAGAGCCCACCGACTCTGGGAACTGCAGGCAGGATGCGCCCAGCTCCCACCCTGCTGGACCTTTTTGTTATTTAATTCACCGGCCCTGCACACAGATGTGCAGTGACTCGGGGTTTGAAAATCTTATCTCGGAAGAAAGATGGGCCCCCGTTATGTGTTATCTTAAGCTGTCATTTTCATACTTTGCCTGCAAGAGGGAGATAAGCCAATGGGGACGAGCGCCTGAGATAGCCAGCACAAGGGACGATTTTGTGTTCTGCCAGTGAAGGTCAGAGTGCTTCGGGACGTTGCTGGGGACGGTCCCCCCCCCCCCCCGTTTCTTAGGTAGGGGAAATGTTATGGCCTTCGTTTCTTTTCTTTATAAGACCAGTAATTCCACTTGGTGTAGCAGTCATGTTTTAGCAAACTGGAGGCTGGCCATGGGGGCCTTTAGTGTGACAGACACAAATCCTGTACCTTGGCCTGCTTGCTGCACCCAGCAGCCTCATCACAGTGGGATGGCTGCATGGGATAACACACAGGTGCCAGAACCCACCTGTTCTCCCCTGCTGGCTCTCGCTGGCTCTAGCTGGCCCTTTCCACTCCTCTCTGCTGCTCTGTGGACTTCCTTTGCTATTTTTTCCCCTTGCTGTCTTTTGTCCTTCCGGAGATTGAATGAGCCTGCTCTCTCTCAGCCAGTTGTCATGCTGGTGAAGTTGGAGGGTGGAGGAGAGGTCAATCTTCCTGAGAGGCAGGCAGCGGGGCTGATGGTCCTTGGGCCAGGTGCCCATGTCCTTGGGACTTATGACAGCAAAGCCCAGGTTTTAGAGAGCATCCCTGGAGATGAATTCGTGCTGTGATGTGGGACAGACACCTAGTGGTGGCACGCTCTGCTGTCCCCCACCCTGTGGAGTCACTTTGGGAGCCCCGTGTGCTGAGAGGGTATTCCTAACCCTGCTGCGGGTGATCTGGGGTCTCCAGCACAACCCTCTGTTCCCACGTGGCACCTTAGCATGGCAGATCATTCCCAGCAAGGCCTTTGCCCCTCAAGCTGTTTCTGAAGACGCAGTGGAGGTGTGTTCATAGCACACAGTTTTTTTTTTTTCTGTCATCGACAAATGGACGATGCCAGAGGAGATAGCACTGGGGCCAGCAGACCCCCTGTCTTGGGGTGACCAGACTTCACAACAGTGGTCAGCACCCACCCTCCTGTGATCCTGAGATCTAAGACCCATGCCATGTGGTATGTGAGCGTGGGTATGTGGTCATGCTTGACCTTGACTTGAAACATCTTCCCTAGTCTTTGTCTTTTGGAGCAGTGTATGTGTGTAGGCTTATCTTAGGCCAGTGCTCACCTTGGTGGGAAGTGGATAGATCAAAGGCCTCATCTGAGATACGGGGACCCAAGGGCCACCAGGCAATGGTAGTCAAGAAAGCTAGGAGAAACCCTGAGCTTCCTCCCCGAGTGGACATGTCCCCTGCCTATGCAGAGTGTGCCCACTGCAGTGTACCCACTGCCAGGTGACAGGCGTGCTCCATCTTGGAGTGAGTGGTTCCTTGGGATGTGACAGAGAACTTGCCAAGACCCCGCAGGCCACACGCTGGGTTCATGTGAGAGGTAACAAAGCTAAGGAGCCTCAGTCAGCTCTGAGTGTGTGTGGGTGACAGGGCCCAGGTGAGGGTGG